>WOVY01014560.1:0-476020 GCA_013436015.1 Rhipicephalus annulatus | reverse complement strand
TCTTCCTAATCAAACGAACATCGGTATTGAAACGACTGAGAAAAGCTGTGATATAGTCCGTAAAAATACTTTGTGGTTGATTTTTGTGCTATACACTGGCAGTAGCGGCAACACTAAAGTCGAAACTTAAGCAAAAACAGTCATAAAATGAAAACTTACCTAAAAATGCGCAGTGCTCAGCGACTGAAACATATTAGCAAACTTTCAGTATGACGATTGGCATATCAAGAGCCGCCGCTCGAGATGCTCGTGTCATGTCGCTACGAATAAAGATGTCGTATGACGTGAGATTCGAAGTTGCGCTGATACCACATGAAGTGAAGGTGGCGTAAAAAAGTATTTTTATTATTTGTTCCTTGTTGCGTTTAAACGCATAAGGACTGGCGCATATTGCCACGTGCATAGCTGAATTTAGCGGCGAGATAGCGACGACAACGAAGAACGCATTTTGCTCGAGAGGCGCAGCGCAGCAGAGTGAAGAAGACGATAATCTTAGCGGCCTTCTCTGAGAGCGTCTCTGCAAGTCCCACTGTCCTAGTTTTTAAATAAACCCCCCTGTATTTTATAACCTCGCGACACTGGTGGAGGAGCTGGGTACTACCACCTCATGATCAGCACCCCTGTGAGAAGCCCCGAGTCCAGCCTACGAGACAGCCACACGCGTGGAGACGCCTGTGCACCGCTCAAGCCGTCGCCTTCAAGGTCTTGAACCAGAATTTGGCCTTTTAAAGGGAGCAACACTTCCGACAACCACCCCTACTCAAGAAATGGCAAGGAGTCCTGCACAGGTGACGGTCCAGAATATGCGTATTCCTGAACCATTTCATGGCCGGCCGAACGAAGATGCGCAAGACTGGCTTGAGCAGTTCGAACGGGTAGCTAAATCGAACTACTGGAGTCTCGATGGAAAGCTCTTCCACGTATACTTCGCCCTTGAAGACGGCGAGAAGACGTGGTTTATAAAACCGGGAGGCAACCTTGACGACATGGGAGGAGTTTTGTCGTCGGTTTCTTGACACCTTCGGTAACGCGGACCGACGCGAAAACGCACAACGCCTTCTTGAAGGACGCACCCAACAGCTGCATGAAAGCGTCGCCATGTTTGCTGAGGATATGGTGCGCTTGTGCCACCGCGCGGACCCCAACATGCCCGAGGCTCGAAAGCTAAGCCATCTCATGAGGAGCGTCAAAGAGCAGCTATTTGTTGGTCTTGTGCGCAATCCGCCGACAACAGTGGACGAGTTCACCAGGGAGGCCACCGCAATAGAGCGTGCGCTACAGCAACGGTACCGACAGTCTGACCGCCCGGCCACCGGCGCAGCTGCAGGCGCCACCGCACTTACCGAAAACGACGAGTTTTCACTACGCCACCTGATTAGACAGATCGTGCGTGAGGAGATCGCGAAGGAGATCGCAAAATACACGTTGCAGTCACAGGCGTCCCCGCAGCAGGAGTCCACGGTAGCCTCCGTCGCTGAAATCGTTCGCCATGAACTTCGACAAGCGTTTGCCTCTCCTCAGCAATATTCCCTCTCTACCGCACCGTCCAAACTCGTGTACCTATGCAGACGCTGTGCGTCGTCCATTGGCTCCAGAAGTATCGTACCAGCCGAACGGATACAGCTATGCAGACGCTGTTCGTCGACCCACGCCCATGCCAGCGCCGCAGTACCTCGAACCGTATCCTGTGGCAGCCTGGGCTCAGCAGGATTCTGTCAGGCGACCCTATATGCGGAAGACCGACATATGGCGCACTGCGGATCGTCGACCACTCTGCTATAACTGTGGAGAGCCAGGCACATTTGCAGTTTTTGCCCACATCGCCGAGCTGAATAACCGCGGGTAGTGCACCTACAGCTAACGCGCCGACAGTTCGAGGAAAGCCGTGCCCCCCATCGACCGACGACCAGGCTGGCAGGCGGAAGGCTCTTACCTTCCGGACGCGCTCACCATCACCGGCTCGCTTTGCTTCACCCAAGCCGCCGTAGTTTTGCTGACGCCGTCAGAGGTCGGTCTCCCAGCCCACGGCGGGGAACTGAAAGCAGCGACTTCTGGGGGAAGGTTGCAAGCCGTCGAATTGCCGAAAAAACCCCCACTGCTGCCGACGAAACACGTGAGAAACTACGTGAAGACTTCGCGGGAAAACTATGGACTGCCGACCTCGCTGTGACGATTGACGGCTTGAAGTGATGCCGGCCCTTAGTCGATTACGGGTTGCAGACTTCTCCATAATGAGTGAAACGATTGGCAGACGAAACTCAAGAAAGTCAGGATGGAATGGACGGGCCCTTATATCCGAAGGCTGGAGGCAGATAATGACTCCCACGGGAAAATGTACAGCAAGGCTCACTATTGAGAATGTGGCTTTGTAGCCACATTTCTGATTCTACCGGCAGTGCTGCAAAACCTATGATTCTGGGAATGGGACTTCTTAAGAGAGTACGGTGCGTGGTCAACATACGGGACGGCTTGTGATCACATTTCGCCGCTGACAAGTTCTATGACCACTCATCCAGACCAAGAACCCAGGGTGTTACGTGTGGTCGACGACGACGTCTGCGTGCCACCACTGTCTTGTAGTCTTGTTTCGTGTGTTGCGCCGTGCACTGTAATGAAGACGCCATAGCCGAACGCACCACTGACCTTCTTTTTCACCAAGGCGTCGCCATCGCTCGTGGTATCGTTAGCTTAGTGGATGGGCGCGCAGACGTGCTTCTGACCAACTTCACGAATGAGCGCCGGCACATCGGTAAAGGCACGGCTGTGGCGTACCTCGAAGAGCTCGACTACTCTCACGACTGTCTTCTAATGGAAGGGGAAGCCACAGCTCAATCACCTCCACATACACCACCAGTTGATATCGGTCCGAGTCTAACACCGACTTAAAGATTGCCGTCTTATGGAGCTGCTCGACCAGTTCAAGGACTGCTTCTCATCGACATCACGAGTGGGTCGAACGCCTCTGACTAAGCATCGCATAATTACGGAAGACACAGCAAGACCGATCCGACAGAACCCATATCGCGTCGCTCAGAAAGAACGTGAGGTGATCCAGCAGCAAGTCAAGAAGATGCTAGAAGATGACGTTATCCAACCATCAAAGAGTCCTTGGGCATCGCCAGTGGTACTCGTGAAAAAGAAAGACCGCAGCTTGCGTTTCTGCATCGATTATCGTAAGCTGAACCATGTTACAAAAAAAGACGTTTATCCATTACCACGGATCGATGACTCTTTGGACAGGCTACGGCATGCGCGCTACTTCTCGTCAATGGACCTTAAAAGTGGATACTGGCAAATAGAAGTAGATGAGCGTGACCGAGAAAAGACCGCCTTCGTGACGCCAGACGGGCTTTATGAATTCAAAGTCCTCCCTTTCGGTCTATGCTCAGCCCCAGCCACGTTTCAGAGACTTATGGATACCATTCTGTCCGGCCTGAAATGGAAAACATGCCTTGTGTACCTCGACGACGTGATCGTTTTTTCGGCCACGTTTGAAGAGCATCTAAAGCGGCTACTGTCAGTCCTTCAAGCCATACGGTCCGCTGGACTCACACTCAAACCGGAAAAATGCCACTTCGGCTTCGAAGAACTCCAGTTCTTGGGACACGTGATCAGTCGCGAAGGTGTGAAGCCTGACCCAGATAAAACAGCAGCCGTCGCAAAGTTCGCAAGGCCTTTTGATAAGAAACCGGTCAGGCGTTTTTCTGGGTCTCTGCGCCTACTACGGGCGATTTATAGCAGGCTTTGCACACATCGCCTCTCCACTTACCCGCCTTACAAGGGAAGACATCGCATTTGTATGGGGTGAAGAGCAAGAAGCTTCATTCAACGAGCTGCGACAGCGTCTACAAACTCCACCTGTCCTCACTCACTTCGACGAGAATGCACCAACAGCAATCCATACAGACGCCAGCAATGTGGGCCTAGGTGCTGTTCTTGTCCAATGCCAAGATGGTGTGGAGAGAGTGGTTGCCTACGCTAGTAGAACGTTGACACGCGCCGAGTCCAACTACTCAACAACGGAGAAGGAGTGTCTGGCCGTCGTTTGGGGCAGTTGCGAAGTTCCGCCCGTACTTATATGGCCGCGCTTTCCGAGTCGTAAGCGACCATCACTCTCTTTGTTGGTTGACCAACATGAAAGACCCATCTGGACGTTTAACACGATGAAGCTTACGGCTCCAAGAGTACGACATGACGATAGTTTACAAGTCCGGAAGGCAACACTTAGACGCCGACTGTTTGTCAAGGTCACCGATTGAATCACCGGCTATAGAGGATGATGATTTCCCAGGTTTTTTAGGAGTTGTTGATGCAGCTATCATTTCTCGGCAACAACAAGATGATCGGAAGCTCAACTCGCTTATTGAATTCTTGAACGGACGAGCCGCCAATGCACCAAGAGTGTTCTCGAAGAACTTATCGTCATTCTGTTTACGGGACGGAATTCTGTACAAAAAGAACTTTTCATCGACAGGTAGAAGCTATCTGCTGGTAGTTCCTGGAGCTCTCCGCAGCGAAATTTTACAAGCCTGCCATGACGAAGCCACTGCGGGCCACCTCGGTTTCACAAGAACACTGACACGCATCAAAGAAAAATATTACTGGCCAAGAATCGCAGCAGAGGTTAAACATTACGTCCGAACATGCATTGACTGTCAGCGGCGCAAGGTACCACTTGTCAAACCCGCTGGACTATTACACCCTGTGCCCGTGCCAGAAACCCCGTTTTCTCAAATCGGAATGGATCTGCTGGGCCCATTCCCAACATCGGACAGTGGCAACAAATGGGTTATAGTGGCGACGGACTACCTCACCCGATACGCGGAGACCAAGGCAATCGCGAGTGGCACTGCAGCTGAAGCGGCCCAGTTCTTCATTGAGAACATTGTTCTGAGACATGGTGCTCCAGCTGTCGTCATAACAGACAAAGGTACCGCGTTTACAGCCGAGCTTTTGCACACTGTGCTTACGCTCAGTGGCACAGCGCATAGGAAGACGACAGCTTACCATCCACAAACGAATGGGCTTACAGAAAGACTTAACAAGACAATCGCTGACATGCTTTGCATGTACATCGACGTAGAACACAAGAATTGGGACCGAATATTGCCGTACATCACATTCGCGTATAATACGGCGCGCCAGGAAACAACAAAAATGACGCCGTTCGCACTAATTTATGGCAGAGAAGTTACGACAATGCTTGACGCCATGCTGCCTTACGATTGCAATGGTTCAGAGACAGACGCCGCAGACTTCGCTGAGCGCGCCGAAGAAGCAAGGCAGCTTGCCCGCGTCAGAATAATGAACCAGCAGCAACTTGACGCCCAACGGTACAACCTTCGCCATCGATTCGTCATTTATCAACCAGGAGATGGAGTGTGGGTTTGGTTTCCTGTACGACGACGAGGCCTCTCAGAGAAACTTCTACGCCGATACTTCGGACCCTACAAGGTTCTGCGCCGTCTTAGCGACGTGACGTACGAAGTCGTGCCCGACGCCTCCTCCTGTTCGAAACGTCGCCAGCATCTGCCTGAGACAGTGCACGTGGTCCGCATGAAACTTTACCACTCTCAGTGATGTAAACACTAGATGGCCGCATCTCTACCTGTTGAGCGTCGGGACGACGCTCACTCTGGCGGGAGGGTAATGCCACGTGCATAGCTGAATTTAGCGGCGAGATAGCGACGACAACGAAGAACGCGGATTTGCTCGAGAGGCGCAGCGCAGCAGAGTGAAGAAGACAATAATCTTAGCGGCCTTCTCTGAGAGCGTCTCTGCAAGTCCGACTGTCCGAGTTTTTAAATAAACCCCCTGTATTTTATAACTCGCGACAATATTATAGAAAGAGGTTTGTGCGCTTGCAAAATTACGAAACTCGAGAGCACAAAAGGTTGCCGAGTTTTTGTAAACCACATGTGTCGGCCTTTGAGTTGGTACGTTGCAATCGGTTTGTCTTTCTGCCTTTTTTGTTTTCTCGCTTTAACTTAAAATATATATATTCTACTCGTAATGTGAGCTGATTCATACGTCTTATATTGATTCAGTATGGTAGTTTTTGCTAATAAAATGAAGAGTACATCTCCAAACTACCACCGTTTCTTGTTTCTAATCAAAAGGTGCCCCGGCCGAGATCTCCATGTTGCGCATACTCATTTCAGGAGGTGGCCTCTCCTTCCCCATTTTTACTTTCACTCTCATTTTCTCCATGATGCGGCGTCATGTACTGCTAAGGCTCGTGCCCACGAACTCTAGCTAGCTTGATTCATTTTTTCATATTTTTGGCAACGGGCGCGGTAGATACTATTACGCTTTCGTCGAAGTCTTGAGGTACCTCAGAGTGCGTTTCCTGGTTGATAGTAGACATGCCATTAATGTACATTACATATATTGGTTCTCAGCGCACCTTGGATCACTCAATGATATTTCGGTGAGTTAAACGAATCGGCCAACAGCGTTGCCCGAGAACCTATGGACCTGGAAGCTTTTGCATACGCCTTTGGTTTTGCTGCATTCGAGGATCTACATCGGGATATACCCACGCAGTATAATGGAATCACGAAATATTACTACCCGAGAGGTAGAGAGTTTACACACCCTCATTGTAGACCAATCAGAGCACAAGTGGTCACAATTAGACAATTACAGACACTGTCTTATTACTCACCAGCACAGACAAAAGAATGGCACGACATAAAAAAATATCCGTGCTTGTTTCAAGGCATTCAAAAAAAGTATGCACTGTTGAGCATTGCACTCGGAATGTCGTAAGCTTGGTACTGGCAATAACCTGGAATGGTTTACAAGGATGATAAAGTCTCATGACTATATCCCCCAAGTCCCGGCTGTTCAGTACGCCCATAATATGGCTAGGAGTCTCTACTTCTTGGTCCCGACTTGGATTAGACAGGCAGGCGGCAACGCTCTGTACAAGACGTATAATTTTTTTCCATCCATTCATACATTCTTTCAGAAGTACCCTGATTCATTCATTAACTCTGAACGTAATGGGTAAAGGGCTGGGTAGGTAATAACTACACAGATTAAAACGAACCTCTGCAAAAGCATGTAATCTTTTTTAGATGCGAAGCAGCTTATGGCGAAGCTGGATCCAGCATGTGTAAGCACCCATACTGCGCAAGCGCAACAGCTGTCCGAAGCACTGCCAGTATGCACTCTCTTGCTAGCACGTTGTGGCCCTCGTAAGGTGCTCGGTAAGGCGCTGTGGCCTCTTCCCCTTACAGTCTCTCAAAAATCACGTGATGGCGTGGGGGAATGTGATTCCGCAGACGCACGATATCGCTAGGCACAGCAACGTGTTCTTTTGGAGTGGGCGTAAAATTTTTTTCCCGCCTCAACCGGACCCTGGGCAGGGCGTGGATACCAGCAATGTTGGAAGGAATAGTATTGCACAATTTTCTTGTGCGTGAGCAGCAGTTGTTAAGGGATCTATCTCATAGGGCGCGAATGAGGTGCCCAGGGAAGAGCGTTCGGGCAGCCGCGTCTGCGGCCTCGTACCCTCGAAGTCCCTGATAACCTGCGGTCCATACCACGCGTTTTGGGGTGGGTTCGGCGAACCGTATGCTCGCACGCAGGATTTCGTAGGCAAGGTGTAAAAGTTCTCTCGTCAAGTAGCGAGCGCAAGCTTTTCGGGAATCGGTAATGATTACATTAAAAGCGCGGTGCGAGAGACCTAATGCTGCGGCGACCTCCTTCCACCTGTGTTGAGTTGCGAGCCTTCAAGGAAAGGCCATCCACCTACGTTTTCTTGTGGAATACTGCTGCCGTATAGAATCTCCTCAGTCCAAGTCCGGTGACGTCCACATAGTAAACCCGTGTGTTACTACCATACCGGTTTTCTAGCACCCGAACGCATGCTTTCCGTCTTCTCTGGTGCACTTCCGAGTCCAAGTTTTTTGGTAGAAGCTGTACAAAAAATTTATGCCTCCAAAGCTTCGGTACTATGAGCGTGCCCTCTGTTTCAAGGTTGTTTAGTATGTAGGAAAGAGCGAGAAGGCACCACCCGAAAGGTGTCTGCGCAAGTCGAGTGTATTGGTTTACTAGATTGGCTTCGACGAGCTCCTGCAGCAAGTCGATCACACCAAGTGTGGTCGAACGCGTGTTGGGTGTGGTGACTGGGAGACCCAGAGCCCGCTTGGTGGCCTTCGTATTATTGTGTCTATGGGTTCGGTATTGTGATTCGTGCACCGGAGATAGGGAACGAAGTACAGGACTCTGCTGGTGACGAAAGCCTGGGAGAGCTGAAGCGCATTTCAACCTCGCAGTCCTCCGCGCTTACTTGAAATGTGGTGAATCATCCGTCCCTCTAGTTCGCCAGTATTTTTGTGTTTGGCGATGGTTGTATCAATTTAAGGCGACTTTGAATGTACAGCAAAGATTCTAATTTCTTCTGGCTTGCGAATGGTTGCCCCTAAGAGGGTCAGACAGATGCGTGTTTTGTATTTTACAGCGAAACAGCGAAAGGTGTCATGAAAAGAAAACTCGGGTCACGCGTGGGGCTATAGTTCTCCGCCGCCGCCGGTGTCCGTAGCCACCATCGTGAAAAAAAAAAAACTAGTACCAAGGACACTGGTGGGTCTTGTACCCGGGTCCACTGCGTGCCAGCTTAGTAGTCTACCTATGAGCCACGCCGGTGCTTGGGACTTGTTCGCAAATTTGCCTTAGGCAAGTATGATGTCGGGAAAAAAATCGCGTTATTATGAGTAATACATCGTTTTAGAACAGCAAAAGAACAGCGAGGTGCTACACAGTGCATATAGCGTAACGAGGGGTCAACCGATTCTTCATTATAAAAGCTTCTTTTTGGTCACCCAGCAACTGTGACGCATACCCACTTCAGGCATAATTCCTCATCGTCTGCCGCCACTGCATAAATAATTGGCGCAAAACTCCTTGCAAGTGTTTGGCAGATAAAAGCTTCTCAGAAGAATGACAAAAATAGCAGAGCAAATGCCAGTCTACTGCCTAGAAATTATTATTATTGATGCCTTAGGTGGTACCCAGCCATTACCGAATGAGTGCTTAGAAAAGGCTTTGAAAGAACGCTCTTCATGATTTCGCTGTGACTGCTGCGCCTTCCGCACAGGACTGGCGTTTTAAATGTGAAGCATTTGTTGGGGATCTTCCGCAACTTTTACCGTATCTATCTATATATCCGCCTACGACATTTAGCTCTTATGGCCGTTTGGATAATGGTAACGATACCAAACTTAGTATGATATACCATGACTGTATGGCGAACATAACCGACTAGTCATACCATTAAAATCAGGACATGTATGTCATAAATGTCATAATATACATGTCATGACCTTGCTGCTCTTGCGGTGGTTTCATTCACGTGATATATTGTAAAACTGGTATGGTATGACATGAGTGCATGGCGACTACTATCGACAGACCCTAAAATCAAAACTATGATATGCGTGTCATGTAACAACATGAATACATGCCACACTCATGATGTGCTCGCAGCCGTTTCGCTAGCTTTGCATATACCGTACTTGGTTTTATGGGACGTGAATAAATGACCAAGGTGTGTGACTGAGGCAAACTTGATAATCTTGAGATGGCTGTCATGTAAGAACATTATTACATGCCAAACTCAAGGCGCCAATACACGTAGACGTAAGGCGACGCGCGTGCGCACCGGCATTCGTTTTATTGTGTCACGCTGGTGATGCCACGCCAGGTGCCGTTATCCCCCTAGTAGAGTTCAGTGGATCTACCCACTGACCTTCATTGTGGATCTGCATGCCATACACTCGCAGGCGCGCACCGCGCTGCGTTGCTTTGACGCATGCATGTTTGAGCGCACACGGCGTCACTCCGTCACGAAGAGAGGCAGACGCGGTGCTGTCCTAGTAACGTCGTCGGCGCGAAATGCAACATGTCGCATTTTACGCTGGTTGCCACCAGGATGCGCCGATGGACGCTGGTCGTGCCGTTTGCGCCTATTGTCACACTATACAGTGCTCACGTTTTACTAGCGTGGCGTCGCTGCGCCCAGCCTGCGCGTGCGTCAACGTTGCCTTGGAGTATATTGGGCCTCGTTGGAGTATATTGATGAGCTCGCCACCATTGCGCTAGCTCCACATGTACCAAATTTGGTATCGCGGGTAGTGAATAGACGTTGACGGTAAATGACTCGTTCAAAACTGATAATAATATGCGTTTTATGTAAAACATGACTACATGCTACGCCTATAGCGTTCTTGCGGCCGTTTCACTAGCTCCACATATACCAAATTTGGTATTACGTGACGTGAATGGACGATGAATATAAGTGACACGTCCAAATATGATAATCATGATATGAATTTCATGTAAAACATAACTACCTGCTACGCTCATAGCACGCTTGCGGCCATTTCGCTAGCTCTATATATACAAAGGTTGTTATCAGGTGACGTTAATAGATGACGAAGGTAAATAAAATGTCCAAACATGATAATATGACATATAGTGGAGAAGGTGCATGTACGTATAATCGGGAAGATTAGCAACTAGCTCACCATGATTTTGTCTCGCCCTGGCGCCATGCCCCTTTTGATCTTACCAAGAGTCACTTTGAGCTCACAGAGTTAAAAGAGAGCGTCCAGATTGGTGTTCGGTTTGCCCATGTATTGATATCGTCAAGGGTTAGTGACGCTGACAAAGGCAGAGACTTCAAATCAAAAGTGTTTGTTCAATTGGCCGAAATTCGGACCACGTAAAAGAAGTCAAATTACAGCAAGGCATTGGCAGCGATAGCGGCGGGCAGAGAGTCGGCCGTCGATCAACTCACAAGTGGCGAAGCGAGTCGGCATTTACAAACTTGCCATCGAATATTCTAGCGCTATTGCTAGTGGTGACGTAAGTTCCAGAATGATCTGAAAGGTTCACGAAGCGGGCGTGATCTCCACAAAATAATTTACTACCACCTCCAAGCTTCTCTAACATTGTAGGCATAGTTTGCGCTGAACATAGTTTAACGGAGCGAAAAAAGATTAAGTGGGATTTAACCTCTCAAAACCAACGTGATTATGAGAGATGCAGTAGTGGAGGGCTCCGAAAATTTCGACCACCTGGGGTTCATTAACGTGTGCCCACATATGAGCACCATGGCCTACAGCATTTCCACCTCCATCGGAAATGCAGCCACCGCAGCCGGTATTCGAACCCGCGATCTGTGGGTCAGCAGCCGAGTACCTTAGCCACAAGACCACCGCGGCGGGGTCGGAGCAAAAAAAGAGAACTTGAGGAAAGGAACGGGGCAATATTCAGGTCCTTGTGGACCTCGAATTCGGCAGAGATATCTGTCACTGAGAGTACTTGCGAGTTGGTCTGTATTGCCTTGAAAACAACGTAAGGGACGGCGCCGTTGGCGTTGTGTTTCACCTATGGACTGGGCAGGGTCGAATGAGGGTTTGAAAGAATCTCTACGTACTCCTTGAATCCATCTGTTCAGCAATAGTGTTGCACTCTTTCACGCAGTTTGCGTCCGCAAATTGGGCGGCATATGCTGAAGCCTCTGTAAGTGATGCAATGTGGAGTTTGAGTTTACGTGTGCTTTAGGATTTTACACCGCCGAGTTAGGTTACGACGTGCCTCCTATAGTTGCGGGTCTATCGCAGTGATGGCTTCGGTGATGTGGAAATTGCGGGTGTGCTGTTTCTGAAAGTGTTTAGGTGTGTTGGCCCATCTGGCATACCTTTCAATGTAGAGAGTGTAGAGTGTTTGTTGGAGGCGGAAAGTGTGTCAGGTGGTAAGTTTTGCTTGCGCATAACTTCGCTTGGCTGCGCGGGCAATGAGAGTGAGTTTAAAATGCAGTAATCACTGCCTAAGGTGTCACCCATGTTTTGCTTCTTATTTCGAAGAACCAAAGTAAAGTCGGTGCACATGTATCTCTGAACGAAGTTGCCAATACGCGTTCCGTATGTTGCGTATAAGTGAGGAGAGTCATACGCTCGGAAAGCTCACGCCCTCGAGCCGTTTCCCGTACATAGCCCCAGTGTTGACTGTGCGCATTAAAATCTCACAAGATAACAAGTGGGTTTGGAGCCTGCCACGTGTGAATTTTTCACAGGTGTGAATATTTCAGTGCACGTAACTTGCTGCCGATGAGGGGGTAGCAGACATTTAGTATGTGCGTTGCAGGGTCTGCACTAATGAGAGAAAAATCGTAGCCAGGGTTTAATTTTGCGATGTCATCACCTATAAAGCCACGTATTGAGCCCTGCATGTTTTGGAGAATAAAATTCAGGTGAATAGCTCACACTGAAATGTCTTATACGCAGTCATTTTAGCCTCTAGTCTGGGTTCTTGCAGCTTGGTGACCACCGGGGATGTTGCCAAATTTCGAAAGAAGAGTTGCAGGTGCACGCACGCCTTTGCGGTTGCGAAAGTCCCTGCAATTCTGTTGCACTATTTCGAGTGGTTGGCTTATTTTTTATTGGTCTTACGCTGGTTCGATGCCATGATTCACTATTATTCTTGAAGGGTAGTGATCTGGGGGCTTGATAAATACAGAGAAGACTGCGAGTTGGCTGTTTCGAGTTCGGTGCTTCGTAAGGTGGAGTCTGTGTTGGCCGAGCGAGTGAGTGTACTAGCGCGATATGGTGCCCGGGGTGAGTGCGCGCGGCTCATCCGGGAAATCGTCACCCTTCTCAAGGATGGCAAGAGAAAATACTTGCTGTTCACGAATCACAGCAAGTTTCAGACCCTTCAGCAGTATGATGTGTTCATCGCAACGGTTGATGGTCCATAAGCCAGCGTGACCTTGAACAACTGAAAGCGCAACATAATGTACGAGAAGATGCTTCTTCATGCCACTAACGTTTACCAGCTTTACGGTAGCATCAAATGAGTTTTTGGGTGTCGGAAAACGTCTGACTGGGACACACATTCCTGACAAAGGTAACACGACAGTTTCCATGCATACGCAAAAGGTACTTTCATGACAATGCAGGTGTTCTATAAACGCAGACGGAATGTACAAAGCTACGGTAATTTCTCCCGTTCCGCAATCAACGCTGGCACCGCACATCTTATAGAAGTCTAGATCCAGTATTACGACATGCGTCACAGGATGTAGCACTGCGAACTCTGCGTTAAATTCAAAACCACCCAAGCTAATTTTTACACTGCACACACCTACCGGATATATGGGCTCAAGACGTACTCCAAGAAACCTATCGGTACGGTGCCAGCAGAACTTCCCTTTTCGACCAAGCAGGCACTTGAAAGCGAGACTCAGCAGTGACATAGTTGCCTTTGTGTCGACTAAGGCAATAGTTGACACACACACACACACACACACACACACACACACACACACACACACACACACACGCACGCACGCACGCGCGCACGCACGCACGCACACGCACACGCACACACACCACCACACACACACAAGCACACGCACACGCACACGCACACGCACACACACCACCACACACACACAAGCACACGCACACGCACACATGCACACGCACACACCTCATTCGTAAAGATACAAATGGACGGATGTGTTTCTGCAAAATTGTCGAGTTTCCGACAACCTCACCTACAACGGCCGCGTCGACTAGTTTTCAGAAAGAGGTGATAACGAGGGATATTGGCGCCGAGGAGATGGTGTCCGGCTTCCTCGAGGTGGGGGAGTCAAGATGTGATCGGAGGGCGGAGAGAGTTACGCAGCATCCTTGGTCAGCGGTTTTCGGAGCTTTCAGTTGACATGTAAACCTTTTGATGCACGAGGTCAGTCAAGTGTCGTTAATTGATTGTACACATGCTGCTGGCGGCGATAGCAGTACCAATTCCAATGTGATCCTGGACACCAAAGCAGTAGCACACGGGCGGAGGACGTTCGTAGAAACGCTGTTAACAATGGCCAGTCGTGAAGGGTCGTCTCATTTATTGCTGAGGCTCAGCAGTCCAGACGTAAGCTGTCTGTCGGGGTGTGCCACGGTTGGGTTGAAAGCGGTGCCCATATTGCTGTTCAGATGCGAATGTGTCTCGATGCGGCCTGATTCGTCTCGGTTCAGTAGGGTCCGCAACGCACATTGACGATGAAAAAAGGGCACATAGTGCTACTGAGGTCGAGTAGTGTGGAGAATGCGTGACATCATGTTGCCGCGGTTCTTCAGGCACAATTCCATGCATTGTTGAAGCAATGTCAGTGCGCCAACTCACATCTACGCTGGTGACAGTTGTGACATTTGCCGGTCGCCCAAATTTCGGGGCAATGCGACGTGTCTTCAATATCTCACAAGGAGCTGCTCCACAATCAAGCATAGAAGGCTATTCGTAGCATGTGTGATAGCCGTCGTTTATTTGCTCCCGTTGTCATGTGGCAAAATATATGTTGGGGGAATGGGCGGGTGCCTGATTGAGCGTTTCAAGGAGCATCATTACAATAAATATTCAGCTGTGCAAGGTTCGTTTGGTATCCATTGTAGAGATTATGGTTGCAGACCAGAATTGCAAAAGTGCACTGGTATAGCCAAACACTGTCAGCAGCTAACACGAGAGATTGTACAATGAAATGCGAATGATGGGTGATCGATGTGTCAGCGTGCCTTCGCTTGCTCTGAATAAACAAGACATTGAGTTTCTGGCCTTGACACAATATATCGTGAATTTGTGCTGAGCTGTGGCGTTGTAACCATATAATGAGATTATGGTCTTGCTGTGATGCAATAGGTTGCGCGATTGCGCGGTGATGTTCTGTCACGAGTATATATTTTCAGCGTTTTCGATAATAATTTTTCATTTGAAGTCAGCGCTCTTTCTGTCCTTGTCTCTCCTTCTGTAGTTACGTCTTAACTACTCGTAGTCTTGCGCTGTGCAAATATGTTGATTCCCAATCAGCAACTAGCCCAAGCATCTGTCTTATCAGGATAACGTATGAAGACAGAAAGAGTGCAAAATTTCTTTTTCGCCATTCTGACCAGACACAATATATTTGTATGTTGATTGTATATTACAGTAATTTCGAACACGATTAAAATTGATGTTTTGAACTAGCATAATAATACTATAATAACACATATAAAAATAATAATTTAGAGGCGCAATCATTTTGTTTCATGAACATAACTGCAAACGGCATCAAAGGCGTTCCTGTGGCTGTAGCTTAGAACTGAAGCAATAAAGGGGAAGTATACTGCCAATGGTGAAGAGCGACCCGCTGCAGTGGTCTAGTGGCTAAGGTACTCGGCTGCTACCCCAAAGGTTTCGCGATCGAATTGAGGCTGCGGCGGCTGCATTTACGAAGGTGGCGAAAATGCTGTAGACCCATGTGCTCAGATTTGGGTGCACGTTAAAGCACCCCAGGTGGTTAAAATTTCTCATATTCTCTCATATTCATCTGGTGGTTTTGGGACGTTAAACTCCACAAATGAATCAATCACTGGTGAATGGCAGAACAAGGTTAGTGAATGGCATGACAAGGAGACGTTTCCTTAACAATCTTGAACCACCACATGAAAAAAGCTAGCGCTCTAGTAATTCCATGCGTGAACAAAAGCTGTGCAGGGGAGATATCACCAGACCAGCCCTGCGTGAAAATATATTAAAAGGGACACACGACATCGCAATCTAGTTACTATGACTTCCAGTTGTCTAACACGACACCAGTCGGTTTCCCATTTATATTTGAAACGTCTAAATGTAGTCCATGGTGTTACTGAATCTTTGGCAATAGCACTGAGTGGAAATTACGATCACAAGGCATGTCCTCTTTCTATTTAGCTCTTTCAGCGCTAGCCCCAATACATAATGAAACTAGGATTCGAACAATATTCTTACGAGTAACTTCTTTATTAGTCTATTCAAAACGCAGAGAACTCGACGAGCAAGATGGCGCCAGTCCACCATCAGCCAAAAACTAACTTGGCCAGTTCTTTCATGCAGCCGCGTTTAGCGGCTGTTATGTATCATAACCCCTGGTGGTAGAAGCACCATCCCGGCGCTAAATCTACGCCGATGATGTCGAAGGGGGTACTAGGTTCACAATGAGTGCTTACCAGCGCAAACGACGGGACATTAAGGGGCAGGATAAGAAACGAGACACAGCGCTATCAGCGCTCTGGTTTGTCTCTTCTCTTGTCCCCTTCTGTCCCATCGTTTGCGCTGGTAAGCACTCTTTATTACGTTATACCAACACGCTCAATCCTACTGTCTCTTGAGGGTAATAGGGCTTTTGCTGAGCCATGTGAGCGGTGTCACTTGGAGCTGACGATGACTTTGTTAGATCGGTGGAGACAATGTCGTACATAACGTCTGTACCTTTCTCAGACAGTGCCACACGCTGAGTGGGTGACCAGAAGAACACGAGAGAGTCCGGGGAATAGCGTACTTACCTATAGTGAGAATCGTAGAGCTGTCGGTGGTGCACCTGAGAAGCCTGTAGACGGTTATGAGTGACTTGGCGGGCGTGGTCGGCATGGATGATGACTTACCCGGTATATTCAGTGGCCGCAGGTAGCAAAGTGTCGGAGGGTAAAGTTGGGTCCCGGCCACATAAGAGATGGAAGGGCGAATAGCCGGCAGTGTTGTGACGGGATGAATTGTAGGTGAACGGCACATACGGCAAATGAACGTCACAATCCTGGTGTTCAGGCGCAACGTATTTGGCAGACAGACAGACAGACAAAGAACTTTATTCAGGTCTTGAGGAACTGCGTTGTAACGGCCCCATTTAGGGGGAATCCGTAGCAGTCGCGGGCCGCTCCCACGTAGGAACCGGAAGACCGTGGCCCTCCGCCCTCTCGCAGGCCCTCTGGACAGCCCGAAGTTGAACCAAGAGGTCGCCGCTGTAAAGGGCTTCCTCCCAGTCCTCTTCTTTGTTGAACTCTGCGTCACGTAACGCAGGACATTGCCAGAGCATATGAGGTAATGAGAAATACGCCTCACCGCAGTCCGGACAATGCGGCTCGATGTTGGGCGAAAAATGGCTGAGCCTGCCACGCGAAGGGAAAGACCCCGTTTGGAGCATCCTGTAGGCCGATGATTGCGGTCGCGTAAGTTTAGGATGAGGAAGTGGAAAAGTCCTCCGAGATAGATGATAATGAGTCATGATCTCGTGGAAAGTGAGTAGCGAGTCCCTGTATCTTCTGACGTCCCCGCCTGTGAATCCGCCGGGACCACCGCGGTGAGCGATACCTCGCGCACGGTCATGGGCAAACTCATATGCGTTGGGGACATCAGGATGTACGTTGGCCCCCATGTGGTCCAACGTACAAGATTTAACCATTTTGGCGTGGACAAGATTTAACCATTTTGGCAGCTAGGGGTGTGATACATCCCAGTTGAAAATTTCAGCAAGCTCCTTTGGAGTCCGATAATATAATTTGAAAACTGCCATTTCATATAGCCACAGCTAAGGCCACCACTTCAGCATCGGTAGCATTCAAGACGCGGAAGGACAGACCATCCACCTGCCTGTCCCGGTGAACCACGGCGGCTGTATAACAACCCCAGCGGTAAGGGGCGGCGATGTCCGTTTAAAGTACGTTTTGTTTAGAGCCGAGTTGGCGCCGGAGAGCAAGAGCCCGTGCCTCTCAACGGCCACCGTGCGACTCACGTGACCTATTGATGGAAATATCGAACATGAGTCGCGCATTTCCAATGTTTTGGCATTCGTACCCACTCCTCTGTGTGGAATTCATGTCGAATGTGTAGGCAATCTAGAAGTCGTCTGCCTGACGGGATCTGCGCCAGGAGCGTGTATTGATTTGTTAAGTAAGCCTCCTGGAGCTCCTGATAGCTGTTTACCACTTCCAAGGCATGAAGTTTAACATTGCAAGTAGTGATCGGGAGATCTAGGACTCTATTGACAATTTCGCGAAAGGTGACCTCCATGGAATCTTCATCGTGCTTTAGTAAGTGCAGGTACGGGGTCGCTTACAAGATGCCACTAGTGACAAAAGAATGTGCGAGACGAAGCGCATCCTTGTTTTGCGACCTCCCCGCTCGTTGTAGACTAGGCGGACCATGCGGCTCACCTGTTCTCCAAACTTACGCAGCTTGTGAAGTGTTGTCTCGGTCCTGTGGTGTTTGTGAGTGTGTAGTCCAGAAATCTGGGTCTCCTGTGCCTCAATAATAGGTTCACTATGCAGCGAAAGGTTAATGGACGAAGTGTACTTCACCGATGGCTGAGGGTGCAAGAACTGAGACTTCTGTGGGGAACACTAGAGGCTGCAGTATGCCGCATAACTGTCCACTATATGGGCTGCTGTTCAGGCTGTCCTTCATGGTGGCCAGGCATCCATTTGTGGCCCACAGACTGATGTTGGCATAAAGCGCATGCTTTACCCGTCATCAGCAGTGCAGCGGGCCGGCAGCTGCGCCATTTCTAAGTTGAACAGCAGAGGTGACAACACAGCGCCCTGTGGCGTACCTCACGTGCCCACGAGATAGGGGCCGTGGTCCTGATCTTGGATGCGAATGTACGCAGCTCTCTCAGTAAAAAAGTTTCGGATGTGGTTGAAGATGCGCTCACCGCAGTTGGTGGCACTTAGGTGAGCTAAGATGACTTGGTGCTTGACGTTATCGAAGGCTCTCTTAAGGTCAAGTGCTAGAACGATCTTGTTATTGTAGGGGTGTTTTACGGGATTAAGTTATTCGTGATACAGTTGTAGGAGTATGTCCTGCGAAGATTTCATGGGCCTGAAGCCATACAAAGAATCAGCGAAAATGTGGCACTCTTCCAAGAAGGGGGAGACACGATCCATGACCATAGTTTTCATTAGCTTCCCCACACAAGAAGTAAGAGAAATGGGTCTGAAATTCTCAGTGTTGAACAGTTTTCCTACCTTTCGAATAAAGGTTACTAGAGACGTTTTCCAGTCTAGTGGGAGGGGCGTCTTTTCAAACCAGATCGCAATAATATAGTAGAGAAGTGACTTGTGCGCTACATCGGGTAGATTTGACAGAATTTTAACGGTAGATTGTGACGCCTGGAAGCCGTCCCTCGCCTCATTTTGGCTAGAGCAGAGCGAAGGTCGTGTAACGAAAAGGAGCATTCAAGGCCGAGTTCTCTCTTCCTACATAGCGATACGCGGAGCCTCATGTGTCCCGCTGAGTGCAAAGATATACGTCCCGTAGTGATAGGGCTAGTTGTGTTGGGGAGCCGTGAAAATTGTGAGAGGATGGGTGCAATTGTTTTCACGTTTAGCCTCGCGTTTGAGTGGGATTCATCAGACTGCGGAAGAGTTTCTAGGTATTGCAACTGGACATCGGCCTGCTGGCAGTGTTACAGCGATCTACCCAATTTAAGTTGGCAAGCTGGGCAGCATACTCGGCCGCCTTCTGGGTGAGATCCAGTATCTGCATGCAAAAATTTCGGTTGTGTTTTTTGTCGGCGCCATTCATTTTTGAGGCTGCGGCAGGCCTCCCAAAGATAGAAAAGATGCTTATCTCATCGGGACGACTATCCGTGAATTGTATTTTGGTCTTGTGTTTTCTTAGTGTTTCTAGCACAGAGTGAGCCCACTGGGTATAACCAATCTCCTGAATGTGATTCTTAGGTAAGGAGTGCCGGAAGGCTTCCCAGTTTGATAGGCGAGTCTGTGTGGTGGGGCGTTGTAGGGGTCGTGTAGAAAGTGGAGTGTTGAGAATGCAGTGGTCACTACCGAGGGTTTCCTTGGTATTGAACTAGTCTGCGTGTCTGATGTTTTGCGTGAATGTTATGTCGGGGCAGGTGTCCCGGATGACAGAGTTACCTACAGGAGTTGTTTGCGCGGAGTCTGTTTGAAGAGCCATGCCCAGCGTGGAAGTTAGTTCCGCAAGTTTCTTTCCACGCACCTCTTTTTTGTGATAGCCCCAAAGCCTGTCAGGGGTGTTGAAGTCAGCTACTATTAAGTGGGGATCATGCCCAGCGAGCTTCATTGCCCTGCTGAAGATGTCAGCGTATGTGATGTTTTTGAGTTTAGGTTTGCACTAATAATTGAGGATGTGCATGGCGGGGGGTCAGTTATTCGCAGGGGAAGAACCCTGACCATTGTGTACGAGTACGGTAATAAAATTTTGAAGTGGACCTCATGCGTAATTAAGGTTTCATGTACAAAAAGGCAGGTGATTAGGCACCGTTCAAACGTGTTATAACCTTAGAAGTGCATGACATTGCTGGGCTCTTGAAGGGCAGTGACGGCACACAGGTGCTGAAATGTTTCAAGATAAATCTAGGAGGAAATGAGCCCATTTGGGCCTATCTTTGAAGCCTCTAAAGTTCAAGTAAAATAAAGAGAGTAACTGAGGCTTTAGGTGTGGCCATTTGGAGCAGTTAAGAAGAGTCGCCATATTAAGAAATCGGGGTGGCTGAAACAGACTCTACCCCTACTTCGGCGCCCTGTGCAAGGGAGAGCTCGGAGTCCTCAGAGGTTTCAGCGAGGTTGATGGCGTGTAAAAACTTAAAGAGACAATTAACGTCATTCAGACGATTAGCCTTTCGGCTTCGCGGGTTCAGACCATGGAGCAAAGTCTTAATGTTACTCGTCACCTGTTGGGTAACAGTGTTCGAAAGAGTTTCCAGGCTTTTGCTTATGGGGGTGAGTTGTGCCATTAAAACAATCATAGTAATTTCAATAGTCTCAAATCGCTCTTCAGTGTTAGCAGGCTACGAGACGGACGGAATGATGCATATGAGCATCAGTCAGTTCAGGAGCGGGAATGGTAATATTGGTAAAGAGTGAAGCGTTGGGAGGGGGGGGGGCTGGTGAATTACCTGTCTCCAAGGCGGGAAGTTCGGCTTGAAGCTGCACGTTCTGTGTCCGCGGCGCAGCAACCTGTTGTTTAAGCTCGAGGAATTCGCGGGAGGAGGCGGGGAAGAAATAGCAATAGAAGGAGGAGGAGGAGGCTACCCTCGCCATTTTGCCTACCTGAGAAGCTATTTTTTTTGTTCGGCCACTTACGGGTGCCGGCATCAGTCGGAGGTGGAAAGTCCCATGCTTGGAGCACGGGGGGCCCTGGTAAGGTGTCTAGGATGACGTCTGCTTTGATTGTGTCTTAGGTGGAGGTGGTGCTTGTTGACTGGTCCCTCGAGTAGCAGGGTTCTTAGTGGCTTGGTTGGTAGCTCCCGGCTGACGTCCTTCTGGCACGACGCCAGATGTCTTGGCCGTTGACCGCTTCTTCGACGAGCCGCGGCTGCCATGATGCCCGCCCAGCTGCTGCAGGGTGGCGAAACCTTGATTTGTAGGCCTGGGATCTGGTGAAGTGTCCCTCGCCGCAAACCACTTGCACTCTTGCGGTGCCATCTCCTCCTCAGAAACACCCAAAGCTTGAACAAAATGACAGCAGCGTTGGTCGTTGAGGTGGGGACACAGCTCCACCCTGTGGCCCAGCGTCCCAGAGCAGTAGCAGGCTGGAATGGTGCGTTTGTATTCGCGTACTGGTATCACAACGCTGTTGTAGTGCACGAAACGTGTCACGCGGCGGACCTCGAAAAATATAAAGGCCACCGAAGTCTTGCCAAGCTTTCTGATGAGAGCGATGCTTCCACCACGCCAATGGATCTTTGCTTTCAAGGAGGCGGAGGTCTCTTCTCCTGCACCATAATGACTCCACTGCACATTTTTCCACTGACTCTGGCATGGCCGATCATTGGTAAGGACCCTCTAACGTTTCGAGCGAGAATTCTCGTGAGAGAAGGTTCGCAGAGTTGATGTCTTCGGTTGAGACAACAATATTATTTTGCTCCCACATGAGCCACACACTGATACAGTCATTCGAAGTTGCGTTCACGTATGAGGTGAGCTGGGTGCCTAGATCACCGGGTTGAAAAGTATCTATGAGATTCACCGTTACACGAGGCTTCAGCACGATGGTGAAGTCTTCTGCAGCAACGTGGGGCATAGCGGTAGGCTGCTCTGATACACGGGACGGCTTCTTCTCGGGTGAAATGTTCGCGCACGTGGCCTTATTGGTAGCCGAGCCCTTTGTAGCTTTAGATTGCTGGCGATGCCTGCTGACGGCCAACACAGTGAACAGTCCCTCATCCACGATATCCGTTTGTGGAACGGAGTTTTCCGTTATTGGGGTAGAAATCTATTTTCCCGCCAACGTCGTGGGAATATATGCACGGAAAGCGGTGGCCGTCATCTGTGGCTTCGGCCACGGAGAAGTTCATACGCAGGCGTTTGGTCAACGCTCGGTCGTGCGAGAAAAGCTCCCACGAAGTCAGGTCAGGAAGTGGACATAAAGCACTCCAAAAACCGGTCCACCTAGATGAGAGTGGTGTTTTCTAGTGCAGAACGATGTTACGAAGACGATAAGGTCAGCCTTGATGAAGTGTGAAGCAGGAATCCCGATCAAGTAGGCTTCCTAGAGTAGTGAACAGCCACTTTTTGTTCACAGCATCTCATTGTCACCGCAGCGTAAAGAGCCCTGTAGTCTTTAAAATTACGCATATAGGCATTTCGAAGACAATAAACACACTTACTAATATTTACGTATAGCTGTTTACCTCGAGTAGGCATAACACTTGCTTTTTGATTGAAGAAGAAGAAAAACAAGGTGTTTAATGAGAAGGAGGAGAGGTGGGCCTTGAAAGCGAGTTTCTGGCCTGCTACTACACACGGGAGTAATGGGAAAAAGTAAAGAAAGAGGAAGGTTTGATGAATGATGATTGTGGTATAGCACAATGAGTCACCTGCACACGATGTCTCGTTCGGTCTAGTACACGCACAAAAGTCTCTACATTGTCAGATTCTCTAAAGAGGGGCATCTAAACTTGTTTTGCTTATAAATGTTAGTAAGCCGTTTAAACTGCGTTGAGCGGGATCCACACGTTCCCATGCACTTAAAAGTTTTCCTTCCGAAAAGGGTCGGCAGTCTAGGTCATCTGTGAGGCACATAAAAGGTTGTCTTTTAACTGCGTATAAAGGGCACACACACAGAATGTGATTAAGTTTTTGGCGTGTTACACAAGTTACAGTTAGGATTTTGCTCTTGTCCTATCACGAATAAGTATCGTCGCGTGTATGCAATACCCAGCGGCAGTCTATGCAGTAGCATTTCTTGGTCTCTCCTTAGTCGGAATAGAAGGCGAAAAACACAACAAGAGTGTAGCCAGTAAGTGTGCTTGCGGCGACAATCCTGAGCATTCTATAGTACTTGCATAGATGTCTTCATACGTTTAGACAGCAAGGCATTGATGTCATATCGGGAAAAGGGAATTGATATCACTTCGCCACCAGTGTGCTCCATTTTCGCTTCTGTGTCACCTTGTTCATTACCAGCTATGCCATAATGACCGGGAATCCATTGCAACGCAACGGTTTATCCGGATTGAAATGCCTCATTCAACATACTCGTTATGTCACACACCAGAGGACTGAATGCAGTCTCTTGTTTCCTGTAGTTTCTAATTAGCCTAAGTGCCGGCTTGGAGTCACAAAATATTGTCCATTTCGCTGGACTCTGCTGCAAAATGTAGCACGCAGCTTGTCAAATGCCGGTCAGCTCAGTGGCAGTAGATGATGACCAGTGTGCTATTTTGAAGCATTAATGATTCCCATTTGAGGCACAGTGAAAGCTGCTGCTGAGAAGGTCTGCGCGACAGAGCCATCTGCAAAAATGTGTACTGTATATTCGTGCATATAGTCAATATACGACAAAGTGAAATGCTTAAGACCAGCAGTTGGTATTTTTGACTTATTTGTTATTCCTGGGATCGAAAGTCGCACGATCGGCTTAGGAATCGTCCAGAGTGGTATGTCGGAGATAACATGTGGTGAATAATTTGAAGACATCAGATCTCGGTGCGACATAACCGCTTCTGAGTATGCAGCGTTGGGTCGTGTGTTAGAAGTGTCTGCCAGTGGATGGTCCCGATGCCTTGTTAGTAGCCTCAGATGTACTCGTAGTGATTCGTGTTGAAGATAAACACGAGCTCGACAAGCACGTGCTTCTGTAATAGTGCCCCATGTCGTGCCCCATCGAGGTACTCTTAGGCAAATTTTTTGGGCACATGCCTGAGCTCTCTCGAGTGCACGTACAGCTTATGTGTGAGCACGGGAGAAAACAGGAGCACTGTGGCGAATGTATCCAATGAAATGTGTCTGGTATAGCTGCAGAAGAGATGACCTCGATGGTACCCACGATTTTCAAGACATATGACAAATGACCTGGACAAAGCTGTCTAGTTTTTTTCTTAGCGATGAGATGTGCTTTGACCAAGACAATTCACGATCGATGATAACTCCGAGGAACTTGTGATGAGTTGCCGAAGGTATTATGTTCCTATCAATCACTATGGAGCAGAAAACCATGAATTTTCTCGTGAATGGCAGGGTTGAACTTTTTGTCTGTGACAGTTGCACTCCGCAGGTATTGAGGTATGTCGACGTTGTCGATACCGCACGTTGTAGTTAAATTTGTACTTGCAAACGTGTTAGACTGGTGGTCCAAATGCAAATGTAATCTGCGTACACAGACACCGAAATTTTGCCTCCTAGTTTAACGAGCTTTTTAACGAGGCCAACAAGTACGATATTAAATAATGTCGGGCTCAGGACTCCATCTTGGGGCACGCCACAGTAGACGGGATGCTTATTTGCGTCGCCATCAGCAGTAGACATAAATATAGTTCGTTCTTGAAAATAGCTGGCTATCCATTGATGCATGCGGCCACCGATGCCATAGTCTTTAAGAGCATTTAGAATGGTGTCATGCAGGACATCGTCGAATGCACCTTTGATATTGAGAAATACTGCAGCCGTTGATCGGCGGCACCGTTTCTGTTGTTTAACGGTTGTTACCAAATCAATCACAATGTCAATTGATGACCTCCCCTTCCGGAAGCCAGTCATGGCGTCTGCATATACTCTTTGCTTCCTAGGAACCGTTCCAAGCGCATAAGAACCATTCGTTCTATGAGTTTTCCCACAGAACTTGCTAGCGCCACGGGTCTGTAGGATAGCATATCACGGGGAGACTTGCCAGGTTTTAGCAATGCCGTGATTTTGCTAGTTTTCTAGTGTGCCAGTACAATTCCAGATGCCCAAGAAAGGTTGTACAAAGACAGCAGTTGGTCGGTTGCCTAAGAACCAAGGTGGCGCAGGGTAGCATGGGTGATTCCATCAGGCCCAGGTGCACTAGAACGTTGCGAAGTGGACATAGCCGCACGAAGCTCTTGCAGCGTGAAAGGATGATCGAGACGGACGTATGCTGTAAGGGGTGTGCACCGTAGCAATGAGCCATCCGTTATTCTAGAACAGGAGAGGTGCATGCAAAATTCTTCTGTGATCTGTTTCTCACTGCATGTTTCTTATGATGACCAATGCACGGAAAGGACGCAGTGTCTGAGGAGAAGATGGTAGAGCTCGTACGCCGTGCCATATTTTAGACGGTGGATTCCGATGGTCCAGGGTGGTGCAAAGTGACTTTCAGTTCTGGCGGCCAAACTTTTATAGGTACCTCTAAATTTTCTTTTGCACGTCACGTGAGGTCCTCAGGTCTGTGATTGATTTCGTTCGCCTATGCTTGCATTCAGATTGACGACGAACTGCCCACAGCTCTTCGTATACTACATCAACCGGCTTCCTGGAATTAGATGTTATGAAAACTCGTGTAGTGGTGTGTATGGCTGTGGCAATTCTTCCTTCCATTTCTGTCGGAGAAACTATAGACTTACAAGTCTTTTCTAGCTCTTCTTGAAAAGCATCCTAATCTGTGCATCGCCTTCGAATGCTTGCGACGCCGGTATACCATCGTAGTTGTATGTAAGTAGGAATGTGATCACAACCATATGTTTCAACGTCTGCGTACCAGGTGGCGAATGTTGAAAGGCACCGAGAAATGATAGCTAAGTCGAGACAGCTGCTGTACGTTGAGACAGCTGCTGTACGTTGAGACGTGAGGTCCTTGAGTCGAGTGCATGACAATTTTCAGGTGTTCAGCGTCAAATTTCCCGCTCGGGGATTTGTAACTACCAATGATCGATACCGTACATCTTTTCAGCTTCAACGTGATGGAAACGTACTCAATGCTGGTATGCGTTGGTGTTTGGTTTTGGGAGTACGTGAGGTCACAATGCAATAATAGCAAAACTTTGCTAGGGTTTCAACTTGTCTGGGAAGTGAATTGTTCATATCCAGACAGCCTGAATGGTAAAGTCATATTCGGCTCGCATCATACAGCAACAAGGAATCAATATTTCAGCATTCTCTGTTTAAAATCTCCAAGGTGACCTCGTAGCCCTCAAGCGTCCATTCAAATATAACACTATGACAAATTATTTCACTTAGTTATGATGATAAGGCTGCTGACGACATGATTTGTGTTGGTTTTAGATAGCACGAAGCACCGGTTATACTCCGTCTAGAATTTGCTCTGCAGCCTTGGCAATGGGCGTCTTGACACCAACAAGCAACATTCGTAAAGCGTGGATCAAATGCGTAAGCATTGCTTTGATTTGCACATCCGATGACGAAGTCTCATGTTCATGCCGGTTTTCTGGTCCTTGAACTTCAGCACTCTGAGGTGGCAAAAAAGGCCATGAGGTATTATCCATCACGTTCTTCAAAGAAGGTGTGACTTGAGGTAGAGATACCACTTCAGACTTAAAAGGATCTCTCGCTGACTCATCAGGCAATACAGACTTTCGTACACTTGTCGATGCTGATCTCCTCCTGCAGTTACAAAAGCGCCTCTGGCGATGGTGCACCTCAGAAGCCGCTTCTCTATGCGTAGAGTGATATCATACCATCTTCCTCAGCACGGTCATATCAGTCTTTATTTTCGGGCAATTTTTCGACCTCGACTCATGCGGGCCATCGCAGTTGGAGCACTTCAGGGTAGACATCCCACATGATTACTCTTCAGGATATCCGCTGCAGCGGGGACAAGTCAACCTGTTCACGGAAACAGCGCTAACGCGCCCTAGTTTTTGACATTTCCGGCACTGTAATGGCCAAGGTACGTACGGGTGGACGGGATGCCTCACATAGCTCAATTTTACATGTGTTGGCTAGGAGGCACCCTAAAAATCTATCTTCACCCATTTCGACTCTCCAAAACGGTGTACGTTTGCGATATTGACAGTCGAAGGTATGAGCATTAACAAATCACTGGTATTGATATCCTTATCCACATCAGAAATAATACCAGCAATGGTGTCACCGCCTTTATAATGAAGGAGCGCACAAGTATGTTGCACATCTGAGTCACAGCCTTCAAGGTATTGAGGTTTGCTCGTGTAGAAACGTCAACAGCGAATATGTTTGTTCTGGGAATAATGCGGAACTCTTTTATTTGTGCTGGAGCTATCCTTCCAAGGTAGGCCGTGAGAGCTTGTCTATTCAGGGAATTCAGGTTGCCTGTAGCAGTGATAAAGATGTAAGCAATCGTGCACATCTGCGGAGAGGACAATGCATTGTGATTGAGGTCACTCACATTTGAAGTCCTGCGAAGCTTCCTCTTCAAGCGCCTGTTCGTGGCCTCAGCATATCCACATCACATTCCATGTCATCCCCGTCAGAGCAGCTCGATGACCCTGGTAGCGCTATGTTGAGATTCTCAAGTGCACCAGTCCTATTTGAAGCTTGCCGGTCACATCCCAGTCTTGGCAGAAGAGGGGGCGGAGCATCCGTCCTTGTTGTCGCCATTGCACCCACCAAGGAGGCGACAGTACGAGGAAATCGGAATAAAAACCACAGACGAACAGTAACAGCAGCACAGCAGAGGCTCGTCTTCTTCGTCTTTTCTGCTTTTTGATTGACAATGCTCACAAGTATAAACGCAGCAAGCAGATCAAGAAGACTGGGCGTCAAGGAAGTGATTATACTTTAGCCTAGTAGTTGAACTGGACGACACGCAGACCGACAGAAAGACAGACCGACGCATGGACCAAAACTTTGCGTTGAAATGTACCAAAATGCTTGTCAATGAGGTTGGACACAGGTTTGTCTTTGCCTTACCACCGTGTTAACTTCACATGCCGCATACCAAACAGCCCAACCCGGGCGCTATCCCACAATTTGAGCCACGATCCTGAGTCGAGATGAACGGATCTCCCACCACCGAAATACCGGGAAGATCGAGCTTCACGCTAAAAAGCGATGAAGGCCCTCCTGAAGTTTCTGAGATCGACCCGCCTTGTCGAACGTTTGTGACGTTTTAGTGTCTCTGTGTGTTTTGGCTTCCATCCCATTTCTCTCTCTTACCCTTTTCCTTACTTTTCTCTCTACCATTTTTCCCCAGTGCAGGATAGCAAATCGGACACTTGCTTTCTGGTTAACCTCTCTGCCTTTCTTCATACTTTCTCCCTCTCTCTCTCTCACACGCCACATATTGCGCCTCGCATTATCACGGTCATGAAAGAGTGTAAAAAGCGGTTAAATGCGCTTCGCAGTGTGTCAATCGTCTTTTTGTGCGCCGCTTTTCTTTTAATATAAAATGTGTTAATCACAGTTGTTGTTTTCGAAGCACAGGTGGTTACACACGTCGCAGCCGAAGCCAATGTGCCACTGGAGGAGCTCCCGGCGAAGGCGCTCCCGCAATCATCACGTTGACGCTGCAAAGCCGCGACCACGTTGCAGGCGTTTGACATCGCGAGCAAACTCGGTGTCGTGGTTTGCAGTATCCGCGCGCAACCAGCGCCTCCTGGGCTTTTTTTTGTGCCCGGAATGCGCCATCTCCCCGGCGAATACAATCTTTGCCACGTTTTCACATTCGGCACTCTTCTAGAGTTGTACATAGCATGTCCGCATGGAAAGTTTCAGGAGAAACTGTTGAGCACGAGCTCAGCGTCACGGCTGCGACGGGATGGATGAAGTCACTCACAACGCAGCCAATGCCGTGCGTGCTTGAGTACGACGCAGCGAATGACGTAACTGATAATACAGCCAATGGAGACAGTTCGTGACACCGGACGGATTTTTCTTTCTTCTAGCCATACAAAACTTTCTCTTTAAAAAAGGACCCTGCGCACGCAAGCAGAAACAAAAAAATTAAAATAAATGGTGCGCGAGGTATAGCTAGGGAATGAGGCAAGGCCGGTATTATTTTGCCACGATAAAGCACACCGTGTGCTCCGGCATTGATGCACATGGTATCTCTGCATCACCCTCACCAAAGTAATAAATGAAGAGGCGCATGCAGTGCTAGCGCTGACGTTATGAATTATTAACTGATGTGGGGGTTCTCACGTCCTAAAACCAACATATGATAATGACAGACACTGTAGTGAATGCCCTGAAAGTTTTTACCCACTTCGTTTTTTTCAGTTCGAAAGTCTGCCGCTGGGCATAATAATTTGTTCTTGAAAAATAAATATACAAGTTTTCTTCGTGTATATTGTCAAGTTGAAAACGGCAGTGTGGTCCACGAAGCCAGTGGTTAAAGTCAAATGGTCGACCAGGCCTGAGGTCTGTTGCACGGGGGTGACGGCGACGACTTAATTGTAGACCATTGCAGGTCCACAGTAAGTGTGAGGCAGGCACATCTTAGATTGGGGTGTCACAAAATGGGCCTAACGTGCCACACGGGCCTGGGTACTTTTGCGCCCGAAAGGTGGTCACGGATGGGGTAAGCACTACCACAGCACGAAGCCTCCGCAACGTTACCACCTCTCGGCAGATTGAACCACCAGGGAGGTCTGATCCACACGAAAGTATAAGAGCACGAGTGGCACGTCAAATGCTTTCTTTTTCCCAGTGCATCTATCCTTGAGCGTCCTCAGGAAAAAGTGATAGCGGGCATGGTGTAACTTAAGGGTGGGTTGCCAAATCAGCTTTTACAAGGTCCGGCGAAGTGGCCCGTGGAACCCACAGAACACGTATTTGCACAGATGCGGACGCAGCAAGAACGCGCATAGTATCCGAGAGTGATATAGAGTGATACACTCGTCGTATATCGTGAATAGCTTGCGTTGAGCCCGTAGAAATGATGAGCTGAGAGCATCTGCCTGAAGCAAGACTGAAAGTTGGGCTTGTTGGTGATACATTATGGGCAGAAACAGCGCACAAACTCACGGGACGAAGAGAAGAGACACAAACAGCGCCTGTTTGTGTCTGGTGCGAGCACTGATCCTTGTGGGACGCTTCTATTGGAAACAAACTAGCAAACTGGTTGACCAGCTAGGCGAGTGTAGAAGCTGTGATCGGGAAAAAAGGCTTTAACGAACACACACTCTACTGGGAAATTTGAGCTGGTGGAGAATTTCCACAATAGCGTCATGACTCACAACAACATATGCTTTACTGATATTCATAGACAGAATGGTGGGAATCCGTCGAGATCGACCTCCAACGAAAAACCATGATAGAAAGCTAGGCAAGTCCATCTTTAGTGCCCAGATGTGGACAGAACCCAATTTGGCGAGGATGATACCAAGAGTATCTCTCGAGCCACCACGTAACTCGTGTCGCTAGCAAAGCTCTGTTAGTTTGCACAATGTTGACGTGAGAGCTATCGGATGCATCTGTGCAATATTTCGTGGAGGTTTTCCTGCTTTAGGAATGACAACCGGAATCTGAGCACACGAGCCTACAGCATTTTCGCCTCCATTGAGAATGTAAATACCATGACCGGGCTGAGATGCCGTGACCTGCGGGTCGGCAACCGAGTACCTTAGCCACTATAGACCACCGCAGTGGTGGTCTAGTGGGAGGTACGAGGAATAACTGACACCTGGTGAACCTGTTAGCTGCTGAAAAAAGCCGGTTCAGTTTAATAAGCTCCACCTTTACGAGTCGCTCACTGAAGTGAGGCGATTTGCCCACATCTAACCACAGTGTATCGGTAAGCTGTCCTTAGAATACATCGCAAGTTTGTATAATGATCACACGTGTGAAAAAATTACACTTAGACTGTGAATGTTAACTGAATTTCTGTGAGGTGCTCGTTAGGCGTGCTCGCCATATTGCAGAAACCAGCGCCACTGGGTGCCAGCGTCCAACGCCATGCCCGATTATTGGCCCAGTATGGCGCTAGGGCCCATAGTCAGGCATGGCGCTGGACGCTGGTACCCAGTGGCGCAAAATGTACTCTGCACAAAATGGCTTCACAGGGTTAAAACAGGGGTGTCCATTCCCCCTGAATAAAAAAATATATAAGCAAAATAGCGCGCATTCACAATAAAAAATCAAAAATGTAAAAAAAATATTTTTGACAGGATTTCATTTCGCCACACTTCAATTACGAAATGAGCGCACTACCCACTACGCCGCGCTAGAACATGGTTGGGGGGTTGTCAAATGACTATTTATCCAAAAAACGCACCGTTCGAATTCATGTTTAGAAGTCGCACAGTGAAGATTGACGTGATATTCCTTTCCCAATAACAATAGCATCTTGATTCGACAATGACGAACGGCTTTCGGGCACCGAATGACGGTGCGGATATTAGCAAGAGTGCAAAGATTTTTGAAGCACCCACACCTTAACTCTGAAAAATCTCAAATTGACTGAAGAAGAAGCCACAGATTGTCGGCTGTTGCTGCCGATAGTTTTTTTCTTTGATAGTCGGTCCTCGCACTTGCTACTGGTCAACATGTACAGATGATTTAAAATGTCTTGTTCGGTAGATATCTGGGCACACGAGTGAATATTGAGTTCTTTTTTTTCCGCAAGCGATGATGTAGCGGTACACATCCGCCATGCCAGATTACATATTTACAGTTATATCGATACTTGCAACTATGAAACCACCGAAGAAATTACTAATTCAATCCGCTGAAAAAGTATGCCAGTGTGTTATTTCACTAAGGCGTATCAAATCACCAACTAAATATTGCGTGTTCTTACATATGAGTCAGAGAAGTACCGTCTCCTGCGCTCAGAAGGAAGCTTTCGGAGACAGCCTGCGCCGCTGAAAGCACGACACACCGATCATTGTCGCTCCTTGTGCGGGCACCGCACACGCGGAAAAATGGTTGATTTAGGCTCAGGGATGTCTAAACTGTACTTTACAGTCATTCTTACACTTTTGAATTGTGCCTACTTAAAGTAAAAAGCACCGGCACGATAGGCCTCGCTGCGACGGGGCACTGGGTAGAGCCGCTCTCAAAGCAGCTGAGTTGCGATTCCTAAAGTTTCTGCATTTGAGCTTTGCAACAATTCTAACTGTTACCTAAATGGTACCTTTAATAAGTAGAAGGCAAATCATTGCCAGAAATGCATTTACGAATCGGAGATTCCGAGCGACAGCCGTGTTTCTGGCCTCCACTGGCAGTATACAGCGGTCGAGCCAGTGTAAAGATATATGCAGTGATATCAATACCAACGAATAAAAAAATACCCATAGAAATACTAAGGAATTCCGCTGAAAACGTATGCCAGGCAGTCAGTTCACGAAGGCGTACCAAATTACCAACCGGTAATTGCATGATCTTACATATTAGTCAGAGAAGTACAGGCTAAAAACGGCCGACAGCTTTCGGTGACAACCTGCGTAGCTGAAAGCGCGACTCATCGATTGTCAGCGCTCCTTGTGCGAACATCGAAACAAGGCAAAATGGTTGATTTAGGTTCATGGATGTCGAAACTATAGTGTACAGTTATTCTCACTCTTTAAAATTTTGTTTACACGAAGCAAGAAGCACCGGTAACACATTTTTACGTTTAGAAACGTGTTTATTACGCTGTGGCGTACTGGTAGACTTGAAGGGGTTGTGCACCGGAGGACTATCTTGCTCGCCGAACGTCCTCTTCTCTAATCTGCCTGTTCCCCGCTACCCAGAAACTCACGCCCAAGTCACATATGCAGCACCATTTTCCTCCGCGCAGACGACGCCCACCGGGCGATTTAAAGGGTCTCTCTGGGAATACAGCGCAGCAAAGGTACTATGTGCATAAGTTCAGTCTTTGCAGACCATCGGCCATTTGAAAAAAGTGCTACGCGGCAAGTTAAATCGCTTATATGGTCTGGAACAACAATAAGGTCCCGCATAGTGTGCCAGCCATTTTTCACACAACCCACGTTTCCTATCTGGCATCCACAGCAACACGAGGTCTCCGGGATTATACGTACCATGTCGACGTTGACGATCAAAACGTGTCTTCGAGAGATCTAGCGAAGCAAAGGTGTGCAGGTAATCAAGACGTCGGGCTTCTTCTGCGTGGCAGATGATCTCGTATATACCAGAGTCCAAAAACAGGAAGACGGTATCTAGGGTATGACGAGGTGGCCGACCATACAGAAGAAAGAACGGACTGTAGCTGGTAGTCTTATGCTGTGCGGTGTTAAAAGGGTAAGTTATGAAAGGTAGCATGCCATTCCAGTTCTTGTGATCTGCTTTGGGGATGATATGACGTAGAGTGCCGAAAGCTTGAAGCGCATAGACGAAGAATCTCTTCCACCACGTCTGCAGTGAATTGTCGCCCACGATCACTGATAACAATTTTATGAGGTGCGTGTCGAAGAACCACAAAACGCAGCATGAGTAAACACACGTCAGCTACAGTTGCCGATGGTATAGCAGTTGTCTCGCAGTACCATGTTAAGTGATCGGTACATACCACTATCCAGCGATTTCCACTAAAAGACCTCGGAAAGGGACCTAGAAGGTCAATCCCAACTTGCTCGAGTGGATTTCTAGGGGGGGGAATAGTGCGGTCCCTTTGCTGCTCAATCTTAAAGGCGTTGGTATCAGGAAATGGCAGGTCCAATGGCGCGTTGTAGGTGTCGAAGTTGCCCACGTCGCAGTTCGTCGATGGAAGCGGCAGTCACGAAAGACAATCTGCATCAGCGTGACAACGACCACTTTTACAGGAAACCGTAAAGTCATATTCCAGCAGACGGAGTGCTCAACGCACTAGTAGACCAGATGGGTCACGCAGATTGATCAACCAGCAGAGCGAATGATGATCTGTCATGATGATAAAGGGGCATTGGTACAAGTAGGACCAGAAGCGCTGCACTGCGAAAACTACTGCGAGGCATTCTTGCTTTGTGATGGTGTAGTTACGCTCGGACTTGCTAAGCGAGCGACTTGCATACGCAACCACATGTTCTTTGGTATCCAATCGTTGAACCAACACGGCACCTACACCGACACCGCTAGCGTCTGGGTGAAGTTCTGTGGCAGCCAGAGGATTGAAGTGTCGAAGAATCGGATGGGATGTTAAAGGAACTTAAACTCTGAAAAGGCGGACGCACATTCCGGAGTCCCGTCAAATGGCGCACCTTTCTGAAGCAGGCACGTGAGTGGGTGCGCGATATTGGCAAATCCAGGGATGAATCGACAGAATTATGAGCAGAAGCCCAAAAATCTGCGTAGTTCTTTCGCTGAGTGAGGTTGCTTGGACACCTCCACTGCAGCCGCTTTCACGGGATTCGGCCGTATGCCTTCTTTGTTCACCAAATTTGTAAGGACGAGTGTTCGGCGCTCTTCGAAAAGACATTTCTCTGAGCTAAGCACAGAGCGTGCTTTGCTTAGGTAGTTCAGCACGAGGTCGAGGCGAGTGTCGTGCTCACAGAAAGTGCGCCCAAAATTCACAACATCGTCCAGATAACACATGCATACTTCCCACTTCAAATCACGCAGAATATTATCCATGAAGCGCTCAAAAGTTGCAGGCGCATTGCATAGTCGAATGGCATCACATTGAATTCAAAAAGTCCACCTCGTGTAACAAATACCGTTTTCTCTTTGTCTTGCTCGTGCATTAGAATTTGCCAATACCCTGACCTGAAATCAACAGACGAAAAGAAGGAGGGTAATGAAAGACAGTCTATAGCATCATCAATACGTGGTAGTGGGTACACGTCCTTTTTTGTGATGGCGTTGAGACGGTGGTAGTCAACACAAAATCGCCATGTTCCATCTTTCTTCTTGACCAATATTACTGGAGCGGCCCACGGACTGCTTAATTCATGAATCACATTCTTCTTTATCATCTCGCCAACCTGTTCATTCATCACTGCGCTTTCCGAAGGCGATACCCGGTACGGCGTTTGTCGGAGAGGTCTATGGTATGCCGTATCTATGCGGTGCTTCACACGAGAAGCAAGGAATGAGAGTGGAGCCTGTAGCTGTGCGAAATCGAAGAGACGAGCATGTTTGCGGAGAATACTCGCCAGGTCATACGCTCGTTGGTGCTAAGAGACTTGTCAATAATTGCCATTATGAAGGTGCTCTGGCGTGCAGATGATTGGAATCAGGCTCATCCGGAGAATTGCTGCTCTGTGCAACGATGGCAAGGGAGAACACTTGATGTTGACGGATCTTAGCAAATTGTAGACCCTCTGGCAGCACCGAAGGTTCATTGGAGCCGTTGATCACCCACAAACCACAATGCCCTCGCACGAACGACAACGTACAACATGGTATTAGAACATGTTTCTCTACGCAGCTTCGGTGAATGGGCTCTACGGTAGCATCAAATGTCGTCTCGGGTTGCAGGGGAACTGACGACAGGAACACACATGGCAGACAAGGGTGGTACAGTTGTGTTCACGGACACACAAATGTTGCTTTCCTTACAGGGCGGGCTTTCAATAAACGCTACTGGAACATTTGAATCTACTGTTATCTATCCTGTGCGGCAATCGACAGTGGCACCACAAAAGTTCAGCAAATAGAGTGCTAGAATTTCATCATGCGTTGAATGAAAGACAACATCAAAATCAGCATTAAAGTTCTGACCACCAAAACTAACAGTCACTGTACAGACACCAACAGGTTGCAATACAGCTCCGCTCACTCCACGAAATGTATCAGCACGGTCCCAACGGAACATAACCTTTCGTCCAAGAAGGAATTTGAATGCTAGACTCATCACTGATATGGTTGCACCTGTGTCCACTAAGGCCATTGTTGCGACACCATTGATTAGCACACGAAACGTATTTCGAAACATGCAAAGTAAAAGAGACATTTCTGTGGAAATTGAAGACTGTCCAGCGACATCACCTCCAACGGTCACGCCGACTAGTTTTCCGGAGGCGACGAAGAGTAGCGGCGCCTAGGAGACGGTGACCGAATGGGGCGAGGGGCTGGCGTGGGTGGCAGACTACGGTCAGAAGCCGTAGAACGGTTTCGCAGTGACCTTGATATCTCGTCAGATGCGCCTCCGGGGAATGTTGGTGCTCGTGCGAGCCAGACAGGTGGGATCTTTGTGAGTGGTCGTACCTTGACGGCTGCTGGTAGTTGCAGTACCTAGCAATGTGCCCTTCGACGCCACAGTTGTAGCAGACAAGTAGGGGTCATTTGCCGAACCACTGCTGAGAGCGCTTCGCTTTGTAAGGTCACCTACCCGAACGGAGTAGAGCAGCTTGCTGAACGGTAACTGCCCGCCTCTGTGGAGTGGGGCCGGTACGAAGGCGTCGGACATGCCACTGGTTAGGCGCGAATGACTCTTGGTGTGGCGAGGAAGTTACAGCTTCGGTGAAGTCTGTTGCACATACCGATGGTGGCAGAAGAGCGAACAGCTCCGGCTAGTAGGATGAACAGGTAGGCGGATTATGAATGGTGTTGTCGACAAGTGGGTCTTGTCGCTGTAGTTCTTCGCGCACTATTACCCTGATAGTAGCGGCAAGGTCGGCAGGCGGGCTTACACTGTAAGGCAAAATTACCCGAAAAAAGAGTAACGGAGCCCAATAGGCGCGCGCTTTGAACGGATAGACCATTGAGGAGCAACCACAGAGGGAAGCGTCCCGCGCGAAGCCACTTAGTCTCCAAACACGCTCTAAAGGGATTAACCACCCGGGGATTGCAGGCAGCGCGGAAAGCGTTGTGAAGGTGACCGTCTCTCCTTCTTCTCCTCTGCTGGCTCAGTCTTTGCCCGTATTTTGCCGGCGACGGTTCGCGTTGCGTCGCGCTCGGAGTGCTCGACCACGGCTGCCTGGATTCGACGATCTAAGAATTACGACGTGGTGCTTGTGTGTATGCATGGATGAGCCTGGGCTGCTGCTTTTGCGTTTCGCTGCACCCGTGAAGTCTGAAGCAAGTATCGACACGTCACCACGCCATGCTGCCTATCTCTGGCTTCAAGTTAGTCATGACCAACACACGACAGCAACAGTTGGGAAGGACAATATGGTGGCTGAGAAGACGAGAGCCTATTGTATATAGTTCACTCCAACTCAGGGCAAAAAACAGCGCAGGATTCTACGACAAGTAGGTTATCATTCCTCATTATATTCTACTTGTCACGTGTGCGATACGGATTGCGCTTGCCGGCAACGGGCTGGATTGTGTTGTATATCGCGCGCACGAAATGCATCGCGAAGGTCAGCTTCGGCGTCTGCAGTTCGCATGTGCTTAGCGACTGCTTGGAAATTGGCCGCCATTGCCGTCGGCCTCCCGTACGCTCGCTCATCGAGTGCTCGCCGGTCTTCGCTGCGGCGATGAGCTCCGGGCTGATGATATTGGGCTGAGACCTTGTCGCTGTGTTGGTAGTCGGCGAAAAAACGTTGCGGGTTCTCATAAAGAGCTTGGTTGTAGTATGTCGCGCGCTGTAAGTGCGCCAGCACGGGTGGGCGGGGCTTTCGCTAGCATCGGAACTCACTGTAAATCGGTCGCCATTACAGTTGGCTTTCCCTTCAGTCGGTCTCAAGCAGCTCGGCACCGTCTAGTGGCCGTGGTGGCCGACTCGCGTTTGCGGGCTGCACTCGCTCGAGTTGGTGGAAAAGGGCCGCATTACCGTTGATTTCATAGGCGCTAGCTGCAAACTAGCTCGGCGCAGGTCGAGGCGGCGGTCAAGCGTACGCTCGTTCTCTTGTTAGAAGCTCGCGGGCGGCAGACACTCCGCGTGCAGCGCCGTGTTTGGTCCCGCGTTCGCTTGCTCGAGCTGAAGGATGACGCTCGCTTAGGACTCACCGAATTCTTAGCGGCACTGTGGTTCGCGGAGATGCGGCTGCAGCCACCGCTCCTAAGCTGCTGCGCTACGGGGATCGAAATGAGTCTTTCACGATGTGTGACATCACGGTGAAATCATCAGCATGTCATATCTCACGTGTGTTTTCATTTCACCTTGCACGTATTTCTCATATGCATTTGTACTCATCCTCTGTCACGTGCGACTCACTATTTTACGTACTTATGGTGCAGCCGTGGGCACACAACTTGCTGAAGACTGTGCGCGCTGGCGTCTTCGATGCCTGTAATCCATCTCTTTCGTCAGCGCAGCTTCAGAAGGACTGTGCGAGATGTGAAGGTGAAGTTATTTGTGTGTCATATTTTAACGCTTGTTTTATATTAACGTGCACGTACTTGTCATATGCGTACATCTTCATCTCTTGTCACGTGTGTCTAAATATTTTTACTATATTATTGTACGTGCAGACATGGGAACACAACAAGCAGAAGGCTGCGTGCGCTGCCATCTGATTGCCTGTCATATATCGCTTCCGTTGGAGGAGCTCCCCAAAGAATGAACAAGATTTGACAACGAGCCTGGACTTGTACACTTCAACATGAATTCACTTAAAAGAATGGAGAAACTTCATGTGTACGTAGAAAAATAAAAGATTTCGATGTATTACTTTTGTCTTTCGTTGTTGCCATGACTGCGAAAACAGTTACACGTAGGTGGCTAACTACTTTTTCGCGTGTTTTTTTGCGCAATTTGTTGCTCACTGCGCAGAAAAAAGGCTAATAAAGTATTAGGCCTGGCGAAAATAAACAAAAAAGAATGTTTGAACTGGGGACAAAAAGCTCATACGATTGCAGTATTTCAGTGGATCAACCGTTCGTCCGGCAAAGTGCAACTGTGAGGGCTAATGGTTGCACGATAAGGTGTAATTGTGGGGATTGACAGTTGCTCTGTAAGGTGCAAATGTGAGGACTAAATGTTAGTCCTTTGAAATGAATTGTGAGACTAACGGTTACTCACTAAGGTGTAAATGTGAGGACTAAATGTTAGTCCCTTGAGCTCGTCTGTGGGGACAAACTGCTGGAACCGGTGTAGTTAGTCCTAAAAGGGATTAATGATTGTGCCAGCCTCATTAGTCACCAAAAGAACGAACCACACACCTTTTTAACACCCTTTTGCCTTACAGTGTACGTGGACGCTTGCGACCGTTGTTACGTTTGCGAGCCTAGCATATTTCGGGGCAACACAACGGGTCTTCAGCGTCTCAAAAGTACGGCAGTGATGTTGAACGCCGGAGAAGGAAGTGGGTGGTTCCCTGCCTATCAAAAAATTCTAGACGTCCTCTGCTACACCCTTCAGAAGGTGTCCGACCATGTCCTCTTCAGACATATACGGGTCTATGATCATGAAGAGCATCAGAACCTCCTCTATGTAGGTAGTACACGTTTCACCAGGAGTCTGGGCTCTTTGAGCCAACGTGCGCTCCACGCTTATCTTTTTCGAATCAGAGTCACCGAACCATTTCTTGAGGAGAAACGATCCCACGTTGTTAAGGAACCTTCGTGCTTTTTGTAGCATATCAAGGCGGTTTCCGTGAGAAACAGCGTGACATTTCCAGTTGGTAGTTGAGATCTTAGCCGTTGTACCGGCTCACTCTTTTCTATGAGTCAGCCACGCATCCACATCTTCGCCTGCTCTTCCCGTGAACAGGCGGGGTTTCACATAGCGATACCGAGGTGCAGCTGGCCCTGACCTTTGCGTAGTTGAGAAGCCGTGACCTTCGCTCTCGGCCATGACGGTTCTTGTTGGTGGCAGACTGGCAAGACGACGGCTCCAGCAAAGTTCAAACAGCTGTGGCTCCGTGGTTCGTCGACGTCCTGTACCCAGCACCCCCACAATGCTGTTACGTTTAGAAATGTGTTTATTACGCTGTGGAGTACTGGTAGACTTGAAGTGGTCGTGCACCGGAGGCCTATGTCTTCGCTTTGCCTTGCTATCCTAGATACATGGCACGTAAGCACTTTAGGTTATTGGCCAAGAATGCAACTTAGAGACTGGTAAATGTTATTTTAGGTAAGGTATAAAATTTAAAACAAAAAGTTATAAAATGAAATTGCAAATATACGTAAAATATTCAATTTAACTACAAGTAATATGCTTTTGAGCCTGTATTCCAGACTGACGTAATAAACTGACGGGAATAATTTAGAAAACTGAAGTTTTAACCTAATGAATTTACGAGTAATTCTAAATACAGGTTAAATGACACTCGTTGAGTATTTATAATCAAATTCCACGCTGCATCAAAGGCATCCCTGTGGCAGTACTCCAAGCATGAAGCACCAAAGCTTAAAATATTTTCCTCCGATAAGCTCAAGTCTATTTTTGTAAAAAGAGTAGTTAGAAATTGTGTTCTGATACGAGAATATCTTGCACATGTCAAAAAGTAATGTGCGATATTTTCCAGTTCTCCGCCGAATTGGCGGAGGGGTGACATCGTCTGACCAGCCCTGTACTAATAAAAGTTTAATAGGAAAACACGTCATCGAAATCTGGTGATAATCACTTCTGATTGTCGAGAATGGCTCCACTGCGATTCCATGGATATTTTAGGTGGTTATATGCCGTCCACGTGCTTATTGTTTCTATCCTATCTGTGTGGATAGCTGATCTTCTAAACCTGATTGCGGTGAAGTATTCTACCACTGGGAGAACCTGAATTATTGGGAGATCTAGCGATCAGCGGACTAAGGCTTCGGCGATTTCATTTCTTTTTAACCCACAGTGACCTGGTACCTATAGTAATTTTAGGTACTTCAGTTGAGACGGAACTAAAGATCGTAATGTCGTCATGGCACGAGAGGTATGAGAAGGTGTAAGAGCTGTGCATACCGAGAGCGAATCAGTAATTAATATTGCTCAGTTCCCATTCCGCGAAAGTTTTCGCAGTGCCATGATGACTGCCATTAGCTCCGCCTCAAAAACAGGAGTGAAATCGGGTAGCCTCACAGCAAATGACCCGCCTAGTGATTGGGACACTATTCTTACACCTGCCCTTTCCTCATTGATGAAAACACCTGTGGCTATTATGTCACATGTCTGTGTATGCTGTAGGAAATCTGTTAGCCTGTTCTCTAAGAATATGCGGGATTGAAATTTAGATTGTGGAGGAAAGATCTCATCATATTCTAATTTAGGAATATGGTTTGAAATATCAAAATCAATTACGTCACTAATGTTGACATTTATACTTGTCAGTTTTCTTTGTACATAGAATATCTGCGGTGTATGAAAACGAGGCCAATTATCGAGAAAGAATGAATCTGGGTCGCTGATGAAAACGCATTCAGCTTTTCTCGCTGGTAAGCTGTAAAATTTTAGAAATGTCTGTACTGTTAACAAGCGGAATCGACAGAGCAATGTAGAAAGACGCGCTTCCTGATAAATAACAATTATTGCTGTAAACCTAGGGAGCCCCAGCCACAAGCGCAGAGCTTACCGCTCTGAGAGAGCCAACTGCTTATTTTTGTACGCAGGTCCTCCTGAAAACAAGACACATCTGAATTCTATTATTGGGCGCATATACATTTTGTATATCATTAACATGGTGCCTCTACGTACCCCAATTCGCGATTACTGATTATTCGCAGTAAGCCTAAAGCCCGTTAAGCCTTAGCCGCAATGTACTCTATATGTGGACTCCAGTTAAGCGTTTCATTGTACAAAACACCCAAATATTTAAGGGAGTATTCTTGAGGAATGGGTTCCTGAATATATACAATGCCGATTTAAATGGAATTGGCTATGGTAAACGCCAAGAATGCGCTCCTTCTTACATTTGAAGCCATTGAAATTGACTGCAGCCATCTTTCTAGCATGATAAAGTATATTTGTAGTTTTTCCTGTAGAGCATAAATATCTTTATCAGCAGAAAAAAAAGGCTATATAATCAGCATATACATAGACATAGATATCCTGGCAGTTCGGTATGGAACTCATCAGTATATTAATTAGAACAGGTGAAAGAAATGCTGCTCGGGGAACTCCACGATTCTGTTTGTATCTAGATGACGAGCATCCATCCTTGACACAATAAAATTCTCGTGAGGTCAAAAACTCTGCTAACCACGTCGTCATATACTGCGGGAAGTTTAAAGTCATCAGTGTATTCAGCAAAATCGAATGTTTAACGCTATCATAGCTTTCTGCAATGTCAAAAGTCACTAGTGCCGCGTATTGTCTTCTTATTTTAGCAACCTGTATTCGGCTCTCTAAGTCTGCATGGGCGCACTAGATTGAACAATCGGATCTAAAGCCAGTTTGTTAAGGTTTTAGTATTGAATTGCCTTCTATCCAACTAGTGATCCTGCTGTGCAGAACTTTCGCAATGAGTTTGACCATGGTAGAAGTTAAGGTTGTAGGTCTTATATTTTCTATGTTGAATCCTGATCCCTGTTTCTTAGGTATTGGAATTTCCTCGCTATTTTCCAATCATGAGGAATCTATGCATGCTTTAGAGGATAATTTATAACATTGAGAATTTTCCAGGTAGATGTTTTAAATGCCATTTGGATCATAGGTACTGTAATTCCATCTAGGCCCGGGGCTGAAAGAGCAACTGCCTTATCACGTAGGATAGATCTGGCATTGAAACTTTCTCAAAATCAGCCTGGTTTGTACGAATCTGACACTTCCTAGGTACTGTTGATGTAAATATACTCCCTAAGCCTTTAGCGAATAGATCCAGAACTTTAGTCATATGCTCGAATAATAGAAGTTCATATTGCGAATTCACTGGGGCAGAATCTTCCTTCTTCTTATGTCTCGGAACAGTGCTTTCTTATTTTTTGGTTTTGAGAGGAAGTCGTAATGGCTACGATCATATTCCTTTTTTGCTTTAGCGGCTGTGCGTTTAAAATTAGCTGCTATGAATTTGTAATCAGACCATTATTTAAAAGATTGATTGTGAATAAGCTGCTTCCAAGCTGCCTGGCGATGGCGTTGATCTCGTGTGCAATCTTCATTCCACCAAGGACTAGTGGGCGCCCTTTCGGCCAACTCGACAGTAAATTCAGCTCGTTTAGAGGCTCTTTTAACAATTGCGTTTAACTTTATCGCTTTGCAATCATTACTCTCGTCGGTGGAAGTCGATAAAGATGATGCTAGGTTATCTAAATTTTTTGTTGTTCACAAAGACTCTGGCCTGAGGACGAGAAAAAGTTCTCGGGCAAGAAATTTTATAACTTATAGAAAAATGATCACTACTTGTGGCACAGTCCTGCGCTGCCCAGGACGAGCTTGAAATACTCGAGCTTACGAAACTTAAATCTAAGGCTGATCGACACTGATAACGAATAAATGTGGGGGTTCTCATGCTTAAGCACGATAGATGATTATCTGTTGCTCACTCGCAGAGACGTCTAACACACTGATCAGTTTTGAAACCCCAACATGTGTGATGAGAGTAGAAATTGCCGACTACAATTTTGCCGACTACAAGAAAGCGTGCGGGGCACCGTGTAGGCTTCAGGATGTTCTTCCATCAAAAATACGGCTACTATTATATAATACAATATTTATCTCTCATGCTAATTATAGTAATTTAGTATGAGGAACTACGTCAAAGAATTGCAGGACATTATTTATGCTACAAAAAAAGCATTATGACATGTTGCGTGTGTTCCTTATGACAGCCATACAAGTCCATTATTTGCTCAGTTTAACGTTCTCCCATTTCTTTACCATTATGAGTTGAACCTTGCCTTGAAGTATAGAGAAAGCGTTAAACGAGGCCATGGTGCAATTATTCGTCTTTGTAAGGTAAAGAAACCACATCAGGTCAATTATGACATGAGAGAGCGTAAAACTTGGGTTTTCCTCTTTTTGCGAACCAATCATGGAAGAGACTGGCTACCGTACCGTATATCATTATTGCTTAACGATCTTGAAGGGGAAAACATTTATTTAAATATTACTTCACGTCGAGTGTTAAAGCAGTATTTACTTAGCCGCGCGGCTTAATGTGAGTAATTTTATGCCACATATGCGCTTGCTTTTCCTTTCTTGTTTCTTAGGTATGGTATATCTTTGATTTTTGTGGTGTGTGTGAAAGCCTTCCTACATGCTCTTATGTACTTGAAAATCTGTGTTGTTTCACCATGATGCGTGTTTGTAAACGTTGTGAACTGTTCACTAAAAAAAGTGTCTTCTGTGTAAGAAAAAAAAATGAAATTTTTTTTGTGCTGTCAATTTGAAACACACATTTCAGTGTTTTATTAGTTTGATTATTTTTTCTAAAGGTACTCTGTATATTGATGCATTTCAGTGTTTGAGTACGTGTGTTTTCTCTTGCCAAACTCTGTAGGGGCAGAGCCCTTCGCCAAGCCGCTATGATAGTGGCTTTTTTTGCTCCTGTCCTAGCATTTGTCGGGATTGAATGCTGAAATAAAGAATCAAAATCACAATCAGAACCTATGAACAGAGATTGCACCAGCTGCTACAAACATCCCCAATACCCCCGATGGAGTCAAAATAATGTCTACGCCTCGCACAAACCCTTTCACGCATGCTTTCACGCAGGATGAATGCGCTGACCGGGTTGGAGGCAAACACAGAACACTTCCGGAGGTATTGTACACAAAGCTGGTCTGATGATCGAGGATGTCACAGTTGCCAAACTTCCGGACATCCGATATACTCTGGGAATGAGCTGTGGCTGCTCGCAGCTCAGCCTAAATTACTTTTCATCCATATGGTACCTTCATTTGTTGGCACCAGGGCCACAGGAGCTGCCGAGATTCCATTGCGCAAGAACAGGTGTCTTCGGCGGTCAAAGAGAAGCGGACCAAAGGAAAGCCCCTGATCCGGGTGAGGAAAACGGCATGCCTTAACTTACAAGCACAAAAAGCACTCACTGATCGACAATAGCGCTATAAAAACACTATAAAACTATGAAATTGGGCTGCTAACACGCAAATCAGGGCCACAACCCCCAAAACGAGTACGACTGAAAACCTCGAGCAGAACAGCTGTTCTCGTTGACCATTGACAGACAATGGCGCCTTTCCTTCACTGCTTCTGCTTTGTTCCAAAGCCACAGCTGCACCTTAATGCTCGCTGGGCTGGGCACTGGGTAACACCGCTCTCGGCGCGGTGAGTTGGGATGGTTAAAAATTCTTCATTTGAGCTTCCGAACATTTCTAACTGTTATCTGAAGTAAGTAGAAGGATAAGCTTGGCCAGACATTCATTTATTTTTGTGTGGCGGAATCAAACGACAGCGTTTTATCTCGCCTCCGCTGAGAAACCTTGCGAAGCGAACGACAGAGCTCATTTGCGTTTTGTCAACCTTGCGGCAAAAACAGTTTCCTGTTTCTCTTAGGAGTGGCGCGCAGCTCAAGGCTTACAAACACTGTCACTTGGAATCTTTACAGCAATACGTGGCTGATGCGAATATGGCCGGTACACGCGGGGGCATATGCGAAAAGGGTGCATTATAAATGCTGCGATACGTACGTGCCCCGCAAAAGTTACGTATGCTCGGTATCTGTTAGAGTAGCATCTTTCCATGCCATCGAATCGAGCCTTTTATATTCAACGACACCGAAACATACCACGGCACAAGCTACAATAATGTGCACGCCGCGCTGGTAGAAACAGTGCGTGCCCCAGTATTCACCAGCGTTTGCCAGTGAAAATCTCAGCGCTTTCAGCGCTTCGCACTGTGCACCAGCATCCCAGCGATTAAGCCAGCGCCCCTACCAGTGCGACACAGCTTTTTCCCAGTGCGCCCAGTGAAGTGCCAGTGAAAACAACCGTGTACCAGTGTCTGCAGCGTGTAACAGTGCCAAAAAACGTACTGACATTACGCTGGTGACGCTGTTTTTTTCGCAATTAGGCGGGCTTTCGCATAGGTGCAAAGGTGTCCTGAAAAAGGGACAGTCACCGTTTTCTTTGAACTTGAATAATAAATGTTTCGGCAACAGAACAGCACAGCCACGAACATTTACTAGAAAACGAGTTGCGCAAACGTGTGTATAGTACAAGCGTTTGATAATTTAGAGTACTTGGTACTCTGTGATGTTTAGAAAAGTTGTTAACAATTTAGAGCACGAGGTACTCTACTATGGGAGAGCATAAGCCGTCGCGTGGGCCGTTAAGAGGCTGACTCTTTGTTATACAAGTCAATACTATGTGTTCAGAAAACATATTTAACAATTTCGAGTACTTCGCACTCAACTATGGGTGAGCACTGAGCTGTCCCGTTCCTAGATGGATGTGTGTTTAGAAGTGGCTAACGATCTAGAGTACTCGGTACACTCTACTATGGCATTTAAGAAAGGAAAGTTTATTGTACAGATAACTTGTACATACACAAACGAAACATCGAAAATAAGTAAAGGGAGTGCATACCTCTTACAATTGAGCACCAAGATCTAATTGATCACTGCGTATACAAATGTTACAAGTCAAAGGAAAATTAAAATGAATCAATAGAACCACACTTTACAGGATACCAATTATGCATGCGTACTAGAGTGAGCGCATGACTAGTACGAGTCAACTGGACACCTAAGCTGTCCCTCTCTTACTTTGAACAAACGTGTGTGCCATTGTCGAAGGAAGACCTATTTGCCGTGCGTTTCCAGCTGCTGATCTAGGTAATTCAACACAATGAGCCGTATTTTCTGTAGTGCGGGATAGGCGCCTCTATGCGGCTTGTGCCGTACTTTCGCTAAACAGTGTCGCCGCCACAGCACGTAGAAAGTTACTGTAAAGACCAGTCTTGCAAACAGCCCACGTTCTGTTACCATGTGGGCCGTGCGAAAGCCAAAGAGGCGTTGTACCATGTGCCAGACACCCCTCGCCACCGAGCACTGAAACAGAGCATGTTGGGCCGTATCTCTTTTGCCGCAGTTTGGGCAGCGGTCATTTGGAACGACTCTCCAATGTGCTAACCGGTCACGCGTAGGCAATGCCCTCCATCTTCTCAACCATTCCAATTCGCGCACCTGGTTAGGTACGCGATTGCAACACCATCGTTTCCATTTTTTCATGCGGGATGCGGTTTCTTCTTCTTTGCTCAGTGTGCTACTTGTCACCATTTCGCAGATATCCTTCGATGAAACATCTTCGAGACTGCATGCACCTATTTATTCCACTGTTCGTTTTAAGCCGCTGGCAGTTCTGTAAAACTTTAGCGGAATTTGTGCTCGTGGTCCGATGTACGGATGACCATGAAAGTACCTTTTAGTGTACTGCTCCAGTACATCAAGAGCCTGTACCCGGGGTAGTTGCTGTCATTGAAGGGCTTCTGCGTTGCTTTTGCAGCCAGCGCTCTCGTGAATGTTTGCATGTGTGGGAGGCTTAAGCCTCCACGGTTTGTGGGAAGCTGTAAAAATTTTCCTTTGCACTTTTGCTGGTTTTCCTCCCCAGAAGAAGGCTCTTGCATAGGATGCGGGGCATTCTATTGCACGGCGAGGTGGAAGGGCATTGTGTGCTATGTAAAGCGCAAACGCCCATGCCTGTGTCTTGATGACTGTTGCTTTAGGCGTTAGTGATAGGTCAAAATGAGTGGCTGCTGCTATGACATCGTTGGATCTCCTAAGCACGTCATCCCAGGTATTTTCGAGACATCTCCTCCCTCAAAGTAAACACCTAACACCTTAACAGCTTGAACGTATTCTAAGTCTCCTGGCGATAGTGCTCTGAAGCCTCCGAAGCGCTATGCCTTACATTAGGTGGTGTTTAAAAGAGCACCAGACAAATAGAAATGCTAAGCAAAAATGTCGAGGAATGTACGATAGCTAGACAAGTTACGAAAAAATACCGAAATATCATTGATTGATTGATATGTGGGGTTTAACGTCCCAAAACCACTATATGATTATGAGAGACGCCGTAGTGGAGGGCTCCGGAAATTTAGACCACCTGGGGTTCTTTAACGTGCACCCAAATCTGAGCACACGGGCCTACAACATTTCCGCCTCCATCGGAAATGCAGCCGCCGCTGCCGGTACCGAAATATCATTGGCGTATGCGACAATTTTGAAGGTTTTCTTGCCTGGCATAGGGAAACCCTCTATGTGCTTGCAGTTTGCAACATTTTTAAATAAAGGCTAGAGACAAAATGAATGATACCGAAGACAACGAACAGCCTTGCCTCATCCATTTTTTTTAATTGCAAAGCTTCTGGTCACTTCATTGTTGAAATAAGGACAGCTTGATAGATCCTGATAAACTATTTCTACCAGTCGCGCATACTGCTCCGGGAGGCCAAAGATGCGTAAAATAGCGAAAAGATATGCATGTTCAACTCTATTAAATGCTTTGGCCTTATCAAGAGAAGTATATACTTCCGAGATCAGCTTTTCTTTGGCATATGCGAAAAGGTCTCTGATGATTGTAAGAGGTACGAAGACGGAATGTCCTGGTACTGCACGTAACTGCAAGGGCGACACAATCTCTTCCAAGAAAGGCCGTAAACGCCGTGATAGCAGCGTGGCTACTAACTTATAGTCTGTGTTTAGAAAAGTAACTGACCTCCACAATTTAGGATCTGATGGCTCCATACCCTCTTTCAGCAATAGAAACACCCTTCCTTCGCAGAATGACTGCTGTTTTTGGCCATCACGCAACAAATTATTCAAGAGATCGGTGATCGCATCTCACAAAATATAAGAAAAACGCAGATAAAATCCCGTGAGTATTCCGTCTGGGCCTGGTGACGTGGATGTATTCATTGATTTTAGGGCGTACCATACTTATTCTTTAGCGGTTTTTGCATATATTACTGAACCGTCTTCTGAGCCTAGTGGTGGCAAACCTTCGCAAAAGGCTGAGAGTTTGGCCGTAAGCTCGTCGTCCTGTGCGTCATGGTCTAAAGTAAACAGTTTTGCAATGTAGTCTCGGAAAACTTTTTCAACTTCGTCCGGGTCATTAATAACGTTACCATCCTCTTTCAGCGCCTGGACAGCCAGGGGGCGCTCGTCCAGTGCGGATGTGCGAACACGTCGGCTCCCGATTGTTCAAGTGTTCTGGCACGGATTTTTTGCCTCAACTAGCAAGAACTGTGCATCATTCGACGCCGTTTGTTGTAGTGAACCAGCAGATACCAACATCTTACCGGTGGGTGAAAATTTTTGGACATCTCCAGGACTTTTACCCACGCCACGCAGACGCCTCGCGCGTCGACGCGTTTCTCGGGCGCTGCAAGAGCGTCGCGACGACGCCTAACGCGTCGTCGAGCTGAAGAATGGCCTCGAACCCCAATGTGTCGGTTGTAGAAGGCATGGACATCAATCCGGAGGAAGCGGAGTGCGCGGGATGGATTGAAGTAGCCAGCAAGAAGAAGAAACTTGCCGAGCGGGCGGATTGTAAAGCTGGTAATGCGCCCACGTCAGCGACAGGAAGCGGTAAACGCGGCTCCCGCACTGCCGCCTCACAGAACGTGTTGAGGCGTGTTGTGAAAGCTTCCAGGATCCCAAACCTTCCCAGGGATCACTTTAAGACCATTATACGGCCACGTGGAGGGATGGATGTCAAGAAGACAGACCTTCTTATCTTCAAGCGCTCGCTCGCAAAGGCGGCTTCCCTAACAGCAGAGCAGGTGTTCGACGACACGCTGTGCACGAACCCCTTCCAGAACATTTTCGTCGTTGCGACGCCGTTCGAGGCGAATGCGCGCGCCTACGCCAGGGTCCAAGAGATAAGTATGAGCTCGACTGTCATAGGCTTGGCGGCTTACGTGGCTGCGTCTGACAACACATGTAAAGGAGTGATCCGTGGAATCAATGTGGATCTCAGTGACGCAGAATTGACAGAGATGATCGTCAACCGGAGGAACCCTGACGCTCTGGGGGTTCGAAGAATCAAGAAGACACCAACAGTGATCGTGTTGTTTGACGGACAAAAGGTCCCCCAGCACGTCGTGTGTGATGGTGTTCGATACCCTTGTTCCTTGTATCGCAGGCAAGTGGATGTGTGCTATGCATGTGGTGATTTGGGCCACAGGTCCGATGTTTGCCCCAAGGGCGATGAACAGAAGAAATGCCGCGGATGCGGCATGCAGTCACCATCACCGGATCATCAGTGTGATCCCACGTGTGCCATCTGTGGCGGAGCGCACCCAACGGCGGACCGCAAGTGCAGAAAGCGCTTCCAGGTGCCCTACATCGTGCGCCAAAGACGGCGGCGCCGCCGTAGGCGCGCGCGGCGTGGCTCCGACACAGCTGGAGGCGAAGAAGGACTGGCGGAAGAAGAATCATTCTCCAGCGCTCATCGCCGCAGATCGGCATCTAGAGGACGCTCCCGCTCCAGAGGACGCTCCGGCAGCAAATCGCGCTCTCGCTCCAGAGGGCGTGACAAGGGCAGCAGTCGCTCCCGTTCGAGAGGACGATCGGGTTCCAAGGGCCGCGTTCAGAAGCAAATGTCTTGGGCGGACAAGGCCAGGATGAACATCCCAAGCGGCCAAAAGGTAACGCAGGGCATTTTACCAGAGCAAAAAAGAGAACAATCAGAGATTTTATTGCTTAAAAAAGAAAATGCAGAACTTAAAGAAGCACTACGAACGCTGAGGGCCGAGTTCGAGCTCTTCCGCAACTCGCGTGAACCCCGTGAAGTAGCCACACCCATACCGGTTCAAGCAGGAGGGTCGAATAAGCGCAAGGCCGTTTCGCCCCCCGCGATCGCGGAAAGCGTGGCAATGCAAAGTGACGAGTCCCCCGCTCAGGTCCCTGAGAAAAATGTACTCGCGTCTTTAACGGCGATTGAGGAATCGCTCAAGCAGGTGAGAGAGGCCTTAGCCATTCAATCTAGCACAATCGAACGTATGGACGGGAGCGTCTCCCACCTGACACGTCGACTAGGAATCCTCGAATATAAAATGAAAATGATTGACTCTAGCAAACTCAAGACGACCAACACTGGTACGATTGCAAAAGCCAAGATAGTGCAGCAGGATTCGGACGCTACGAGTTCGCCGCAGGCTATGCTCCTTCAATAATATTCAAAATGGCGGGCCAAACCGGAAACATAACTATCTGGCAGTGGAATTGCGCAAGTTTATTAAGGCGTAAAGCTGCTCTACTGCAGCTCATCAAAGCACAGGCGTCAATGCCGCACGTCCTGCTCTTGCAGGAAACACTTAGCGAGAAGGTAGTTCTCTCGGGCTACCGTTCGATTAGCCAAAAAGACGCAAATGGCAGAGGTATCGCCACGTTGGTCAGGAAAGATACCTCCTTTGAGCAGCACGAAGTCAAAATTTGCGACTCGGATAAGAGATCCGGTCTCGAGGCACAATTAATTGAAATCATCCCCAACGGCAAAATCCGAAGCAACATATTCGTTTTTAACCTGTATAGCCCTCCTTCGGCTTATAAACATAATATCCGCTCACTCCTTCATAGGGTCGCAACTGCCGCCAGATCGCACCCTTTAATAGTAGCTGGGGATTTCAACGCTCCCCATCCGTCTTGGGGCTATGTTACGAGGACAAAGAAAGGGGCCAATCTAGTTGCAGCCAGTATAGACTTAAACCTAACGCTTATCTCCGACCCGCGTTTTCCTACGAGGCTGGGAAACTCGGTCGCCAGAGACACGATGCCTGATCTCAGCTTCACTAGAAATGCGGTGGTCGAGTGGTCCAACTTACAGGAGAACTTAGGAAGCGACCACAGCATCATAGAACTCCGGATGGAAATAAGAGCACCACCCCCAAGAACCTATAAATATACAGACTGGGACCTTTTTAGGCAAATCAGAGGTGAAGATGAGTCAGTACATGACACCTTCAGTGAACTTCTTGTACAAATCCAGAAGGATGTCGAGAAGGCCACCAAAGAAATAGTAACAGAATTTGATGCTCCGGGGATGGATGCAAGGTTAGCGCACCTCCTGGACGCCAAACGCTCTCTCATCGCGAGATGGAAAAAACAAAGGCTAAATCGCAGGCTACGGAAAAAGATTGCGGAGCTCAATCGGCATATTGAGGAGCACTGCTCCGAACTCCATAAACAACAATGGAGGGACGCCTGCTCGGCTGCGGACGGGAAAATGCGCAAAGGAGGCAAATGGACCCTCTTCAAACACCTCCTAGATGATGGACAATCCAAAGGCAATCAGAAACTAGCCATAGACCGACTTATTAATAAGGAGAAAATGGCAGGCATCTCAGAAGCTTCCCAATTTCAGATACTTGCCAACAAGTACCTCCCGCTTAGCCAGAGCTCAACTTCTGTCCCCCACCGGTATGAGGGTGTGCCTTCCCCAGAGTTGGACGCTCCCTTCTCGGAAGCTGAGATCAGGGAAGTGCTCCATAGCCTAAACGGAAGGTCTGCCCCAGGTCCCGATGGAGTTACGAATCGGCTCTTAAGAAATTTGGATGATAAAGCCATTCACGCCTTAGTGAAGGAGATAAACAGGGTATGGGAGGAGGGCGTCGTACCAGAAACTTGGAAGAGGGCCACAGTGGTCTTAATCCCCAAGCCAGGTAAATCACCCAGCTTAGATCACCTCCGCCCGATCTCCCTTACTTCTTGCCTTAGCAAAGTAGCAGAACATGCAGTACACAACAGGATATCGCGCTACATCGAGAGGAATGACCTATTTCCATATAATATGGTAGGTTTCAGGACCTCACTTTCCACGCAAGATGTCATGCTCCTCCTCAAAACACAAATAATTGACTTTCCAAGCAAAGATGTAAAAGGGGTCCTCACACTGGACCTCACTAAAGCATTCGATACTGTCAAACACGACTATATTCTTAAGGAGATATCGGCTTTGAACCTGGGAGTTAAATTCTTCTCCTTCGTTGAATCTTTCCTCGAGAGTCGGACGGCGGCAATAAAACTGGGACAATCAGTCTCGGAGCCTTTCAAACTCGGACGAAGGGGTACTCCCCAAGGGGCAGTTATCTCCCCCCTTCTATTCAACATAGCCATGCGCAAGCTGTCGGCAAGCCTTTCTAAAGTTCCTAATGTCGGACATGCTTTATATGCTGACGACATTACAATCTGGTGTCCCGGAGGATCGGAGGCGGCGGTTGAACAAGCTCTACAGGAGGCTCTGGACGTTACAGAGTCTTTCCTGGAAGGTACGGGACTGGCGCTTTCGCCGGAAAAGTCGGAACTCCTGCTGTACAGACAGGCTAGACGAGGTGTTAGGGGACTCACCCCTCTCGATCAGGTGCCCATTAGCGTTTGCACCAAGGATGGTCGCACAATTCCTAGAGTCAATTCTATGAAAATTCTGGGGCTTTTATTAGACTCTAAGGGATGCAACGCAAAGACTATAGCCCATCTCACCACAAAAACAGAGAACATTCTGAGATTAATTATGCGGGTGTCCAACAAGAAGGGTGGCATAGGCGAGGATATCCTCCTTAGGGCCCACCACGCTTTCCTCATGAGCCATATCATATACATAGTGGCGGCTCTCAATTGGACCAAAACGGAAAGGGATAAATTGGACACGCTCATGCGCAAAAGTGTCAAAAAGGTGCTCGGCGTCCCAATCACGACTAGCACAGAAAAACTCATGAAGTTGGGAGTGCACAACACCACTTCGGAATTAATTGAAGCGCAAAGGTCAGCACAAATAATTCGGTTATCGAGTTTCAAAACAGGAAGAAAACTGCTCGATGCGGCAGGCCTCCGTCCTATCTTCAATCAGGGAGAAACTACGCAGCTTGATTATCAAACAAGGAACTCCTTTATTGTTGACCCTCTTCCACGAAACATCCATCCCCAACACAATAAAGGTCGTAGGTTGGCGAGGGCTAGGGCTTTCATAAAGAACCTCTCCGGAACAGAGACATTTGTGGACGCGGCGCGCCACGCCGGCGGCAGCGGGTTTTCCGTGGCAGTAGTCAATGACAGGGGAGAACTTGTCTCGGCAGCTTCAGTGAAGACCTCCTTGGTCGATGTAGCAGAACAGGCTGCTGTAGCGCTGGCATTACTGGACACGAAACGCACCACGGTGTACACCGATTCCCGAGCGGCCGTTAGGGCGTTCGCATCGGGATTGATAGCCACAGAGGCAGCCAGAATTCTCCACAGCAAACCCCCCTCAGACGTTATTCATCACATAGTCTGGTTTCCCGCTCACATGGGACCAGACGTACTGCCGGGTCACCTGAACCCAAACGAGATAGCCCACGACTGTGCGCGAGGTTTCACAAGCCGCGACGGGGTGGTCTCTCGGGTGGGTTCGGGAGAGCTCGTCCACAGTGACCCTCTCGTTACTTTTCACGAGATAACATCTCATTACAGAGGAGAGCGACAGACTTTTCCCTTTCCCCATCATAAGCTCCACAGATCACAAGCAAGCACGCTCCGCATGCTCCAGACGGGGTCTTACCCCTCTAGGGGATTTCTGAGCATACTTCATCCGGATATTGATCCACTTTCAGAATCAGAATCAGAATCAGAAATTTTTATTAATAAAATTCGGTACAAGCGACAGGAATTTAGTATACAGAAGGAGGTCCCATAGTCAAGTGACTGTATCGGGACCTCCTGTACAAATGCAATGAGTTATTAAACACATTAAAGCATCAGCGTAAGTAGAGCGTAAGTATAAATCAAAGCGTACAACTGAACGCATAAAAAATAGAGAAAACATAATAAATAAAGGTGTGAAGTAAAAAAAAAAAGCGATAGAACAGTTTAACAATCTATATAAAAAACTAAATAATACAAAGAGATAAAAAAAAAGAAAAAAAAACAAATAAAAAGAAATACAAAAAAAACAGACCAAACAAAAGCATACGTCAAATAAAACAAGCAGTAAGTCTTATGGTTAGTCCGCATGAAGCAAATACAATTTATACTGTTTCTTAAATTGATGAAATGAGCTGATAGATTTTATGTTAAGTGGAAGAGTATTCCACAATGAGATAGAAGTGAATTTAACAGTTTGTTTGCCATAATTAGTACGTATACTGGGTAGAAGGAAGTTGTTGTTTAGTGCAAATCGGGTATTACTATAAATAACAAGATCAGAAGATGGGAAAATGGTAGGGGGAAGTTGATTATTAAGAAGTCTGTAGAAAAAAATGCCAAGGTTGAATTTAGTAAGTTCAGTGAGAGTAAGGATGTTATTTTCATGAAGTAAAGATTTAGCATTAGAAAAACGTGGGCTGGATGTAATTAGTCGAATAGCATGATTTTGGACGATTTGAAGAGACGAAATGTGAGTATTGTAAGTATTGCCCCAACATGTTATACCGTAGGTAAAATGAGAATGTACGAAAGAGTGATAGAGAGATAGTAATGTGCTGCGTGAGAAGTACGGGCGCGTTTTGACCAAGACTCTTATACCATATGCTAATTTTTTTTTATGTGAGCAATATGTCTCTGATATTTTAAATTGCAATCTAGAAGGATGCCAAGGAAGGAAGAAAATGAGCAAGGAGAGATAGAGTGAGGGCCAAAAGTAATATTAGGTGCTGATGTTACAATCCGCTGGTGTGAGGTGAAAACAACAAACTTGGTTTTAGAAGCATTAATAGACAACATATTAGTATTACACCATTTGAAAATACTTTCTAAGTCAGTATTTAAAATGGTTACAAGAGATGAGATGTCTTTATGAGAGGTGAATATGGTGGTATCGTCGGCGTACAAAATGCATTGTGATGAAGACAGACACTTGGGCAAATCATTAATATAAATCAAAAACAGAAGTGGCCCCAAAATGGAGCCTTGGGGCACACCAATGTTAGTGGTTCGCTGTCGGGAATAGACGTTGGAAATAGAAACAACTTGAACTCTGTTGTGTAAGTAGCTTTTTAGTAATGAAAGAGCAGGGCCGCAAATGCCAATGGACTCCAGTTTAGTGAACAGAATATTATGATTTATGCTGTCAAATGCTTTTGTTAGATCGATGAATATTGAGGCAACTAGGCATCCTTCGTCTATTAATTTTTTTATCTGATCAGTAAGATGAATAAGCGCCATCTCTGTTGAGTAGCCATGGCGAAAACCAAACTGAGAGGAAGAGATAATGTTAAACTTGGAAAGATATTTAGTTAGTCGTGTCTCAATGAGTTTCTCAACCACTTTTCCAAGGAATGGTAAAATACAAATAGGACGGTAGTTGTTTAGTAATGATTTATCCCCCTTTTTAAAAACAGGGATAACTTTGCCACGCTTCAATTCATAAGGGAATACACCATTCTTGAACATCAAATTAACAATAAATGAAAGAATGTCTGATATTATATGCACAATAGATTTTATGTTAGCAGGATGGATCTCATCTATGCCAGCACTAGTCATTTTTATATTACGAATAACATCAGTTATTTCATCCGGTATTGTAGGAAATAAAAAGAATGAGTGGGGTAAGCGAGAAGTGTTAATGCTTTCTGTAGGAGAATTGGTATTATCAGGGAAGAAGAAGTTGCTAAAAGCCTCAGCTACTTCTGAAGGGGAATCATATTCTACTCCATCAATTATAATTCGACGTACCTCGTCTTGTCTCGAGTTCCTGTTTAAAAAAGAGTTCACAATCTCCCATTTCTTTTTAGTGCTAGAAGCATGTTGGATTCTTTCTTCAAAATAAAGTCTTTTGGCAGATTTAAGTTTGTAGTTAAGAGCATTGCAGAAGATTTTATATCGGGCACTTAAGTTCTTGTTAAAAGGTTGTTTTTTAGTTTTCCTATACAAGTTATCTCGTTTGCGCATTTCTGTTAATAGCTGTTGCGAAAGCCATGGATTGTGAGAGAAAGCGATGATTTTTTTACATTTTGTTTTGAAAGTGAATTTCATTAAATGCGTTGAAATCAGTGAAAGAAATTTAGAAAAAGCTTTCTGTGGGTTGTTTATTGACTTAATTTCAGTCCAGTTAGTGCTAGCAACAGCTGTTTTAAAACTTTCTTTGTCCAGCACATATCTTGTGTGAGAAAAGGAATGCGGTCGAGCATTAGTATTGAAGCGTAGGATGATGGGGTAATGATCACTGATGTCAATGTGTAAAACTTTTGCCTCTGGTGGGTCTAGTAAGTTAGAGAGAGCATGATCAATGAGCGTACATGAGCCTGAAAAATCTTCTCGCGTGGGAGCGTCAATCAGGCAATCATATCCGTAACCATGAAGCAGACTAGTATAGTTGATACAGATGGGTGATCCTTCATCAAGTAAGTTAATGTTGAAATCACCCATTATGACAACATTTTTATTTTCTATTGAAATTTTATGCAAAATATGGTCGAGATTAGTACAGAAATCACTAATTGGTGATGAAGGAGAACGGTAAACACAACCAAATATGAGGTTCTTATTGTCACCAGTCAAAAAGCAGTTATCTATTTCAACCCAAACAGACTCACAGTTATCAACGGTTAAGAATAGGTCATGTCTTCTTCGATAAGCTATTCCAGAAGAAACAAATATGGCAGCACCACCGTAATTACTGGTTATTCTGTTGCAGTATTCAGATTTAAAGTTATGAAAGCAATATAGATTTTTGTCATCGTCAGACAACCAAGTTTCAGTGATGGCAATCATTGAAAATGAACAAGAAAGCGAAGTAAGGAAACCGTCAATGATGTCAAACCGTTTATGAAGACTTCTTGCATTAAAGTGAATAATGGAATGAAAACCATTCAGAAAAGAGTGCAATTGATCTGGTTTTAGTACGGAAGCCATGATTGTACTATCCATAGTATGAACAAACAGCTTTATACTATTTTGTTTAGGTCAGATTCGTCCCGAATGCGTAGAACTTTACTAGTAGTTGTTTTCCTGGCCTTAATTTGGCAGTTGTCAGTCCACAGGAACAACCATTTTTTTTCTTTTTTCAATGAAAGAGCTTTGGAGAAGAGAGTCTTGTTACAGGCTGTGAGATGCTCATTTACAAATACGGGAGATTGGGACTGACTAGACAACCCTATATCACTAAGACAGAGCCTGGCTTTACGCGCTTTGCTAACAAAATCGGCCTTCTTGGTTCTAGAACAAAATCGAGCAATGATGTTTTTCTTGTCAATAGATCGGGTAGGCACGCGATGAACAATATCGAGATCATTGGGCAAAATGGGACAACCAATTTTGTCCCCCACTGTTTTCAGGATTTCAACACAGTCTTCTCCTTGGGTACATGGAATGCCCTTGATCTCGACATTGCTGAGACGAGAGTACTGTTCAAGCTCCTCGACCCTGCGGGTCAATGATTGGTTCTGGGATCGGAGTTGCGTATTTTCATCGGATAACGCAGAATTTTTGCACCGCATATCCTCAAGAAGTCCATTCAAATGCTCAACACTGGAACTCAGCGAGTCAACTTCTCTCTTAAGTTCAACAACGTCGATCCCAGATTCCCTCATCCTCAGCAGGATCTTACCAAAGATGAGCTCACTTGTACCTTTAGCTATATTGTTAAGCCTGTCTTCCAACGCCTCAACTTGTTTTGACAGTTCTGCATTCGTCGGCATGGTACAAGTAAGAAACACACTTAGGAAGAAGAAAAAAAAAAAAAAAAAAGATACACTTGATGGCAGCAGCAGCAGCAGCAGTGAAAAATTAACAAGAGGAAAAAAATTGACGTCGGAATACCTGCGTAGAACAGAGGATTCAGGTTTAGATGACGCTCATGCGATGCCGCTGCTGCCAGTGAAGAGTGGGCGTCGATGCCGGCTTGTTTATAGGGTGTCGCCGCGATAGCAGCGATCTCCAGCGGTGGACTTGCCGATATCAGCGACGCAGCACTAAGAGGCTGCGCAGTCGCAGATTCACCCACGTGGGCGACTCAGCGCTGTCCAAAAGAGCTAATCGGCAGCACAGCACCACGAAGATGATCACCGAAGAAACAGCCACAGACAAGGACGGCTGCGTAGAACAGAGGATTCAGGTTTAGATGACGCTCATGCGATGCCGCTGCTGCCAGTGAAGAGTGGGCGTCGATGCCGGCTTGTTTATAGGGTGTCGCCGCGATAGCAGCGATCTCCAGCGGTGGACTTGCCGATATCAGCGACGCAGCACTAAGAGGCTGCGCAGTCGCAGATTCACCCACGTGGGCGACTCAGCGCTGTCCAAAAGAGCTAATCGGCAGCACAGCACCACGAAGATGATCACCGAAGAAACAGCCACAGACAAGGACGGCTGCGTAGAACAGAGGATTCAGGTTTAGATGACGCTCATGCGATGCCGCTGCTGCCATGCCCAGATTGTGGGGAATTTTGCTCTTTGAGTCACATGCTCTGGCAGTGCCCTGCGTTACAGGATTTTAAAACAGAAGAAGACTGGACGACGGCAATCACAGACCACAGACAAGACGTCCAGCTTCAGGCTGTCCAGAGGGCCCGTGAACGAGCGGAGAGGCATGGCCTCTCTGTTCCGACATGGGACTAGCCAACGGCTGGGTGGGGACCTACATAGTTGGCCCGCTGCCTTGCCTCTCAGGACCAAATAAAGTTGTTTGTCCTGTCCTGTCTTTCAGCGCCTCATTGATGTAGCGGAGCTGGCATCGACGATCGCGGTTTCTTTGCGCATATGTCAAGTTTTAAATTTCATCTGTCGATAAGTGCAGTGCTCTTGCGATCCTTGTAGCCTGACACCTTTGCTTTAGACGATTTTAATATTTAGTTTTTGTGCTTCAAGGTACTAGAGCATAGCGAACGTAGTTGACCCACCTCTTTCAATAACCTGAATGCATCGGAGAATCTCATTCATCTTGTCCGTGAGGCGAGCGAGGCGCGCTTTTCCTGCCGGTTGAACTAAGATGCGCCAGCGAGATTTTAAGTGGTCCCATGTAGTCGGAGTTGTGCAACCCACTTCTGCCAGTGAGGCCACCAGCTCAGTTTGAAGTACGGAAATACTTTCGTCATCATGAAGATTAGTTGGCTCCATCCTCCATGGTTTGTGGATTCTAATTGTTGTGCTCACGTTAAAGGTGAAGAGTAACGTAGCATGATTGCTGAGTTTCTGCTGGCTTGGTGCAAGCTGGACCACCTCACATGCTTGTAGGTTCGCTAAAAAGTCTTCGGTTACATAAACACTATCAATTCGCCTTTGGTGAATGCCACAAGCGCGGGTTGTGACGAACTCAACTCCATGTAGAGTTAACTACCCATCTGTCAGCTTGAGATCTTGAACTAATTGCTGTAGTTCTCTGGCGTAAAAATTGTTGATACCTTGGCCGGGACCCCTGGCGTCACGTATAGTAATGAGCACACAGTTGAACTCTTCGACAATCACATATGATATCGGCTCGATCGAAAATTTCCTGACACCTTTAGAGAACCCGTTCATTTCTGACGTCGCTACGGGCGCATATACGTGGACAAATCTAACTCGTTCGCAGTTAAGTACCACATCTACTGTTATGATGCGGCCTTCGAGTGTCAACAAGACAGTGAGCAGCCCTCCTCAGCGCTGCGTTCATGAAAACAACTCCTGTGCCACGTGCACGTGCATCTGTGAGTGAGAAGAAGGCCTCTACATAAAACCTTTCCTGAAGCTCTGCAACGTCAACCTTAGTACGAAAGTTTGTCTCCTGCAAAAAGAGCATGCCTACGCGATGCGCCCATGCGAGGTCAAGTACCACCTACTGCTTCACCAGATTTCAGAAACCGCGAACATTGAACGACATAAAAGAAAGTGATGCAATTGGTGAAAAAGGCGAAGAAGTTGCTTAATAGAAAAAGGTAAGAAAGAGGAGAGCCAAATGCTAAAAGTACAAATTGTCATGGCTCATAGTTGGTGACGTTATCCGTGGTGGTGATCCCGTGCGGGGTTTCTTAAGTGCAACTGCTCCGACTGCCTGGCTCCAAACAGCGTTGTGAACTCGAAGGACTCGATGCGTCTGCAAATCGTACGGCTTTGGTAGAAACCTCAGTGTCCGCCGGTTTCCTCCGCGTTGGTGGTCGCCTTCTTATCTGCTCCATTGATTTGGAAGGCATAGCGTTCATGTTCTTCAAGCTCGTCGACATTCTAAGGTTAGCGTTTGGTGTGCTGTCACTCGCGCCTGTCGCTGTCGTGGCAAAGGAAATCAAAGTAGTGCTGTCGGTGATTCCTGTTTAATGGGTATCTGATCGTCCGTAGTTTGGCACTTCTCGGACGCAATTGATGCACTGCAGTTATGTCGAGTTTCGATGCTGCCTACTACACTGGACGTTTCCGTGGAACTACCATTTAGTTGTTCATGTTGCTTCTGAGCGGGCTGTTCATCTGTAGTTGCCCCGCCTGGCGTACTGCCGGCTTGACGCGAGTAGCGTCTTCCGACTGAGCGTCTACAATATCATCGGTCAGGTTCTCTTCATCCCAGTGGTCTGGTGTCTTGACTCGTGTCGTTTTCTTTTGAGGACGCAGTACTTCATAGGTTCTAGATGGATTGGCCACACTTGAGGAGCTTGAAGAGAATTCTTCAATCGTTAGGAAGTTTTGGACACTCGGTGACGGGGTCTCCTGAGCTGCGTCTGTGTATGATCTGCGCTTGAAACATTTTTAGGGGCGAAGCTCCTTATAGCGGCACCCTTTCGTCCCACGTCCCGTCGTAGCATGTAACCAGTCTTACGCTTTGACCTGCAAGGTGGTGCCGGTGGGAAATTCCTCCTGTGCGTTGTTGAACAACAACAAAATAAATTCGCAGCGTGCGCGTCGACTAAAAGCCGAATTCTTCTGTCTCTCATTCCCCATTAGCAGTCATTGGCATGTTCCAGTAGGAAACGTTAGTAGAAGTAGAAGTGGAAGTGTTAGCTATAAGCCGACATCCTGCTGTCTCCCATTCCCAGTAGCAGCCATTGTTTGCCTCCGTGATTAATGTTCAAAACGTCGTTTATTGATGAAAAAACCAACGAAAGACGCCAGATGTTTTAAAAAAAACGAAAAGATGCCAGATGTTTCTAAAGCGAAACGAAAAGACGCCAGCTGCTTAACGAAAGACGCCAGGTGTTTGCTAAAGCAATAGTGTCATAATCAAAACCATATCGCGATACAGGTTTGGAGTTGGCGATGTCCGTTGCCTTCGGTGTGTGCTCGTATGAATAAGGATGCCTAAAGTAGATTAAACTTTTTCTAAACACATATACCACGAACTCGAGGTGGTTAAAGGTGGGAAATAGACCCGAAGCGCAAGCCGTAAGAAAGTGTGCGTGTGCCACCTCTCGTTTAGTCTTTAAACTCTCCGCTGGATGGCGGTTCTTCTATATGGGGAATATATGATGAAAATAACTGAGATGGTGGTACTTGGAGCGTTCAACAGATGGACGAACGGACAAGCAGACAGATGCATGGATGGACGCATGAACGGACGCAGGGGTGGATGCATGGAAGAACCCAGAGCGGACGTACGAACAGACGCACGAACATACGCACGCACGGACGGGCGGATGGACGCATGGACGGTCACACAGACGGACGCATGGACGGACGAAAGCAAGGACGAACGGACAGACGAATGCTTCGCTCCACTCTCCATCATTCACTCCGTCGTTATGCTGCCAATTGTTTTGATCTGGTGATCACCTCCGCACCTTCTGCGGGCTTCAGTGCACACTTCCACAGTGTGTCCTTACGCGCTGCACCTATGACGAAAAGGTGTTGCACAGGCCACGACCAAGTGGCTTTCATTGTGGCAACGCACACAGAAGCGACGCAGACCACGGTACTCCAAGATAACGTGGTGTCCAGGGATTGAAATGAAGTTCGGTGCAGGGCTTTGCCATTTCCATCTTCACAACTCGTGTACCCGTAAATGTAGACTGACGTCGTTGCAAAGTAACATATGATATACTACGTACTTTTTCGAAAGGCTGCAAACCAGAGGTGACCGCGTCATTGGGTACGTACGGCGGCAACCTGTACACACTCACGAACACACTTGGCGGGCCGACGACTTCCTCTTAAACATTTAGGGGCGAAGCTCCTTATTGACACACATGTTCGTCCCTCGTAGCCGTTCTAGTATGTAACAAGTATAACATTTTGACCTCCAAGGTGGTGCCGGTGAGATATTTCTTCTGTGCGTTGTTTAACAATAAAAAATAGTGCTCAATGTAGATTGCAATGGCTGTTAATGGGGAATGAGAGACAGGGACATCCGGCTTACAGTTAACGCGCACACTGCGATCCCAATTAGCAGTCTTTGGCATGTACATTGAGCACTATTTGAAAAAAAAAAGGTTGCTACGTTAAACCCGCTGGGTGTAACCTCCTTATTTTTAGAAAGGTTTAGCGAGCGTTGAGCCGCAGTGCCATGAATACAATGAACTAGTATATACCATGAATGTACTCGAGGTCGTTAAAGGTGGGAAGTAGACCCCAAGCGCAAGCCGTAAGAAAGTGTGCATGTGCCACCTCTCATTTAGTCCTTGGAATGTCGGCTAGATGGCGGTGCTTTTATATAGGGAAGATATGATGAAAAGATGTGAGATGGTGGTACTTGGAGGGTTGAATAGATGGACGAATGGACGCACAGACAGATGCATGAATGGACGCATGAACGGACGCAGGGGCGGATGCATGGACAAATGCAAGGACGGATGCACGAACAGACGCACGCACGGACGGGCGGATGGACGCATAGATGGTCACACAGACGGACGCATTGACGGACAGAAGCAAGAACGAATGGTCGGACCAATGCTTCACCCCACTCTACTCCATGGATATGCTGCCAATTTTTATCTTCTGAAGGACAAAACCTTCGGTAACCATGGGTTTGGTTCGCTCTCATTGTTGTACTTTATATCTGTGATGGGAGCCCAATGCTCAGGTCAGTACCAACTCAAGTTAGCTTCACAAGCCTCAGTGCTCGATCAAGCTTTACTTGCAAATTCGGCTCCCTATAAGAAATAGTTTTACTTGCAACCTTGGCACAAAAAATTGCCACAAAAAGAAAATAATAGTCTCTTTCTATTCTTCAGCAATTATGTACAAGACAAAGCAAATATTTTGAATGGCGTTGTTAGTATGTCTGCGAAGGATTCTTGACCAATTTAAACACAAGTTGAACAAAAATTATCGAGATCAATAGGTGTTTCCCGCTTTTATTGAACTGATTTTGTTAAAGGGCCACTCATCAGGCCCCATACGGAATTTTAGTTAGACAGTGGAAGTTGTTGGGTGTCCGATGAGGAAAATTTTGCCACAAAAATTATTCGAGTCGGTTCATCACGAGCAGAGAAAACAGGTTTTGTGAAGCGGCATGAAACGAGTATGAGAAGAGGCGAGCTCGATATTCTTGCCGTTGCTCCGCGTAGCCTTCGCAAGCCAAATCTCTTCCCCACTCTGTCAGGCATCTGACTGTGAGGTGACGTGCGCATGACGCGCCCAAACAAGTCGAACCCCCGAGCACGCGAGCAGCGTTGCTTTGTTGACCAGCATTTATTTGTGGGGTTCTGCCTGTTTCTGCGGGAGGGTTTGGAAACGCTGGCTTAGACGCGGTAGAGTAGATGAGCACAATGAGTGCGCGAACGCGTAGGAGCATTATTATGGTGGTCGTCTGCTCAATGCGCTATCCACGGGGACACGAACGCATGCGAAACGCTGGCACATTAGCTCCGCATCTCGTAGCATTTCACGGGAAAAAGTTTTATTTATCTCCTAGAGCAACAAATACATAAACTAGGCATGTTGTGTTAAACAATTTTTGCCATGTCACGTGGTATAATGTTGACAACGTCAGGGCAGAGCCGTCTACGTAGAGGACCAACGTCATTGCATCGCCGTGTACGTAGGGCCATTCATACACCCACGTCATGCCCCATTCTCTAGGCATGCGCCGGCAGATGGGAGGGGGAGCACCATTCATCTTGAAATTTGACCCATTTCCGTGGCGCGTAGCGTTGCAAATTTTGGCAGACCTGATCGTGAACGCCTCGTCTACGCGTTGCGCTTGTCAGCTCGAAATTGTCACATCTGGTGAGTGGCCTTTAGGCATCCTCATCAAGTAAATATTATGCGTTGCCATAATCGAGCTTTCGAATAAGGCGTAAAGAAACGAAAATTCACAGCATATCCACAGAGTGAATGATGATAATCGGGGCGAAACGTCCATCTGTCCATCCATGACCACATCCGTCGGTCCGTCTGCCTCTCGTCCGTCTGACTCTATGTCCATCCGTCCATGCATCTGTCCATTTGTCTGTCTGTAGGTCCATCGCTCCATCCACCCACTCATTTAGTGAACACTCCAAACAATGCCATCTCTCATCTTTTATACATATATTCATCATATACTAAAATATCACGACATATCCAAGGAGTGAATGATAATTAGTGGGGTGAAGCGTTTGTTCGTCTGTCCGTGTATTTATCCATCCGTGCATCCACACGGATAAATGTTCGGACAGAGGAAAAGACGGACGGACGGATGAAGGTTCATCTGTCTTTTTTCCACCCGTCCGTCCGTCCGTGCTTCTGTCTCTCAGTTCATCTCTACGTTCCTCCGTCTGTCTGTCCGTCTGTCCATGCGTCCGTCCAGCGGAGAGTCTGCCAGTCCATGCTTCTGTCCATCCGTCCCTGCTTTCGTTTGTCCATCAGTCCGCCCATGTGTCCGTGCCTTTGTCCAACCGCCCACCCGTTGGTCTGGACACCGGACGGATTAAAGAACGATTCGCCCCTCACATCCTCACTTCATGAATATGATAAGAAATCAACTAACGGCTTGTTGTTATATTTTTCTAAGGACGTATAGTCATTACGCCGCCTATTGAGCAAATTATGACCTTGAGATGGCTACATTTTACATACGGAGAAGGAAACAATTCAGGGCCTAAGGAGCTTCGCCCTAAAATTGGCAAATCAATACTTTCAGTCTAAAAAGTAGGTGTCCTACTGTATTGCCACACCTTTGCTTCGGAAACTTTCTGAGTAAGAAAACCTATACACCAGAACACAGACAGTTCAGTGCTTGCCGCCATATCTACGGAGGGTGCGTCACTATCTGTCGCTAGCGGGGCGAAGCAACACACTGAACTTCTGTAGCCGCGAGATCACCACTCATAACGGAGGAGTAGGCGCCAGTGTCCACGATAGCGGTTACTTGAATATTTTTGATACTTACAGCAATATCAAAACTTCACAGGGCGAGGCAACACCCGTAACTGCCGTACTAGCAGACAGTCTCTGGTTCAAACACGAAGCTTAACAAATTGAGTTAGGCTGTTAGCATTTTGGCACATTTACTAGCCAAGAGACTTGTGCTGTTTGCGTGTGATGCATGAAGAATACGTTCCTCGACAGCCCGGATTGTCCTTGGGACGTGCATTCAAGTCTGCGGAAATAGCGCTATCAGAGACATACAGTCACGATTGAAAAGAAAGAGGAGTATACAAATAAGGGCTCGTTTCCTTCATTAGACACACAGTTCTAATAGATTATAAAACACACTAGGGAAAGTAAAGAAGATTTCATTAAATGTAATTCTAGTGTATATGTCAAGAAAGAAAAGTGTATGAAAAGACAACTTGCGTGGGCAAGGACCAAACCTGCAACTTTGTGACCTTCGAATAAATTATCCGATGCCCTACCAACTGATGTACTCATGTTCAATGCACATATTCACACGAGAATACAGCGGGTATTCGTCTGCTGTGAAAGGCAGTTTGCTTGTTGTGCGTGGCAGTGGTTTCTTTTTGGCGGCGAGTAGAAGAGAACAAAGACGTTAGGCACGATTGCAACTGACGTCTTCATGATGCGGATTTCATTGACTTTCATTTATTACCATGATAAACTGGTGGAGATGCTGGGTACGGTCATTTCAACCTCACGACGAGTTGCTACTACCATTTCCGAGAAATTCCGGTGAAAACCCGCCACTTCGGCACAGCCGTCACTTCCTTGGACTACCTCCCGGGTTCAGCCCTTTGATTTCAGCAGGAATGTTCAAGACAACGGCAAATTAGACGCAAGACAGCAACGTAGACCACCTGACTGCCGTCCCGAGTGTGGTCTAATTTGCAATCCCAAAGCCATTTCATGACGATGTGTTCGAGGACGTGGACGATTGGTTAGACTACTTCAACCTAGTAGCAGCAGCCAGCGAGTGGGACGAAAGAAGGAAAGTGCGCTATGTCTACTTCGCCGTCGAAGACTACGCTCGTACGCGATAGGATAATCTTGAGCGATCTATGAACACCTGGCAAAAATTTGAGCGACAGCTGCGTGAGGCATTGAGGAATCCCGAGAGAAAAGAGAAATTCAGAAGGCCAACAAAAGGGCTGATATGCTTGTTGAGTTTATGACGCGCTTGTTCAAACGTGCACCCCATACATGGTTGAGGAAAAGAAAGACCGTCTTCTAATGCGCAGGGTGAAGGAGCAACTTTTTGCTGGACTCATGCGCAAGCCCACCATCGCTGAGTTCATCACCGAAGTGATGACTTTAAAATGCGCACTCCAGCAACGTTTTCTTCAGTACGAGCGCCAAAGTACTCTCCCCACCGTGTCATCGTTCATCAGTACACAAGACGTAAGAACACTCTGGTAGCTTGTGCGAGCATTGTCCGCGAGGAGCTTGAAAAAGTTCGCCGCCCTATTCCTCTGCCAACCACGCATGTTCTTGAGTATACATAATTCATGACGAGTTCAGGAACGTGATCTAGCTTTTAATAACAATGCGTGCGGAAGCCCCAGCTTTCACTTTTGCCGAAGTGCTACGAATTTCATAACGATCTTCGGGACGCTTCTTCTACTGCCACGACAGTTCCCTGATGCGACTGCAAATATACCTATGACTTCGAAGCCCCACGCGAGGTCACCCGAAAGTAAAAAATCTGGCGCACCTCCGATAACAGGCGGCTTTGTTACCACAGTGGTCAAGCAGACCACCTTTACCGCCAGTGCCGATATCGCAGAATGGGCCTTGAGGTACTCCATCCTAACGCATGCTGGCTAAGCAGTGATGAGCGCCCACGTAAGATTAAGCAGTATATGGCAGCTCAGCAGTAATACACTCCTGCGCCAAGGCACCAGACACGTTCACCATCTCCTCGGTGCTTAATCTCGTCCAGTTGTTACTCCACATTCTTTGATGTTCGCCAAAGGTCCCGAACATTCACCCACGTCAAAAAAATTACCGACAGAGACCTCTCGGGGTAAGGCCGCTGTTGAGCGACCTGACAAACATCCTTCGACGCGACTTGTTAACCACGATGATGACCATGTATTCACTTCGCCTTTTTTGGTAACGACTCCTGCAGACTTTCTTCTTATATTGCTGCAATTATCGAAAGTCATAATGTAACCGCTATCGTGGATTCTGGCACCGACTGCTCCGTGGTGCCAGAATCCACGAAGAACAGCCATGAGTGACGATGTCATGGCTGTTCTTCGAAAAGTGACGACACGATAAAATGGTCCCCAGCTGCGTACGGCGTGTGGTCATCTGGTGACACCAGTTGATTGATTGATTAATGTGGGGGGTTTAACGTTCCAAAAATCCATAGGTTTATGAGAGACGCCGTAGTGAAGGACTCCGGATTCTAGTGACACCGTTTGGTAGACGCACTGCCAGAGTACATATTGGTGAGTCAACTTTCATTGGCACTATTGTCACGCTAAAAGAATGATCTAGGTAGGTCATTTAGGCAATGGGCTTTCTGGGAGAATATGGGGCTCTTATAAACCTTCGAGAACTGCTGGTGACATTTGACGCTACGCAAACTCTCACGAAAATGAATCCCGCCCTGTCCCGCTGGGTGTATCCGACAATTCCGTGATCGTGCCGCCCTTTTCATTATGCTGGTTACTCTGGAGAGCGACAAACCAAAATGGCCCTCGGAATTGTCAAAGGAGATGTATCTGTCCTACTGTCTTGTCAAGTACGCACCGCCCATGGCCTTATGAAACTGACGAAGGAGCCCAGTATGATTCTACTGACGAATTTCAGTGAGAACTACTGGCCCTTCATAAAGCAGAGTGGTGTTGCCTACTTCGAGGAAATCAGTGATTTCAAAACCAGCCCATTATTCGCGAAATTATCCTCCGGTTTTCACGACGACAGGCTGTGTACGGCACACTTTATTGTAAAGTCAAGCTGTAGGCTCTGCAGCAAAATAGTCTGCACTCTCGTTTGCTTTCATTCAGCGACTACTTCGCCACTACGTCCAAAATCAAACAGACATCTGTTACCAAGCAAAGAATCTTAACTGAACTCGCCGAAAGACCCATTCGACAGCACGCTTACCGTGTCTGCCGACAAGAACAGGACACCATTCGCGAACACGTTCAACAGATGTTTGCAGAAGACATCATCGAGCCGTCTATAAACCCACGGCCGTCACCTGTTTTGCTAGATGGAAAAAGACGGCACGCTGCGTTTCTGTGCAGATTACCGCAATTGAACGTCACAAAGCAAAATGGCAGCATATCCACGAAGTGAACGATGGAGAGTGGGGCGAAGCATTCGTCCGTCCATTCGTTCTTGCTTACGTCTATCCATGCGTCCGTCTGTGTGACCGTCCATGCGTCCATCCGCCCGTCCGTGCGTGCGTCCGTTCGTGCGTCCGTCCCTGCGTTCGTCCATTCATCCGTCCCTGCGTCCGTTCATGCGTCCATCCATGTCTGCGTGTCCGTTCGTCCATCTAGTACACCCCAAGTACCACCATCTCGCATTTTTTCATCATATATTCCCCATATAGAAGCACCGCCATTTAGCGGACATTCCAAGGACTAAACGAGAGGTGGCACACGCACACTTTCTTACCACTTGCGCTCGGGGTCTACTTCCCACCTTTAGCCACCTCGAGTTCTTGATATATACTTGTTCACCCCATTTATTGCACTGCGGCCCAACGCTCGCATTTTCTAAAACCAAGGAGGTTACGCCGGGCGAGTATAAAGTAGCAACCTTTTCCTGTGAGATAGTGCTCAATGTACATGCCAATGGCTGCTAAGGGGAAATGAGAGACCGGAGAATTCGGCTTTTACTTTCTTACGGCTTGCGCTTCGTATCTACTTCCCACCTTTAACCACCTCGAGTTCATTCATGATATATACTAGTTCATTGTATTCATGACACTGCGGCTCAACGCTCGCTAAAACCTTTCTAAAACTAAGGAGGTTACGCCCGGCGAGTATAACGTAGCAACCCTTTCTTGTAAGATAGTGCTCAATGTATATGCCAAAGGGTGCTAAATAGGATCGCAATGTGCGCTTTACCTAAAAGCCGAATGCTCCTATTTCTGATTCCCCCTTAGCAGCCATTGGCATGTACATTGAGCACTATTTTTTATTGTTCAACAACGCACAGAAGAAATATCTCAGCGGCACCCATTTGGAGGTCAAAATGTTATACCTGTTACACACTTCAACGGCTACGAGGGACGAACGGGTGCTGCTATTAGGAGCTTCGCCCCTAAAAAATGTCTATCCGCTTTCTCGCATCGACGACTCGCTCGGCCGCCTCCGAAACATCAGATACTTTTTATTCATGAATTTGCGCAGTAGTTATTGCAAATCAAGTCGATAAGCGTGACCGGACTAAAATCGAAATTTTTTACCACAGATGGGCTTTTTGAATTTAAAGTGCTTCCTTGCAGACTTTCCTCTGCTCCTACAACTTTTCAAAAAATGACGGGCAGAGTCTTATCTGGTCTTAAGAGGCAATCATTTCTTGATTATTTAGACAACGTCGTCATTTTTTGGAGACTTTCGAGCAGCGCCTTCCCGTTTTCGTACAGTGCCTGATAGGCTTCGAAAATTGGTCTCTCACTGAAGCCCCAAAAAATGCCACTTCGGATACGATGAGCTCAAATTTCTTGGCGATGTAGTAATCCGCGATGAAATTCTTCCGGATCCCGCGAAAATGAAAGCTGTTTCTGCCTTCCGAGTTCCAACGAACAAAGGTGAGGTGTGTCGCTGTTTGGAACCTTCCGCCTACTACTGTCGCTTTGTACTAAACTTTCCTCAAATAGCCGAACTCTTAAACAATCTTACACTGGACAACGTCACTTTTGTTTAGGGTCACAAACATCACGACGCTTTTTGCGAGTTCCAGCGATGATTTTAAGCTCCACCAATCCTGGGTCACTATGACGAAGACGCTGACACTGAAATCCACACGAACGCAAGCCATGTTGGCCTGGGGTCGACCTTCTGCAGTGTCAAGAAGGCATCGAACACGTGATCGCATACGCTAGTCGTGACTTGTCATCAGCTGAATTGAACTACTCAATGACAGACACCTATTCAGAATTGGCCTTGTCGGAAGGCTCTAATGATAGAATGTCTCACATAGGAAAGCTTTAGCTTACCTGTTATCCTAATAGTAAACAGTTTTGTCAGGTTCAGTCGGTGACATTTCTTATATTCTTCTTTTCTCTCTACACCAATATTTCAGTCCCCTTCCCCATCCCTGTACAGAGTAGTATGCCAGCGATATATAATTTATTGTTTGACTTGATTGATATGTAGGGTCCAACATTCCAAAACCACTCTATGTATGTGAAACACGCCGTAGTGGACGATTCCGGAAGCTTCGATCACATAGGGTTCTTTGAGGCGCAACCAAATCCGAGCAAATGAGCCTACAACTGCTTCGCCTCAATGAAAAATGCAGACGCCGCCACCGGGTTTCGATTCCAAGACCTGCTGCTAGCGATATATGGACGCCGGCAAAAATCTTTGGTTTCCAAGAAGCGTCTCTGTCTCTGTCAGTATTATCGTTATGTGTCCAGCGAAAGAACACAGCGGCGATTTGATGTCAAATACTACTGGTATAGTGCGTGCAAATTCTGTGCAAATGCAATAAACGCTTTATTGATTGATATGTAGGGTTACCATCCCAAAATAACCATATGATTATGAGAGACGTCGTAGTAAAGAGGTGCGGAAAATCCGACCACCTGGGGTTCTTTAACATGAACCCAAGTCAGAGCACATGGGCCTACAACATTTTCACCTCCATTGAAAATGCTGGCACCGCAGCCGGGATTCGATTCCGCGACTTGGGGTTCAGCGGCCGACTACCTTAGCCACCAGGCCACCGTGGCGGGGTGAAAAATGTTTTAATACGCGCATTAGGTGTACGTACTCTTACACTTTTCCTGCGCTCATAGTGTTTGTTGCTGATTCCAAATGTATACTTGCGGCAAAGTTCAACGTTTTTCATTTTGGATATAAATCTGTGCAATCTCAAAACACCACACCAGCCCGATTCGCAGGCAATGTGCGAATCGGGCTGGCGTTTTCTTCACAAAGTGTGCGGAGTAATACCTTCATACTTCGTTGAGTTTTTTCCGTATTCACACAACATATCCACGCAGTGTACGATGATGAGGGGGGTGAAGTGTCCGTCAGCCCATACATGCTTGCATCCGTCGATTCGTTCTTGCTTCCTTCCGTCCGAGCGACCATCCGGGCGTCAATCCGTGCGTCCGTCCGTCTGTCCATGCGTCCATCCGACCATACGCCCACGTGTCCCTCCATCTTTCCGTCCATCTGCTAGTCTGTCTGTCCGGCCGTTCATGCGTCCGTCTGTGCATCCATCAAGTGATCACTCCAATTTCCGCCATCTCCCAGCTCGCCGCATCCCGGTGGCTACATACGACGATGACAGAATATGGACCAACCAACGCCTTAAGGAGCTTCGCCCCTAAAAAGGCACAGCGGTGCCCTGACGGCTTCTTGGAAGCGAGAGTGGCATGAACAGACCCTTTCTTATTGAAAATCTTCCATTGGTGGGCATACTAGGACCCACCGTTTAACATATTGGTGGATTATGGTAATGGGAATTGATGGGCATATGCTGGTTAGCGGGCAAATGATATACAGATGACGGGTGAGGGGCTAATGGGGGCATGGTGCGACGCCATTTCTGCGCCTGCGCGCAACATTGACGATACTCAACCAAGCGCCGAGTGGTAACAACTCTCTCGCCCACCAGAAGAGGGAAAATTTGCGTGTTCTGCCGCGATGAACCAGTTTTTGCTGTTTCATATTTTTGTTTGGAGGCATTAAAGTTATCTGTACCCACATCTCGCGACCCGGGCAACTAATTTACCGCACCACCATGGCTGACCAGGAAGTCCTTGCTGCTCTTCACCAACAAGTATAGAACACCTACAAGAGCAACTGCAGGCCCAACAACATCTAACCGTCGAGCAGCTGCAACGCACCCGACATGAACCACACTCATCTGACAATCCTGCTCAGCCGCACTTAGGCAGCGTCCTCCAGAGCTCTTCTTCAGCGAGCACCACCACTCTTACCACCGAGGTGCACGGATGTCTGTCATGTCACTGTCAAGCTTCACTCCTTCTGGTAAAAGTCATCCGAGGTGTGGTTCGTGGAAGTCGAGGTGAAGTTTTGCCTTGCACGTATCATGCAGGACCAGACGTGCTACGACTACGTCGTCACCCACTTGGATATTCGCAAATCCTTTGTTGATAACATAAAGTATTTTGTCCACTACTTACACGGCAGCACCGCATTCTCAGTTGTCGACCTGGTAAAGGCCTGCACAAAAAATCCTGTGAACCCCGACGACGTCCCGAAAACCGCGATTATCACGTCATCGGCTTGTTCAAATTTCCTTTCATGAGCTTTGGCCTCCGAAACATGGGACAAATCTTTGAACGTTTCATCATCTACCTAGACGACATCCTCGTTTTCTCTCCAAACAAAAAGGATCACCTCCACATCTTCGCCAACGGTTTCAACGTTTTAACGACCACGGCTTACTAATAAACGTCCAGAAAAGCGCGCTTGGTGCCATTGTCGTCACTTTATCGGCCATCAATATTCTCAGCAAGAAACTACACCCTTTTAAATTTATTATAAAAAGTAAAAAAAGTAATTTAAACGCTACTTCTAGCTCAAGCGTTCGAAGACTGCAAGACTGCCCTCTACAACGCCACTCTAATTTAGCACCCGAATCAAAGCAACACCTCCTAGTTTTTTTTTCAAAGCCTCGGCAAGCCTCCGTCTCGTCAGCGTGACGTCACTGCTGTGAGATCTGTGAGAAAGCAACGCTCGACTGGCTGAGGTCGGAATGGCTTGCGTCTTCTGTTCGCAGAATAGACAGACAATTTTTTTTGCTTCGAAACAAGTTTTCAGTAGGCATACTGTAGGAAATTATTGCCTACTGTTTAACAAAAAAAGTTTAGCAATATTTTATCTCTCAAGTGATGTACTTATTTACTTGATTTATTCACGCTTTAAACATTTTTGTGCACAGCCGAGCGAAGTTGGCAGCGCATGACAGTGCGTCTGGCCACATTGATCTTACGTGCTCGCTCGCTCTGCTGGCTGTTGTGGTTGTAGGCTAGTTGCACTTTGTTACCGCTCATGCTGTTCTTTCTTTCTCTTGTGCTGTGTGAGCATGGTTGGGTAAACTACGCAATATGCCTGGATGCTGCTGTGCACCTGGGTGCAACTCTAACTATGCTCATGGACCTAAAGTGCGCGTCTATCGGTTTCCGATGGACGCCGATCAAAGAACCGCATGGACGCGAGCGATCCCTCGCAAGGATTTTGCGCCCACAAAGTGCACTGTGGTAAGTGCGTTCTTTCACTTGTCGCAGGTGCCTACGCATGTGTAAACTCACTCAGCTATGCAACTAAAAACCTTTCAATTGTAATTATTTGTAAGCTATGCGTTCGGGACACTTGCAGCATATTTTACGAAGGACATGAGACACGCAGTATTAGTAATCGTGCTGTTTGCCTAATTTTTGTTTTCGCGCGACCAGTCTTGACAAACAAGTACTTTCCTCGCAATCTCACGCCTAGCTGATGGCCCGAGTCGCTCTAAACGGACTGCAGCGCCTCATCAAATCCTATGAAAGTTAGATTTAATAAACAGCGCTCGCCTGTTGGGCTGCCTAACAAGGCATTGCTACTATGATAATGCCTAAAAATAAAGCCACATTTTCTGATATGTAGTTGACGAATGTCCGCTAACTTTTTCTTACTTGATTTTTGTGCTATAAGCTCTGTTTCATTTTTCTTTTTTTTCAGGTGTGTGAGAAGCACTTTCATACAAGTGATTTCGTGACCACGTCGACCTATCAAGATGAGAAAACCGGATGAGTACTTGAAGTTCCTCTCCAGCTGAGACGACTCAAGTCTGGTGCTATCCCGAGCCTATTTCCAAACTGCCCTTCGTATCTTTCTCGTCCCACTACTGTTGTCCGGTAAGGCCCTGAAGAGAAGCGGTTTCGTCTAGAGGGAAAATCGCTACAGAAGGCAACAAGGCAGTCCGCTGAAGCTCACGAAGAAGAGAAGAAAAAGAATAACATCAGTACTTTTGAAGACTTCCTCACCGCTCTGACAAGTTTCCGGACAAACACCTTCTGGTAGAAACTTGTTACTCACGACAAAGTCCTCTTCCTAAACTTCGATTCTCAAGAAGCTCCAACTGTGCGTTTTTTTGTGACAGTGTCAGCTGATTTGATTGTGAAAGTGTTCGTTGGTGACGTGGAGCTTAACAAGCTTGAGACCCTCGTGCTTCCTGTTTATTTGTGTGATCTGCGGGAAATCGACAAGGTCCTTACTGCTGTGCAAAGTTTGGCAGGAAGCTTCTCCGACAGCGAAGAGCGCTTGCAGATTGTCATGAAGAAGACAGTGGAAACACTGGATGAACTAGCGTCACAAAGTTTCCCACTTGAGTGGCAAGTGGAAGTTGTCAAGTTCGTAAAACAGCAAGTCGGCATTTTACTGAGCAGAACACCGAGATACCCTGTGGACTTGCTGGTATTTTCTAGCCTTGTGTTCACAATATCTCCACATGCGTACAGATTTATTAGGTTCACATCAAAGTTGAAACTTCCACATCCCGACACAATTACACGTGTTTGTGGGTCATACCGTGTGAACCCATGCTCTGAGCAACAGGATGCTTCATTTCTGTCGTATGCAAAGAGCTTGCCGTGGGAATGGACGACCACAAAAAAACTGTGACGCTTGTCATGGACGAAATTAATCTGCAGCCCTACATTGACTACAAAGGTGGTGGTCTAGTAGGAATGGTTGCAAACAGTCAAAACGCAGCAAGAACTGCATATGTGTTTATGATTAAAAGCCTCCTGTCTCAAGCAAAGACGTAGTGCACATCCTTCCAGTGGCGAAAATAGATGCAATACAGCTGCATCAATTTCTTCGTGAGCTCAATAATTGGCTGGAAGCAACAGGCTTTCGAGTAAATGCGGTTGTTTCAGACAACAACTCCATCAATTGGAAGGCAATGTCATTTTTTTCAGAGCCATGGAAGGTTGATACGGTCTACAAGCATCCATAAGACCAATCAAGACCACTGTTTTTCATTTTAGATTCTGTTCATGTTTTAAAATGAATACAAAACAATTGGCTTAACCAGCGTAACCGTGGTAAATGTATTTTTCCAGACATCAATGGCCTACCTGACAAGCCGTGCGTGCTAACAGCTTCATTCAACACGCTGCTAGAGCTCCATGAGAGAGAAAGAAATGAGCTTGTACGACTTGCTTCAACATTGTCTTTGAAGGCACTGAAACCTTCGAACTTAGAGCGACAGAACATGAAACTTGTTCTCAAATTGTTCAACAGTTTCACAATCGCAGCTCTCAACAGTGCACAAGCAGCAGAGCTGCAGCATGCCAAAAGCACAGCCGATTTTATCAGAACTGTTGTAAAGTGGTGGTGAATAGTGAATGTTAACACGCCGGATAAAGGGAGGCACCTTCGAGATGACTTACAAGAGCCCATAAAGGCAGCTTGTTGCCCCCAAGTCGAGTTTTTGAACAAAATAGTCAGTTGGCTCGACTACTGGAAAAGCCTCAAGCACGACACTGGTCATTTCAGTCATGAGACGCACAATGCATTGCGTCACACGTCTCTTGCTCTTGTTCAGGTGACAAGCTACTGCCTTGAAAAGCTTGGATTCAGGTATGTCTTACTTGGGAAATTCCAGTCGGACTGCCTTGAAGACAGGTTTAGCAGGTACCGACAGTTAAATGGCGCACAGTACCATATCTCCATACGGCAGATGTGTGAAGCGGAGCACAAATTGAGGCTGCAGAAGGTCCTCGAGCTGCCAGAGAGTGACGAGATTTCTCAATGTTTCTCCACTGATGAATTTCGTGATGCTTTAAAGCAATTCCATGTTGTAGTTGGAGAAGAGGACATTGCTGCAAAGCAGCACACACTTACAGCTACAACTTATGTCGATAGCTACAGTGAACATGCTGCACTCAAGAAGCTTAAATGTGCATTCTGTAAAGAGAATCTAGTTGTTGAGAGAAGGACTCTTACAATTGAGGCAGACGAGCTCACAACGAGTATCACAAGAGGTGGACGTAAGTTTCCCCAAGCCGTCGTTGTGAACGCGGTACTGATGATGAATATTGTTCTCAAAAACTGACAAGTGAAAAACACGCAGCCAAATTTTATGCCTGTGAAAAGCAGAAAGAACTGCTTGTTTCAATGACAACACTTTTCCTTGAGTGGAATGAAGACTGATGTTTGTGACAATGGCCATATGCCACATGTAGTGATGGGGTACATACTTAGTGCAGCAGCCAACACTTTGTTAAACAGGCTTTGCAAACGAGAAAACAACAAGCTGTCTGAAGCCAAAGCAGCTAAACGGAAACTGAAGACATTCCAGGCGTAATCTCTCGTGCATGACTGATGATGTGTCGTTTGTGTTTATAAAACCAAATCGTTTGAGCTCCCAGTTTCAACACCTTCTACAAGATCAGTTTTAAAATGTTGAAAGCTTTATCTTCACAATTTTTTAAAGTATTGTCACATTTTTCCTTTTGCTGTGAACATTGCGTTTCTTTGGGCACTTGAGCTGTTATGTGGAAGAATCATTTGAAAATTTAAATAGATCATATCTAACCCATTTCTTGTGTGTTCAATTACACCTACTGAAAATAAGTCAACTAAGTGTCGAAAAGATTTTACAGGTAATGTCATATCTGCTTTATTTTACTTTTTATAAAAATATTGTATGTGAAAAACTTCGCATGAATCCTCGTTCAATAGTTTTATTTCATTGTTGGTTTGTTTTTAGAAGCATTTTATATAATAAAACATGCAGTGTTGTTTTGACACAAATCTTCTGGTTCATTTACTGAAATGCAAAATAGACCCTCCAATGCCTTCAAAAACTTTACATAAACCAACGAGTCCAATAACGCGCCTTACTTCAGTATAATCATAACTCACTGAGGCACGCTTTCTCACGTGTGGTATTATAGCCAATAGACTTATTTTCGTTTCCCTTTACCACTACTCTGCTGCTAGGTGTGAACTTCTCCATTTCACGATGAGCTCATCACAAGGTTCTGCTACAATTGTAAACATAGGTGTAAATATCAAAAACATTTCGGGGTCTATAACATTTGATTGATATGGGGGGTTTAACGTCCCAAAACCATCATATGATTATGAGAGACGCCGTAGTGGAGGGCTCCGGAAATTTCTACCACCTTGGGTTCTTTAACGTGGACCCAAATCTGAGCACACGGGCCTACAACATTTCCGCCTTGATCGGAAATGCAGCCACCGCAGCCGGGATAGGGTCTATAACATTTACACCTGTTGCTAACAAAAATTCTTTCTAGGCTGGCCCGTAGCCAAAAAATTAATTTTCGGGTGCTGGGGCACCTGTTGAAGTCCTTGACAAACCCATATTTTCACTATTTATTCTCAGTAAAACAGCCCCCTCCATCCGGATTTCGTGTGGGGGGGGGGGAACGGGGCCTCCTAACCCCTCCCCCCTGGCCACGGGCCTGCTTCTAGGTGTAAATCTCTGAGAAAAAAAATGCTACGAGTGCAACTGGGCTGCGGAACGACAAAACGCGTACGTGTGCCGGTCATTTCAGTGAAGCCAGCTTCCAGGCAGATCTCACACTGATGACGTCACGTAGGCTTGCGGAGCCCTGAAAAAAAGTCTAGGTGGCGTTGACCAAAGGCCCTCTTGGGATTTTTCACAGATGCCGCTAGCACCGCTGTCGGAGCCTCCCTAATGTAGAACGTGTGCCAAAACTGGTGCCCGTTGGCATTTTTCGAAGAAACTCTCTTGCCCAAAAACACCTTCGTTTACAGCATCGCCCATAAGTCCTCAGCTCCTGCTGAGACAACATGGTCAGCCTAAGCCAGAAGCTTCCTCGCCATCTAAAAGCCGTCCAACACTTTTCACCATATTCTCGAGGCGCAGCACTGCACCATCTTTACCAACCACAAACCTATCACTTTTACCTTCTCCTAACGACGCGAAATACTCCCACCGGTCCAATAAAACGAACTGTCCTTTATTGTTCAGTTAACCACCGACATACAACACATCAGGAGAAGACATAGAAAACATAATTGGTCAACGATGCATTCTCGCAAGTCACCGCGGTCCCGTTATGACCGACACCCCCGCCAACGCTCAGAAAACGGACGCCGAACTTCAGCCGCTCCTCCAAAATGGCCAATTTCAAGAGCCGCGTTGACATCAATTTCACGTTTGTTGGTTACACAAGGGGGCTGAACTGACGCTTTGCATTTTCGGATTGTTGAGTGAAGGAACATTGCCCCCGACGTTTTGCAGCAAAGTTAGTTATGAAACTGTTCGTCAGTGCACATTTTAAAGTTCGCCACAAGGCACTGTACACGTACAGGTCGAGTTGTTAATATTTCTTGCTTAGGAAAAACCATTTTCTGGTTAACAGTAAATAAAACAATCAACTGTAATTACATGAAAGTGCAAATACATGTTTTCTTGTTTTGTCAATGCAGTCTCGTTCACCTTCCAGCTAATGCATCGAAACTAACGAATCGATAAACTGTGAATGAAAGCTTTTTAAAAAAAGTGCTAAGTTAATCTCTGAAGATGTTCACAGATTTTGGGTGCTACATTCAGACGTGTGTAAACAGGAACGAATGATTTCCGCAATCTTTTTTTCTGGCGTTTGTCTTTGTATGCCGCTCATGTGAACAGCGGTAAAATAATTCTACAATACCCCTGTTTCTCTACGAGTGCAATAAATATTCAGCAAAAACATTCTAATAGTAAGAATAACAACTCAGTTTCGGGATTTCGCAACGGGAATAACTTGACGAGAACAGCTGTTTGTTTACAACGAAAATGCATTTCAGAGACAGGACTGCGGGAAGCTAATTACGTCCGAAATTAAAAGATACTACTTCGAATAGGCTCAACATCTCTTTTAGAGCGTACGAGATAAAGCAAGTAATGCGGTAGAAATGGGAGAAAAAGAGTTGTTGAATTCTGGCCTAATGTTCTTAATTTAAAAACTAGTGCTTAGAAACAACCGTTTCTTGTACTAACATTGCAAAAATGAAATATTCATATCACCATGTCTGTTGACAACAAAAATTTTCAAAAAATACAAATTGCCTTGAAAAGGCGTGTGCACAACTCTTGTGTGACTGCTGCGTGTGGAATGTTATGTTGATGGATGCCATTTCGCGTAGTAATCGGTGACCGAAGCTCTTTTAGGCAACAGTGGTGATTCACACTTCAGCACTGGACCAAACCGAAACGGCGACAGTGGCTACTTCAAAAATGGGAGCCGGAAATCAGGTTCCGCATGCCCCCTAAATTGAAACGGCAACTCACAAGTATGATCCACCGCATTCGTGTTGGTGTGGCGTACACCAGACGTTACGCCAATATCGTCGGTCGCAGTAACACCGGTCCTAACTGGGAACGCTGTGATGTGGCAGAAGCACTTGAGCACATATTTTGTGTCTGCCCAGCATACGCACGTGAACGACAAACGCTGATATCTTCTGCTGAACAATATCGCAATAGGTCATTAACTGATGAGACCGTGTTGGGCCCTTGGCCAGACACCAACAGTGCAATTGTGGTCGTAAGAGCGGTTATAAACTTTTTGGAAGCAACTGGACTACATGCGCGGCTATTATGTTTGTATCAGCTAGAAAGAGTACTACATACTCACCTCTCTATCTCACCATTGTCATCCATTATTCTTTTCCCCTTTTCCCTCCCCCAGTGTAGAGTAGCAGGCTAGAGCAAGCTATTGCTAAGGCCGACCTCTCTGCCTTTCTGTAAATAAACCTATCCTTCTCTCTCTCTCTGAGGATGATAATATCCTTCGTCAAGCTGTATAAAAAAGAACACCGAAAAATATTTCGTACCTTGTCTGAACAGCGTAAAACACTGGCTTCACACCTTTTTTTCGTGTTTTTCCTGCTTATGACCCTACGCAGAGTTTAGTCTCTGTCTCATTCATTTTCATAACTTCATTCTATATGCTGCTTAGTCACGTATGAGGTGAACATCAACATTCATACATCTTTTTAGTAAAAACATAAATCCCCATGTTCCTGAGGAGTAGGACAAGCTCCACTTCTCAACACTGGTCTACAAAAATTTAATTCGACAGCAGGCAAAGCACGTAGGTGCCCACTGGAGTTGTACAAATTCCATTCATCATTGGTGGTTCACTAAATATGAAGTGGAGAAGACACAGACTGCAAAGGCGACACAAAAGGGTTTCTGCGACACTATTTTAAGTAGCCATAAAAAAGATTCACATAAAGAGTTGATCGCCTTGCAATGTGATCAGCTATGTCGTTTCCTGTGATTCCACAGTGGCTTGGCACCCACTGGAACATTATGGTTTGGTTTAAATCTTTTACTACAGCGTACGTCCTCTGTATTTCATATGCGGGCTCACTAGCTTTGTTACCAAAGCAGATTCCTTTTCAGGAAACTAATGAGGACTGTGAGTCACTGATAACTACCCATCGAAGTAGACCTGACTTTAAACATATGAAGCGGAAAGCACAGAGTATTGCATAGAGTTCTGCTGTTGTGGATGTTGTGAAATGGCTGAGTTTAAAAGCTTTTCTCGCTTGGTATGCAGGTACAAAGATTGCCGACGTACAGCTTTGATTCAGACATGATCCGTCGGTGCACACGTGAATATAGTCTTCATAATTGGTATAAAGGTGTGTTAAAGTTAATTGCTTTATTACAATTATGGGCATATTGTTTTTACAATTTATTCTCGGAATCGAAGTTGTAATATCTGGGATTGAGATTTGCCATGGTGGATGGGAAGCACATGGAGGCCAATATTCGTGCTTAGGCAGTAAACTTTTGAATTCTACTATAGTTTTATGTATTCTTGCAGCTGATCTCTCTAAAATAACTCGCTATAGGGGATGATTAGCGTGTTGAGTTGCCAACCGAAGATAATGCCAGCAAGTTTCCATAAATCTCATATCATGGAAAGTCGGTTGACGAGACTCCGCAATTACTAAAGCACTGGCAGACGCTCGCGGTACACCAAGACATATACGAAGGCTTCTGTCCAACAATCTTTGAATCCTCTCCTCTACGTTACGTGATATCCCATGTAAAACCGGGGCAGAGTAAGTTAGTCTTTGTCGAATTATTGCTGAATGTACACGCAATAAAGAAGAACATGAACTACCCTATCTCACTCATGTCAGTCGACGTAATATATTGATTAGAAAGTTGACTTTGTCCTCTAATGATTTTATCTGTGGTGCCCAACCAAGACAGACGTCTGTCTGAAATAACCCCTAAAAATGTGTGCTGTCACACGAGTTGTAAGCGCTGAGAGTCTATCTGAAGTTTGAATTTCTTAAGGCATTTCCTTGTGAATGGAAGTACAGATGTTTTCTCATAAGAAAGAATCATGCCTCTGCTCTTAAAGAAGTCATTGATTATTGTCAGTCCATCTTGAAGTTTTTGCTGAACTGCCTGAATGCTCCTGTTTGATGGCCAAATGCACAGAAAGTCAGTTTTGTTTGTAGTCTCTTTTGCTCGCTTTTTATCTATGCTCTAGACTCTATCCGTTTCAGGTGTCACTGCAATTACGTATGCTAAAAACGTCCGCTAAAACAAGTAAACAACGTAATACCTTAATCTACGGTAACATTTGAAATATGTCGCACCCACCATAACACCCTTCTCATTAGCTGGTTGCCTGAAAAATACATTTAAAGTGCATAGCAAAGTCCCCAAGAAAGAACTTGGGGAATGTCTTATATGAACTTCATGTCTGTAAGGGTCAGTTTACTGGTTACCATACGCCGTGTTTTGTTTTTACAATACCTTACATAAAACAAATTAGCTTGTCGCTTAACTGGGTGCCTACGCTTTCTGTGAAAAGCATACTTAACCACTTCCTACCTGGTGTGTTTACTCTACGTGTCGCACACTTGATGAAGAATAACGCGTTATTCAACATTTCAGTTTCCTTAACCAGCTGGACGCTTTTATTCACCTTGTAGAATCAATAAGTGTGGCGTAACTGAAGTATGATGCTTCCTCGGCGCCGCTCGTTTACCAGGAGTAGTAGCGAGTGATTCCGCCTGTTCTCCAGAATTTGGAAGGCGCAAAGGAGACATTGCAGGAAATTGAGAACTGTGTTCGAAAACATTAGTTGGCATACGTGAGTTATTAACTTTTACTATACATAGGCTGCGTCTAAAATTGTTTTATATGACGCCAACTCCATGCCTGAGAATGATATTACGACTACAAAATTATTTCAGACCGCTGACAACTCCAAGTATCCAGCAGTGTTTGTAATAATAGGAATAAAGCCAAATATTTAACTGTATATTAGCAAGTGATTTGTCATGAGAATAATTGCGTAATAATACATATTTTCAACATTGAAACCTAAAACAAGCATGGCAGTGCGTTACATTGTGTAATGAGTGATGACGAAACAACCGACGACACACCGTAAACGCTTAAGGCAGACTTGGTAATGGGTTAGAGAAACTGTATACCGCTCAAAAAATTTTTTTTGACTGCAGCGCTAATTGAAATATCACTCATCACTTCGGTGGCAATGAGCATGCTTTTGTGCAAGAAAAAAATCCATCTTGATGTTGAAAGTAGAAAAAAAGTGACCACTAGCGTCACCCAACAGCGAATGTGGTCAATTTTGACAATTTAATGGTAGTATGAGAAACTTTCACAGGTGGAGCTATTTTGCTTGAAAGCAAACACGTTTAACTTGAAATTGCGTTTAATGCACTTGAGGCAGCCTTAGCTTGTACCAGAGACCAACTTTTTTTCACAGGTGTTCAAATGAGCACCATGTGGCGCTGCGGGTGGTGTGTTCGCTTGCCTGGATGCCTTTCTGCAAATGGCGGAAAAACTCATGAGAACAACTGAAATGTGTGTGCGTGCTTCAAAAGACCATTAACGTATTTTTTATTAATTACCAAACTTGAATAAGCGTGCAAAAAGCGCACGCAGTATCAGTTTTCGACATTAACCGACACTGACCAATGTTGTGGGCATTCATTCTACCGATGAAAGGATACAAAACGCCGGGAGAAAAGTTCTGTTTAAAAAATTTCAACACACTTTCCAGAGAAACCGCTGCAAGGTTAGACACTCCACATGGTATGCGTTTTTATTGCGACACAAAACAGGAGAGCAATGAAGAACGGTAGACAGTCGCTTCGAGTTATCCATCGGAGACCAGACTTCTTGCGAGAGATAATGAGATGCGGTGTCAAAGAAACGTGCTAAATTGCGTTGATGTGTCTAGATGATTGAATGGTTCTTCCCTCTACTCCGCAACCCTTTATTCGCATCGCTTACTGTTGCGCTACCAGCGCCACCGGCTCACCTCGGAGCAAGTGGAAATGTCTTCTGATAGGACGTCGTATAGTGGCGTCCGAATTTTGGTGAGATGTGACCTCAAGAAGATGGAGCTGCAAGCTGTCATTCATGAATCATGTCGTCGTTAAGATGTCACGTGCCTCCCTTTTTCTTTCCACACGCAGCTAGCTCGGAGAAGCTGACGTAGCTTTTGTGACATCACGTGAGTACGTCATAATATGACGTCGTTGCGACGGTGGCCACGTGAATTTTTATAGCCCCATAAGCATCTACATCGTTTCGCTGAAGGTCCTTCCACAACAAGTCACTTTGGGGTTTCGCCCTAAAAATTGTGATTACCGGTAGCCTTACGTGTGCCATGATAGCGTGGAGTGCCATGATAGCGTGGAGTGCCTAGGAAACTGATAAAAATAGCAAAAACACATTTTCGAAAACACAAACGCAATAATAAAATCAATGACGATAACGAAAGGAGAAGAAGTAGCAGCACGTCAAACAACCACACGTTTTCAGTCGAGCAAACTGTTTTCGTTTTTTTCCCATTACCAGCGATTTACCCACTGCGCACAGATAACGGCGAAACTAGCCGCATGACAACCAAGTATGCTCGATAAAGGCGCGTGTGAATATGTTGAATAATTGACAGCTGAATTTTTATCATGGTATGCGTTCTAGTCAAAAAGATTTTCGCCTATTTGTAGAGCACTGAGTCGCATTGAGGGCTTCTGTAATCGGGCTCTAGGATTAAAATTATGCTGTTACCGATCATACTTCTGTTTTTGAGTTTCCCCAGAGTACGTGCAAATCGCGTAGGCAGAAAGCCGTCTTCCCACGCGTGAACGGCACTGGATCTCGCATCGAAATTTATGCCCTATGTGCAGCAGAAACCGAATCGCGTCACGCGGGCGCGTATCCACTACGTTCTACAGCTGAGGGACTCGAAGGCTGGCGCGGTGCGAATTAGAGCACCTTGCGTGCCTAAGATTCCGGTAATATTGGCGATATGGCAAAGCGGAAGTAGAGATGCGCAAAAAAGATTCTCGCCGCGTCATTCTATATCAGTCAACTTAAGTGAATCATTCGTGCACATTTTATTAGCTATTCCAAATGCATAAATAAACCACATGAAAAGAGCGAAAATATCTTCCTCCTCGCCCAAGACCGATGATGTTTGAATGCAGAAAGCAAATAAGAAGCAGATGATGAGCTTGCGGTTTTTATTGAACGGTGATTCTCTTTTTCTAGGTCATCTTCGAATCGATCCATATTTGTTCACATTAAATCTCGGTTCGGTTTCTCTTTCTCTTGTCCTATATTTGCGTTTTTAGTTCTTCACGATTTTACAGTGACTGGCATCATTACCAACGTTCGAAGTATCCTTGACGTCCGTACTACATATTCTTGCGTGCATGTCCCTCCTTCAGCACACAAACACACACACACACACACGCACATATACACACAAACATACAGCCACACAGACGCACACATGCACACATACACACACAGATACTCACTCTTTTGCACAGAGTCCTTAGTATGTTTTTTTTTGTCTTTCAAACGACAAATAGTCTGCATTGAAGCTTTCGGCACGGCAAAGTGAAACAACGATTTCAGCATCCCATGGGCTTTTAACACATACGTCCACAGATTACACTACCCGGAGGTTTCTGTGATAATGAAGTTTTGGAATACAAAGCAAGCGGTATTTTCGACAACTGTACACTCAGCAAGAAGTGGGTGCCTCCGTGAAATAAGCTTCAATGATTTCCTCATTTTCTAATTAACTTAAACTGAGAAAAATAACTTCTGAAATCTATTCACAACCAAACTTGCCATACGTGGATGTAACAACGATGTGCCGGTGGTTGCATATACCTGAAAACACTAAACATAGGCGTAGGTTCAGAAGAGTTTAGGGCTAAGCAGTTTCTACGCCTTCTGTAACGATGGCTCTTCTACGAGCACTTCGACCTCTCGCGAAAAGTTTTGTAGCTGTAGACGCTCGATTGAATGTTTTTCGAAATGCTACAGGATTAAAATGAGTTGCCCTGCGAACGCGCTGTATTGCGTACACGAATTTTCACCTAAGAATATACGACGGGCTGTGTAAGTGGCGAGTACATGCTCAAGAAACACATCAAAATCTGCCAAATTACTCATGTCCATATGTATATTACACCACATTTCAACACTAGTAATACAAAACCTATCTTCTTTTCATAAGCATTTCCTTCGCAGGAGGTATTCATTAAAATCATTTAATAAGCTGACATAAGGTCGTTAAACTATCAGTCAACGTAATATGCATGTATAAGAAGAACCACAAGACAGACTTCATCAACGCCATCCTCTGACTGTGACTGCCATGGTGACATGGTTGGTGGTGCAATATTACGTTGATGATCACCAGTGCAGTGCACAAACCTAACTTGTTTCGCTATTTCACAATTTCTGTTCCTTGTGCGACCACACAGGGTGTCGAAATTACAGCTTACACATAGTTGTGCAGTCGTGACTCATTCATTTATTTATTCATGTATATTGCTGGAGGAAATTGCACTGCGCAATACTAAAACCATGTTACTTTTATGTTATAAACTGATTGTGTATTCAAAAACTCTAAAACGCATTCAACGTTCCTGAATACAATGGAGCATTGAGTCATTATATCATAGAGGTTATCGATGAACACTCAAACAAAAAGTAATGAAGTTACAATATTATTTTATGAAAACCAAGGCATTCGTATGTCATATTCTTAAACATTTCGACTCACAAATATTTTGGTATATGAGAACAGATACTTGCTGTGGTCTGTGCAGTTTTAGCCAATTTCACAGTGCTTTTTTTCATCTTATCAGATACACGGCTCTTCTAAAATTCGCATTCACGAAAAATGACAGCCTTTTCCTTTTTTTTCTTTTCAGTAATTATTCTCCGAAAAAAAGGGAGGGGGGATTTACCATCTGCTGTAACTGTAATCGATGAATTCTAATAAGAAGGATTCTCTTTCACGAATTCGCCCGCGGCTCAGTTCTTTGAAATGCGTGTTGCTGCGTTCCCTCGAAAGCTGATAAATGACTCTCCAAATAATTGAATACTAAACGAAATGCTCAAATGAACAGATGATAATGCTGCTAAGTGGCCTAGTTGTTGCCTTGATTAAGTTTTCCTTCATTCCTTTCTTCGCAAGACCAAAAGAAATTCACACGGTGCGTTATGCGTTCACCTAAACTTCTGCTCTCGTGGCTCATACCCAAATGCAGGAGATCAGATTACTGTTAGGGGAATTTTCTCAGTATTTTCTTCCCAATACTTCTCGTATAGGCTATTAATAGCTATTATGGCAAATTTAAGTATGGAATACTGGTATTGAACTATGTAAAGGAGAAAGCATTAGGCTCGGTATTCTTTCACACTGACTGATAAATTCCTCAATGGCATAGATAAGATTTCAATGACTCTGACATAGAATAGAAGCGCCAAAAAGAAAATAACAACTGATTCGAATACTTCCAGACCAGGATTTCGAAGAGGTGGTGCTATGAGTATGGAAGTAGCCATGGAAAAGATTCACATAAAGAGTTGATCGCCTTACTAAGTTACTATGTTCCCGCTGAAAAAAAATTCAGAATCCGTCCAGTACGAGCATATTCGCAGATACCTTTCGCACGCTGTAATGGCGTTCTCTCTTATCTCGTCGTGAAGGAAACGTGAAGCCAAGCAAAGAGGAATGGCGCGAGAGAAAAACGCACCACCTGCACCTCGTGGCTTTGAGCACGTATTTTTTGTAATGTGCAGTTTTTTATGAGATCACGTGTGGAAAAGTCGTGGACTCCCGTGGCAACCCCAGTTATGACAAAATACGCCACTGTCAATCAAGCCAATGGCTGATATGCAGGCGGTGACGTAGCAATATTTGATTCTGTGGGGTCAATTGTCGAAAGAAGAGAAAATGTTTTTTAGCTGACTCTGGGAATTCAGTGTAGTGTCCTCACACTAAGCTCCATCATAATATTTAGCAAGAGTGTTGTCGAGAGCCTCGACTACTGATCGGCACCGTTGCCATTAACCCAGTGATGGTCACCGGAACCACAGTTTTCAGCGTTTTCTATTCACCCTTGAGGGCTTGGGTGCTGTATGTTCTCCAAGAAAATTTTGTGATGTTCAAAATTAGTGAAGCACGCACCTTCAGTAAATATTGCTGAAAACTAATTCAAAGGTCATTGAAGCCATAGAAAATCATGGTGCTGAATTATTCAAAAGTGAACAGCACTGGCGTCGAGATTTTGAAACGAAGGCCTGTCCTCGTCATGGCAACAACGCCATAGACAGGACACGACTTCTTTTGTGAAAACATTCGCTCCAGTGACATTCACTCGAAGCACCTGCCTGGCCTTAAACTTCACCCTTGCTTGAATATGTTTTGTTATTACAACAATACAATATGTATATATCTATTGACTGATTGGCAACTGACGTTTAATTGATATCTCACATGAAGAGTTCGGGCATACAAATAATGAGCTGAGGACGAAATTTAACCTTTATTCAACCGAAGATGCAGTATTAAGCAACAATAATCATGCTTACAATGTTCGTTATCCCGCCTTGGTAGATTACTAGATGACATAGATCCTGGCTAAACTCTAGGATGCTGCTTCGAATCTCGGTGCTGGCAGCCACTTTTTGACAGGAAGGAAACGCACGGAGGTCCGCTTACTAAACTTTAACTCTGCACGCTAAAGATGCCCGGGGTCGTATCAATTATAATGGAGCCGCATGCTTCGGCATGCCTCCTAATGATAGTGTTTTATAAGTAATACCTCGTAATTAAGAAAGATAACAGAAGTTCGCTTCGTCTGACCTCTAATTGAAACTCGTTGCGGTTTCACACTTCCAGCTGCGGAAGTTTCGGACAATATCTCCACTAATCCCGCCACATCATACACTTATTGCTTCCTGCAGCTTTCGAATAGAGCAAAGGCTTCCATGCGATTTGACAAGAAGAGCTTTAGTAATGAGGAGACCTTATACGGTCCTCGTTAGAAAAACTGAATGGAACTTTATTGCGATCACTGTAATAAATCATGATTGGGTGAGCTTGGCGTTTGTTAGGAGAACGAAAGGCAGGTCTGCCCCCGCATACCGTGATATGTCCGGAGCAACTTTAAATCGTTGGTACTTTACTATGACAGTGCTGATTATGGCAAGGAACAGCGTGTCTGCTATTGTTAAGACATAATTTATCGAGTCATACGGGATCTAGGAACGCATTATTTAACGGATTTGACTTAACTATTCAGTAACTGCTGTGTACAGCAAGCAACTTCTCGGTGAAAGCACGTTGGAAGCAACGGTGGAAGGAATAGATGAGTAAATACAGTAGTGAATTTTGGTGAATTTACCGTTACAAATTCCGCACATTCAGCTCCTACTTTTACGCTACCCGCAGCCGAGACGCGCTGTTGCGGCATAGTGACTATATCACCCTCCATGCGAACTTCAAAGGCAAAGGATGGACTCCCCGCCCCGGTGGCATTTCGGTATGGTCAAAAGGTGAAAAGATCCGGTTAATTGATGTCAGATGCAACCTTACGACCCCGAGTCTGTGCTCGATTGTTTGTTTCCCTACATACTTTCACTTCCCTCACTTTGTGTTTGCGACGTCAGGGCCAAACTCGCCCATTTCGAGGGGCCTTCAGGGCTCAGTCCACTACTGTCAATCACCGAAGAGCTGGACAGCTCATGGAGTGATCACTCCACATTCCTACTTTTGCTTTTCTAGCGCTATAGCTTCTGCTGTACTGCCTCCATGTCATGGAAAAGCGTAGATACATAAATACGTTGTAAAATCATTATATTTATATTTCTCAGTTTGATTTGCTCATTTCTACATGCTGCAGCCCATCTTGAAAACAGGCAGGCTTTGCGACCGCTTCACACCTTCATTTCATACCGAAATTTGCTTAAACGCAAAATATTTCGCAAAAGGCATTCCAACGATCAACTATTAGGGTGAATAAGTATAAGTGCAGAATCCTGTTCTTCTTTGTTCTTCTTTCAGTGGTAGATGATTGGTGTGCGAGCTAGAACTGCATGAAGGCTTAAAAGAATTAATGTAAATATGGACTTTTATCTGACCGTATTTTGCCTTCCGCTCCGCTCAGCTAGATGATGTTGGCGCCACCGGTCATCCGTTTGTTACGCGCTGAACGTGTGGTCGGATCGTCGTAGCTAGCGAAGGATCGCGTGATGCGAAGAGAAATGACCGAAGTGGCAGTCTCTTGTGCCGCCAGTCCGCGCTGCTTGGAAAACACAGTGGTTGTTCGGCAAACACGCAAGCACCGATGGCACTTCAAGACACAGAAGGATATGCGGTGCCTCTTCCGAGAATTCGTCGCAGCTAATCCCTTCGAAAATCCGCGCATGTGTGGTGAAATTTGTGAAACGATTTATAGCGGACACTTGGGATCATAAAGACGCGTCCAGAGATGGTTTTTCGGTATTTCCGTCAGAGGGACATTGCGAATATTCGATAGTAAGTGGTTTTATGTAACAATACTTACAATTTAGTATTTAACAACAGCCCCTCTTTCACCTATTCAAAAAGAAAAATTGGCCCCGAATCTGCATGTTACACTGCAATTGTTAGTCTTGCATCTGCAAATATTATTCTTGCAAATGATAGTCTTGCGTCTGGAGAGAGTGAACAAAACGATTATTTGATGTTCTGCGCAAAAAAAAAACGGTGAATGGTATTCTGGAGGCGCTGCGTTAGAGTGCCTCGAGCGTGTAGCCAAGGTGCACGAGCAAATTGAGGCACGTTAGACACGAGCGACATCTGGTATTTATCTTCGAAAACGAAGGCGTACGCTCCCGCGGAGCCAGATGAGCGCCAGTCTCGGAGGTGATAAGTTGTCGAACGCAAAGCGATGGGCAGGTGCCGCCACCGTGTCGTCGTAGCAAATGGTTGGAAACTCTTTCCTTTTTGAGCATCGCATTGGACTGTCAGCGCGGCGCGATAAACGCTACAGTCCTTGGAGTTACTTGCGCGCGCATCTTCTAGTACGAAGACACACATAAAAATATTGACGTGCTGTTATGGTGCCTCATATGTGCGCAATAATTGCTTTTTAATTGACAATCGCACAAGTATGAACGCTTAATCTTGAGCAATTTCGGTGGGCGCTGCGGACGGGTTCGGCCGTTTGGAGCCGCTTGAGGTATCTTTAACGGCGGACAAACAGACAGACAGACAAACAGACAGACAGACAGACAGACAGACAGACAGACAGACAGGCAGGCAGGCAGGCAGACAGACAGACAGACAGACAGACAGACAGACAGACCAAAATTTCTCCGTCGAAGGTCCCCAAGAAAGTATTGTCTTTAAAAAGCTTTTTAGTTTGATTTGCCACATGGCAACGCGATGGACACACTGCCTCAAGGCAGGGCGTGAGAAAGGCGTTTGGGCTGCATTGAAGGCTCCGATTGTATTCCAGCTTCAAGTGAAAGTGACAATGAAATGAAAAAAAACGTCCATGCGTCAAACAGTCAATAAATTAAAAAAAATTCAATCTTGATGCAAGATAAGAAATGTTTTGATTTTCTTTTAAAACAGCTTTCATGCACCGGTGGCGTTGCCATAGCGTTGGCCAAACGACGCTTGGCTGAAACTAAAAACGTGCGTTCCGCTCCGGTAACGTTGAGCGTTTGAGCGGAACGAGGAACGAAGCGCAACATCGTTCAGCTAAAAGTCACTCATTGTGAGAGCAAGAAGAGTTAATTACAGCGCTCAGGAATTATAAGCTTTCAGTAGCGAACATCCCTAGGGTTGAGCCTGTTCTCCCTGTCAGCGCAAGTTCCCTAGATGAAACAAGTTTCCGAAGCACCAACACCTTTCCCTTTCCTATATTCTGCACCATTAGCCAAGGCGTCTCGCGTAGGTCTCGTACATTGTAGTTCATCTAGTCATAACTAGTCGAGTTCTCCTAATGTGTTTTGCTCTTGCTTTGACACAGGGAACGCCGTTCGTGCTGCATCCTGTCAGTACGACCACAGAGCGTGACGTTGGGACGGCTTATTTTCCACACACAAGAAAAATCATGGCCAGATTGGTACGAACGCTTAACTAGCAGACCTGCGATGACGTTTTTTTTAATGTGCTCATTTTGACAATCGTGATGCCAGGTGATTCTGGTGTGGTGCGCAGATCTTCCTGAAAAGTGAGAGTTCTACAGGTGAAGTGTCCCGAAACAGAAACTGCCGCGTTCTGGTCAAGCGTGAAATGTTTCTGAAGGTGCGTTGATAACACGCTCCAGCGGCTGTACGTACAAGTATTTGTAACGACCGGCATTAACCAGACGCACATTAGACGCGCTGCTTGCATCCAAGTCGACGTACGGTAATGGAGCAACACGAAAGCGTTCGCGTTAAACGTTTCATAGCTACACTTCATGGCGTGCTTCGTTTCGGATAGCACGAAGTATGTTGAGAGTGAAACCAATTGCTGGTGTTTTCATGGCGACGCAGCAGTGTTGAAAAACCCGGAATATTGCATTGAACGAGCACTGCGAAACAATCTTGGCCAACTTGGCACCAACTGAAACACTCATCCTCTTCAGTTTATGTCCTAGTTACAATTTCGTCATTCGTCACGGCTAGAATCCGGCTGGAGCCATCCGTGCCTGCGTACTCGTTTTGAACCTCTTGCATTTTAATAGTTAACACCACGAACCTTTGCAAGATCACGTGCGAGGAATGCACCAATTACAGACGCGGATGGCAGAGAAAAGGAGGGTTAAACGAGAGGGTGAGGACGACGGCTCGAGAACAATGAGTGACGCTACCTTGAAACTTGTTTCATCTAGGGACCATCATATTAGCATGACTTAGATTGCCCTCTAGAGGCGCAACGGCACGTGCTCGACCCCTGGCACGCGATCTCGCTCTTCTGCAGCAAGGACAATGAAGCGCTCACTTCACGGTACATTGTTGGCGTTCGAGTGAAGACCACTTGGAGTGCTGCAGTGTCATTCGCTCCCGGCGCACTATCACTCTGCCTCCTAGAACGAAGGAAAGAAAACAATGAGACAAAACCGCAAGCGTAGCTGAGGGCTCGCTGAGGGTCTGCAGCAAGGCAAAGCAAAAAAAATTGCCCGCAGCTTCTCCCTCGGGGGAACACTGCGGAGGATGCGGAGCATATAATTGGTTAACGGGGTGTTAAAGTGCGACTTACTTGGGTCGATGGCTAAATTGGTTAACGTGGTTTTGAAATGGGGTGTTAAATTGCGACTTACTTGGGTCGATGGCTGAATTGGTTAACGTGGTTGTAGGAGGGGATGTTAAATGAGTGAACACGTACACACGTATGCGAAAGGGCAGCGCTGGTCGAAGGGACGTCGATCATTGTGTTTGTGGATTCGTTGGAATTCATTTCACCGCGACCTTGGACGTCGACGCGCCGTACAAACCAACCGACGAGCGGCAACTGAGCGAGCGAGCGCCGACCTTGAGTATATATACAGCGCGACGGCTGCATGCACTGTCAGCTGTTGAATGTTCTCGAAGCGCGACGGCGCATGCGCGTCCACTGGAGAATCAGGAGAATTGTAGAATGTTCTCGAAGGGGAGAAGCGCGTGCGGCACAGATGGTGGGTGACGGTGCATGCGCGCGTCAGCTGTCGAATGTTCGAGAAGGGGGAGAAGCGCAACGGCGCATGCGCGCGCGTCAGCTGCCGATGTTTTCGAAGCGCGACGGCGCATGCGCGCGTGTCAGCTGCCGATGTTCTCGAAGCGTGACGGCGCATGCGCGCTACATTATACAGCTAGCGAATGTTCGTGAAGAGGAGAAGCGCACGCGGTGTGTAGAGGAGGAAGGGTGCACAGATGGTGGAGGAGTGAAGCGCGCGCGGTGTGTAGAGGAGGAAGGGATGCACAGATGGTGGAAGAAGGAGGAGGAAGCTTGCGGACGGCGCCGCACTACAAGCCTCGAGTATTGGATGCTCTGCATCTAAAAGCAGTTACAGAATGGCAAACCTTCAGCGAAAAGGTAGCGCCAGCAAGCTGACCCTGATTTAAGGGCTCGCGAGACAGTTCTTGATGTTCGCGTCAGATTGTGGGATATGAGTGTGCGTAGGGTTATCTTGTCGTTTTGCTCTGCTCTGCGTAAGCATGCGTGCCGAGATATTAGGTGCATGATAGAGCCACATCGTGGGCTTAAGGTTGCTCGATGTGACGGATAAGCTTTTCAAAAACCTTTCAGCAGCGTCAGTGTTTGGTGCTCGGTGACGTGTGTACGTTCGGGGCATGATGCATGCCTTCGATTTATTGATATTATTAAAGGAAGGTTTAGTGAAATAGGGTCTCTGTCTACCTCTATATCTATTGACGAGAGTTTTATTTACTGCTACAAAAGGGCAACAACAACGAAAAAAATGGCAGATCCCACGTACAGTGGGAATCGATGATATACGAAAAACGAGTAAAGAAGCTTGATAGGTCAGTTTAAAATCAGCACAACGTTACGAGGCAGAGTTAAATTATGCCGGACATTGATTTCCATCTCATGATTATCATGTTTGGACGCATCATTTACCTTAGTCATCTATTCACATCCCCTGATAACAAATTGAATATATGTGGAGCTAGCGAAACAGCAGCGACCGCATCATGAAAGAGTTCTATCGGTGAGGTATGTTGTTATGTTCTTATGTGACGCGTGTCATGATTGTCATGTTTGCACCAGTCATATATTTCGTGATCCACTGACGTCACGGCGCACGAAAGTTGGTATGCGTGGAGCTAGCGAAACGTTCGTAAGCCCATCATGAATGGCCCATTATACTCCAACGTAACGTGGACGCGCGCGCACGCTGGGCGCAGCGACGCTGCGTCTGCAAAACAATAGCACTCTGTAGTCTGACGTCAAGCGCGACCAGCGTCCGTCGGCGCGACCAGACGGCAACCGGCGCGAAATGCGATATGCTGCATTTCGCTTATGCGTTACCCAGACAAGACTGCGTCTCCCTCTTTTCAAGACGAAGGAACCCCGGACGCTCTGAAATGCGCATGCGTCAAAGCAACGCAGCGCTCCGCGCGCCTGCGAGTATATGGCAGTACTGGCGCCTGGCGTGACGAGATGAAATAAATGCCGGCGAGCACACACACACCAAAAGAAAAAAAAAGAAAAGAAAGAGGAAAAACTCGTGAGTAAGAGGGCCGACGCGTATGCAATGGCGCCACCTACACAAGGTAAAGGCGTTCACATAGGTATACTGCAACACTAATGAGGTACTCCAACAAACCACGCTAGTTGAGACAATGCGGACGAGCCATTTGCCTTGCAGTGAACATGGTTACGCTGGTGATCAAGGCCATGATGCTGACAATGACACAGACAAAATTGCGTAGATGTTTTGTATAAGAAAAGGGAATGGAAGTATGGGCAAAGTGTTCACCCGGAAGGTATGTAAATGTGAATTACTTCGACTCTGCATTTAGTATTTTTCACTATCCTTTCTTCAAAGCAGATCCCACTAGGTATAATCTTCGTCGCGATCTCATCAACACGCACGTACAGGATTCGTGTGAGTGGCACTTCATCCGAGGCGTTCTTTTAATGCCAAGCATTCGAAGGCGCGTTCTGCCGTGTTCAGACCGTAATCACCCACACGCTCCCAGAAAGGGCCTCGGTCTTCGCCACGCACGTGCATGTCCCAGTCAGGCGCCTCGAGTGCTAGCTTCGAGCTGCCAAGAAGACGGACGCACTCATCAACCTAGTTCACTTCCCACGCAAGCTTGCGGCGACGCAGAGAGGAGGTGTCCCATTGGCGATAACGCAATCAACCACCCTTTCCGGGCGCCCTCACTGTGACCAATTCACGGGATCGCTGTGACCAATTCACAGCGATCCCGTTCATTCGGTTTCTTTATACTTCACCAGAACCAATTATGAACGAACGCTGTTTTCACGATAGAGAGGCTAGCTCGATCAATTCAACGAAAAGTCGCACGAAAGCAAAGCAAAAAAGAAAGGAGTGAAGCCTCAAGATAAGTAGCGGGGCTTTTCGTTCTGCTGCCACCGCTAGCACTGAGTGTCGTATTATCAAACCTCCGCAGGTACTGAAAGTCAGTTTTTTTAAATAAATGTATGTAAGGAGAGTTTGGTGCCAATGCGTGGCGCTGGCTACTCCTCTTCTCTTGCACAAAAGTCAACATCGCACGTTTTGTAGCAAAGACAAGGCTATACATATGTACATAGCACAACAGTTACACAATTGAGCTCACGTTTTTCAACACTGAGTGTCCACACCACAGAGAAATGGGTCCACACTGCATAGAAATGTGTCCACACCACACTCATATTGTAAAAAAACATATGTAATCACGTTAATTGAAGTGTTCACACAACAACGTGAAAGTTCAATGAAATGTCTAACGTCATTTTGTCGATTAAACACCTGAACTGTTTTCAGAAAGGTTTCCCCAAAAATATCATAGTGAAACACGAAAATACGGTTTTGAAATAAACCGCGGTTAACAGTGAAGTGCATTTGTCTTTTTGTTTAGTACTTTTAAGCTATTTCTGATTCCTTCAGAAAGTGAATGACTGCACGCGCTGCAGTGGCTTTTAGCTTTCCTTTTGGCCATGGACCCAAGATTTTTGCAATTGATGGAGGTCGCTTATCCAAAGAATTGAGTTTTTGAAAAAGGTTCTTTCGAGGTACCTCATGATTTTTACAATGGCGAGGAATGTGCTCCACGTCTTCTTGAGCTTCTCCACATGAGCTGGTAGGACTGCCAGCTTTCCTTATTCTATACAGGAAAGCCTTCTTGTAGGCTGTACCAAGTGGAAGCCTATGGATGACTGTTTCTAGTGATCGGCTAACCTTTAACGGAATATTAAACTCTACACTGGGATCAATGAGATACAACAAAGAGTTTTGCGCACCATTTTCGAACAAGGTTTTCTTAGACAGTTGACAGCTCAGCTCATTTATTAGACACCGTGCATCGCTCATCAATACAGGTAGCAGCGACATATTATTTTCTTGATTGCTGCATGTGCAATGTGATCAGCTATGTCGTTTCCTGTGATTCCACAGTGGCTTGGCACCCACTGGAACATTATGGTTTGGTTTAAATCTTTTACTACAGCGTACGTCCTCTGTATTTCATATGCGGGCTCACTAGCTTTGTTACCAAAGCAGATTCCTTTTCAGGAAACTAATGAGGACTGTGAGTCACTGATAACTACCCATCGAAGTAGACCTGACTTTAAACATATGAAGCGGAAAGCACAGAGTATTGCATAGAGTTCTGCTGTTGTGGATGTTGTGAAATGGCTGAGTTTAAAAGCTTTTCTCGCTTGGTATGCAGGTACAAAGATTGCCGACGTACAGCTTTGATTCAGACATGATCCGTCGGTGCACACGTGAATATAGTCTTCATAATTGGTATAAAGGTGTGTTAAAGTTAATTGCTTTATTACAATTATGGGCATATTGTTTTTACAATTTATTCTCGGAATCGAAGTTGTAATATCTGGGATTGAGATTTGCCATGGTGGATGGGAAGCACATGGAGGCCAATATTCGTGCTTAGGCAGTAAACTTTTGAATTCTACTATAGTTTTATGTATTCTTGCAGCTGATCTCTCTAAAATAACTCGCTATAGGGGATGATTAGCGTGTTGAGTTGCCAACCGAAGATAATGCCAGCAAGTTTCCATAAATCTCATATCATGGAAAGTCGGTTGACGAGACTCCGCAATTACTAAAGCACTGGCAGACGCTCGCGGTACACCAAGACATATACGAAGGCTTCTGTCCAACAATCTTTGAATCCTCTCCTCTACGTTACGTGATATCCCATGTAAAACCGGGGCAGAGTAAGTTAGTCTTTGTCGAATTATTGCTGAATGTACACGCAATAAAGAAGAACATGAACTACCCTATCTCACTCATGTCAGTCGACGTAATATATTGATTAGAAAGTTGACTTTGTCCTCTAATGATTTTATCTGTGGTGCCCAACCAAGACAGACGTCTGTCTGAAATAACCCCTAAAAATGTGTGCTGTCACACGAGTTGTAAGCGCTGAGAGTCTATCTGAAGTTTGAATTTCTTAAGGCATTTCCTTGTGAATGGAAGTACAGATGTTTTCTCATAAGAAAGAATCATGCCTCTGCTCTTAAAGAAGTCATTGATTATTGTCAGTCCATCTTGAAGTTTTTGCTGAACTGCCTGAATGCTCCTGTTTGATGGCCAAATGCACAGAAAGTCAGTTTTGTTTGTAGTCTCTTTTGCTCGTTTTTCATCTATGCTCTAGACTCTATCCGTTTCAGGTGTCACTGCAATTACGTATACTAAAAACGTCCGCTAAAACAAGTAAACAACGTAATACCTTAATCTACGGTAACATTTGAAATATGTCGCACCCACCATAACACCCTTCTCATTAGCTGGTTGCCTGAAAAATACATTTAAAGTGCATAGCAAATTCCCCAAGAAAGAACTTGGGGAATGTCTTATATGAACTTCATGTCTGTAAGGGTCAGTTTACTGGTTACCATACGCCGTGTTTTGTTTTTACAATACCTTACATAAAACAAATTAGCTTGTCGCTTAACTGGGTGCCTACGCTTTCTGTGAAAAGCATACTTAACCACTTCCTACCTGGTGTGTTTACTCTACGTGTCGCACACTTGATGAAGAATAACGCGTTATTCAACATTTCAGTTTCCTTAACCAGCTGGACGCTTTTATTCACCTTGTAGAATCAATAAGTGTGGCGTAACTGAAGTATGATGCTTCCTCGGCGCCGCTGGTTTACCAGGAGTAGTAGCGAGTGATTCCGCCTGTTCTCCAGAATTTGGAAGGCGCAAAGGAGACATTGCAGGAAATTGAGAACTGTGTTCGAAAACATTAGTTGGCATACGTGAGTTATTAACTTTTACTATACATAGGCTGCGTTTAAAATTGTTTTATATGACGCCAACTCCATGCCTGAGAATGATATTACGACTGCAAAATTATTTCAGACCGCTGACAACTCCAAGTATCCAGCAGTGTTTGTAATAATAGGAATAAAGCCAAATATTTAACTGTATATTAGCAAGTGATTCGTCATGAGAATAATTGCGTAATAATACATATTTTCAACATTGAAACCTAAAACAAGCATGGCAGTGCGTTACATTGTGTAATGAGTGATGACGAAACAACCGACGACACACCGTAAACGCTTAAGGCAGACTTGGTAATGGGTTAGAGAAACTGTATACCGCTCAAAAAATTTTTTTTGACTGCAGCGCTAATTGAAATATCACTCATCACTTCGGTGGCAATGAGCATGCTTTTGTGCAAGAAAAAAATCCATCTTGATGTTGAAAGTAGAAAAAAAGTGACCACTAGCGTCACCCAACAGCGAATGTGGTCAATTTTGACAATTTAATGGTAGTATGAGAAACTTTCACAGGTGGAGCTATTTTGCTTGAAAGCAAACACGTTTAACTTGAAATTGCGTTTAATGCACTTGAGGCAGCCTTAGCTTGTACCAGAGACCAACTTTTTTTCACAGGTGTTCAAATGAGCACCATGTGGCGCTGCGGGTGGTGTGTTCGCTTGCCTGGATGCCTTTCTGCAAATGGCGGAAAAACTCATGAGAACAACTGAAATGTGTGTGCGTGCTTCAAAAGACCATTAACGTATTTTTTATTAATTACCAAACTTGAATAAGCGTGCAAAAAGCGCACGCAGTATCAGTTTTCGACATTAACTGACACTGACCAATGTTGTGGGCATTCATTCTACCGATGAAAGGATACAAAACGCCGAGAGAAAAGTTCTGTTTAAAAAATTTCAACACACTTTCCAGAGAAACCGCTGCAAGGTTAGACACTCCACATGGTATGCGTTTTTATTGCGACACAAAACAGGAGAGCAATGAAGAACGGTAGACAGTCGCTTCGAGTTATCCATCGGAGACCAGACTTCTTGCGAGAGATAATGAGATGCGGTGTCAAAGAAACGTGCTAAATTGCGTTGATGTGTCTAGATGATTGAATGGTTCTTTCCTCTACTTCGCAACCCTTTATTCGCATCGCTTACTGTTGCGCTACCAGCGCCACCGGCTCACCTCGGAGCAAGTGGAAATGTCTTCTGATAGGACGTCGTATAGTGGCGTCCGAATTTTGGTGAGATGTGACCTCAAGAAGATGGAGCTGCAAGCTGTCATTCATGAATCATGTCGTCGTTAAGATGTCACGTGCCTCCCTTTTTCTTTCCACACGCAGCTAGCTCGGAGAAGCTGACGTAGCTTTTGTGACATCACGTGAGTACGTCATAATATGACGTCGTTGCGACGGTGGCCACGTGAATTTTTATAGCCCCATAAGCATCTACATCGTTTCGCTGAAGGTCCTTCCACAACAAGTCACTTTGGGGTTTCGCCCTAAAAATTGTGATTACCGGTAGCCTTACGTGTGCCATGATAGCGTGGAGTGCCATGATAGCGTGGAGTGCCTAGGAAACTGATAAAAATAGCAAAAACACATTTTCGAAAACACAAACGCAATAATAAAATTAATGACGTTAACGAAAGGAGAAGAAGTAGCAGCACGTCAAACAACCACACGTTTTCAGTCGAGCAAACTGTTTTCGTTTTTTTTCCCATTACCAGCGATTTACCCACTGCGCACAGATAACGGCGAAACTAGCCGCATGACAACCAAGTATGCTCGATAAAGGCGCGTGTGAATATGTTGAATAATTGACAGCTGAATTTTTATCATGGTATGCGTTCTAGTCAAAAAGATTTTCGCCTATTTGTAGAGCACTGAGTCGCATTGAGGGCTTCTGTAATCGGGCTCTAGGATTAAAATTATGCTGTTACCGATCATATTTCTGTTTTTGAGTTTCCCCAGAGTACGTGCAAATCGCGTAGGCAGAAAGCCGTCTTCCCACGCGTGAACGGCACTGGATCTCGCATCGAAATTTATGCCCTATGTGCAGCAGCAACCGAATCGCGTCACGCGGGCGCGTATCCACTACGTTCTACAGCTGAGGGACTCGAAGGCTGGCGCGGTGCGAATTAGAGCACCTTGCGTGCCTAAGATTCCGGTAATATTGGCGATATGGCAAAGCGGAAGTAGAGATGCGCAAAAAAGATTCTCGCCGCGTCATTCTATATCAGTCAACTTAAGTGAATCATTCGTGCACATTTTATTAGCTATTCCAAATGCATAAATAAACCACATGAAAAGAGCGAAAATATCTTCCTCCTCGCCCAAGACCGATGATGTTTGAATGCAGAAAGCAAATAAGAAGCAGATGATGAGCTTGCGGTTTTTATTGAACGGTGAGTCTCTTTTTCTAGGTCATCTTCGAATCGATCCATATTTGTTCACATTAAATCTCGGTTCGGTTTCTCTTTCTCTTGTCCTATATTTGCGTTTTTAGTTCTTCACGATTTTACAGTGACTGGCATCATTACCGACGTTCGAAGTATCCTTGACGTCCGTACTACATATTCTTGCGTGCATGTCCCTCCTTCAGCACACAAACACACACACACACACACGCACATATACACACAAACATACAGCCACACAGACGCACACATGCACACATACACACACAGATACTCACTCTTTTGCACAGAGTCCTTAATATGTTTTTTTTTGTCTTTCAAACGACAAATGGTCTGCATTGAAGCTTTCGGCACGGCAAAGTGAAACAACGATTTCAGCATCCCATGGGCTTTTAACACATACGTCCACAGATTACACTACCCGGAGGTTTCTGTGATAATGAAGTTTTGGAATACAAAGCAAGCGGTATTTTCGACAACTGTACACTCAGCAAGAAGTGGGTGCCTCCGTGAAATAAGCTTCAATGATTTCCTCATTTTCTAATTAACTTAAACTGAGAAAAATAACTTCTGAAATCTATTCACAACCAAACTTGCCATACGTGGATGTAACAACGATGTGCCGGTGGTTGCATATACCTGAAAACACTAAACATAGGCGTAGGTTCAGAAGAGTTTAGGGCTAAGCAGTTTCTACGCCTTCTGTAACGATGGCTCTTCTACGAGCACTTCGACCTCTCGCGAAAAGTTTTGTAGCTGTAGACGCTCGATTGAATGTTTTTCGAAATGCTACAGGATTAAAATGAGTTGCCCTGCGAACGCGCTGTATTGCGTACACGAATTTTCACCTAATAATATACGACGGGCTGTGTAAGTGGCGAGTACATGCTCAAGAAACACATCAAAATCTGCCAAATTACTCATGTCCATATGTATATTACCCCACATTTCAACACTAGTAATACAAAACCTATCTTCTTTTCATAAGCATTTCCTTCGCAGGAGGTATTCATTAAAATCATTTAATAAGCTGACATAAGGTCGTTAAAGTATCAGTCAACGTAATATGCATGTATAAGAAGAACCACAAGACAGACTTCATCAACGCCATCCTCTGACTGTGACTGCCATGGTGACATGGTTGGTGGTGCAATATTACGTTGATGATCACCAGTGCAGTGCACAAACCTAACTTGTTTCGCTATTTCACAATTTCTGTTCCTTGTGCGACCACACAGGGTGTCGAAATTACAGCTTACACATAGTTGTGCAGTCGTGACTCATTCATTTATTTATTCATGTATATTGCTGGAGGAAATTGCACTGCGCAATACTAAAACCATGTTACTTTTATGTTATAAACTGATTGTGTATTCAAAAACTCTAAAACGCATTCAACGTTCCTGAATACAATGGAGCATTGAGTCATTATATCATAGAGGTTATCGATGAACACTCAAACAAAAAGTAATGAAGTTACAATATTATTTTATGAAAACCAAGGCATTCGTATGTCATATTCTTAAACATTTCGACTCACAAATATTTTGGTATATGAGAACAGATACTTGCTGTGGTTTGTGCAGTTTTAGCCAATTTCACAGTGCTTTTTTTCATCTTATCAGATACACGGCTCTTCTAAAATTCGCATTCACGAAAAATGACAGCCTTTTCCTTTTTTTTCTTTTCAGTAATTATTCTCCGAAAAAAAGGGAGGGGGGATTTACCATCTGCTGTAACTGTAATCGATGAATTCTAATAAGAAGGATTCTCTTTCACGAATTCGCCCGCGGCTCAGTTCTTTGAAATGCGTGTTGCTGCGTTCCCTCGAAAGCTGATAAATGACTCTCCAAATAATTGAATACTAAACGAAATGCTCAAATGAACAGATGATAATGCTGCTAAGTGGCCTAGTTGTTGCCTTGATTAAGTTTTCCTTCATTCCTTTCTTCGCAAGACCAAAAGAAATTCACACGGTGCGTTATGTGTTCACCTAAACTTCTGCTCTCGTGGCTCATACCCAAATGCAGGAGATCAGATTACTGTTAGGGGAATTTTCTCAGTATTTTCTTCCCAATACTTCTCGTATAGGCTATTAATAGCTATTATGGCAAATTTAAGTATGGAATACTGGTATTGAACTATGTAAAGGAGAAAGCATTAGGCTCGGTATTCTTTCACACTGACTGATAAATTCCTCAATGGCATAGATAAGATTTCAATGACTCTGACATAGAATAGAAGCGCCAAAAAGAAAATAACAACTGATTCGAATACTTCCAGACCAGGATTTCGAAGAGGTGGTGCTATGAATATTCTCGTCCATGGCGTGTACCGGTGATTTTAGAAAGTAATGACTAATTATTTTCTCAATACAGAGGAAACACAAATGAGACTGTGCTTGACTTGCTCTATGCAGGTAAAAAACTGATAGAGGTAACGCGGAAGCGAACTTCAGTTATAGCCACAAACGCTTCAAAAACTAAAGCTGTCATCTTGTCCTAAACACATTTCTCACACTCTTGTAGAGGATCTGCAGAGTAGAGGTTGAATTCTTGCCATATTTACTGTGATAGTCAGTGTGAACCGTGGAGTGCCTCAGATGGGCTGGCCGACGTTTCGATAGGATGACATATCTTCGTCAAAGATACCTTGTTATTTTTGGCGTGTTAGATTTAAGAGTGTTAATAATGACGTAATCTTCTGGTGGTGGCACGTCTGCCTGTTGGCCATCGCAGCCTGGAAAGAGAAAAACTATATAGCAGGGAAGCGGAGTCCTCGCTTCATTTCAAGTTAAAAATGTTCTGGGAGAATGCGGGAGAAATAAGATAAATAGAAAAGGGGAGAAAAGAAAAAAGCGGAAAAAGAAACGTGCAAACTAGGAGGAGTGTGCTGCAAAGCTTGTCTGCTATACATACGAAATATTTATTTACTGTGTTAGAGTACTCTGAAGTGCACCAGTTAATAACTATAACTAGTTGCTCATTCAAAATATAACAAATTACCGAAAAAACATGGTTATGTGCACCGAATTTACCAGAAGAAAGCTTTAGTCACCATGATATAGTTCTCAAGGGCAAAAAAAAAAACATCCCTCTGGATAAACCCGGAGCCTTAGCCCCAAACGAAAGAAGACCATGTTCTGATAATTGGTGGTGGTCGTAGTGGTCAGAAGAGGGAAAAGGCACCTAATTTCTGCAGCCTGATCGGGAGCACGGCGCAGAGCCTCTGATAATTCCGGGCTCAGCTTTCGAAGAGGTGGTACTAGTACACTCTTACTAAATGCATTGCAATGGAGAGTAGATATAAAAAAATGACCAATCGTCTGGTCCTCATCACACAAAAAACAGAGCGCAAGTTCAGTACACCTGCAATAAAGATTGAGGGAGGTAACGAAGCAACAAATATTCGTGATAGCAACTTGCCCTTAAACTAGCCATACCATTGGGCCTGGGTACAAAAAGGTGTTGTAATATGGAGAAGCAGGTATTTTGCCTGATTGTATGTGTGTGAAATCACGCGACCACGATAACTGCTGTTAGAGGAAAACAGATTGATCGGAGTAGAGAGTGACATTTTTGCAAAATAATCAGCCATTACTTTGTGATTTATTAAATAATCAATCGATTGACCGATCGAATGATTGATTGATGAACTTGAAGGGTCAAACGTCCCAAAACCACCATATTAGTATGAGAGACACAGTAGTGGAGGGCTCCGGAAATTTTGAGCACCTGGGGTTTTTTAACGTGCACCGAAATCTTAGTACACGAAACTGGAGCATTTTCGCCTCCATCGGAAATGCATACGCTGCAGCCAGGATTGAATCCCGTGACCTGTGGGCCAGTAGCCGAGTACTTTAGCCACTAGATCACTGCGGTGAAGCAGCCATTTTGTTGGGAAACAGAGCTTTGTCCCCAGGTACTCAGATTAATTGATCACTTTTAAGATGAGAGGATACTAGTGGTTAAGAAGTTTCTCTATAGGCATGCCACCATGTGGAAAGAGATGAACGCAGTGACAATAGGCGAGTTAAGGCTGCTGCTACTGCAATATAAAGTACTTAGCCGGCGCCAAGCTTATAATATTGGCGTGACTTAAGTAAGAAAGACAGGAATAAAATCAGATAATCGTAACAAACAGTCTGGTCAAGCTCCGTGAAAAATATTCTGATTGTTCGTTAGATTGCGAGGCGTCTGTTGCAATAGCCCAATGGTTGGCAAAACCCATTGAAATGCCTGAAGGTAGTGGTGGGGCGTATTTTTGAAAATGCATTGGGATAAATGATTCTGCAGAATTATGTTGTGTAGCTATATATAAAGCAATCCACGAATCTCAACATTTAGTGAATCAAGTAAAGATAAAACACCTAATTGGAGGGTTATAAAGCTTTGCCTTTGGTAGTTGAACGCGATGGCGATGTCTTGCGCCTAGTGCGTACTTCGAACACTTAGTGCATGAAATATTTTCGAACTCGCTATGAAATCTTTTCGAACTTGCTTTTGGTAAAGTTCCATGACTATTAAACTTTGTTGTTTGTATATATTGTGCTTAATGTTTTTGTATGTACTTTTGTTTTTTCCACCCCTGTTATAGCCCAAATGGGGCTGGCAGTATAATAATAATAATAATAATAATAATAATAATAATAATAATAATAATAATAATAATAATAATAATAATAATAATCTCGTCACCTTACTGACGTGCACAGGCTGCCTACTCACACTCTCAATATCGCCATTCAAGGTAGATGGTGAACGTTTCAGGTGACGAGCAATTTTCAAGGTCTCGGCAAAAATGGGTTCGCCGTAAATAGTGACGAAATATTGTTTTCTCAACTGACCATCCCTACATTGATAACTCAAAAGGAAATTAACGAGCTCCTCCTAATGAGTTGTCTCAGTGTGGTTTCAGCAGTGGCTACATGTTTCCGCCCCGATGTTTATTTCGCCTGCAAAAACGACGGGTGCCTGATTGTGACATTATCTTTATGAAAAACATATATATATTTATATTAAAGGCACGAAACCCTCCAATCGCAGATAGCATCTGTTGTGATCAAATTCGTTGTAAATCACCTTGAATGACGAATTCACACAATAATTTTGTGCACATGTCTTCTCGAAGTGAAAATATAAACTGTGTTTTTTGTTCGGTTGGTCGCTGAGCAAACAGACTTTAGTAGCAGGGTCACAATGTTTCATAAATCTGTTTGTTTCGTAAGACATTGCATTATTTCATTACACATAGTATCCTAAACCACCTTCAAATACCACCCTGTCTCTGAATTGCAGAAAATATTACCTCTCATGTTCATCATATACATACTCTTCGATCTTCGTGCCGTCACCTTCTGCCAAAAACATGAACAACGAACCCCCTGTCGCATCTTACACAAGTAATGACACAATGTGGTAGTCAACAATGCCCAAAGAACACCATTATTTACTTGAGAATTACTATTTTAATAAAAAAACAGCTTAGCCAGCAAAATTCGCTACACCGATTTTATATAAGCACAGCCAATAGCATGGTTAAAGCATCTGTCAATTGATAAGCACGATTGATTGGTGTCTAATGTAATCCATCAACAAAATGGCTATAGAGTGCGGGTGTCTGTTGATAAGGACTGAGAAAACTAATCTTTTACGGCTATCCATATTTTTAGCGTGGATTGAGAGCGCTATGTATAACAATGTACACACTTTATAAAAACGCAACTGCACTTTCTTAACTATAATCACCTAACCAATAGCGCCAATTGCGTGCTTGAAGCACGAACAAGGTCCTAGTTGCAAGAGCTAGGGCTTGTGTATGATGACAATATTTTTACTGGTTGAGTTATTTTGACAGCGCTTGTCTAATATGATTGTTTATGTCGACAGAGCGGAGTTTCTATTTGCACGTCATAGCCCAAGCATACTCCACTCGAATGTGCCGTTGGCGGTAAGTGGATTGCCGCCATTATTTGGGCAAAATGCATAGCACAGACGATATCTTTACAACGGTAAAAATTATTACTATCACAGGAACTCGGCCACGTTGACAAAGAATGGAGCTTTCGATCACATCCCCGTCAGTCGAATGCTAAGGTCTTTATGTGAGCGGAACGATAGGCATAAGTTGAAAAAAAAATTGGCAGATCCCACGTACAGTGGGAATCGATTATATGCGAAGCGCGAATGAGGAAAGGTGATAGGTCACTTTAGAGAGAGAGATAAAGATGCAAGGAAAGGCAGGGAGGTTAACCAGACGCACATCCGGTTTGCTACCCTGCACTGGGGAAGGGATAAAGGGGAGAAAAGAGGTCGCAGAAAGATGAGAAGGTACACACAATCACGAGCACACTCGGGGAGCACACACAGTCTACAGGCGGTCGCTCAGGTTTGTTGACTTAAGGTAAAGCAGCAGTGCTTTAGTTGCTTTCTGTGCAACTGAGGCAGATGCCCAAGGTCCTAGTATCATCTGCACACAAAATGGTCCGGGGTCAAGTCGATTCAAAACCATCCGGAGCTGGCATCGCTGTGTGTCGTAGCAAGCGCAGCTGCACAGGACGTGTTCGATGGTCTCTTCAGCTCCGCAGTAGTCGCATGTAGGAGTGTCTGCCATACCAATGCGAAAAGAGTACACCTTTGTAAATACAACACCCAACCAAAGGCGGCATAACAGTGTCGCATCGGAGCGGGAAAGTTGTGATGGTAGCTTTAGCTTGAGCGAAGGATCCAGTTCATTAAATTGACACCTTTGGAAGCTGGTAGACGACCAGAACGTGCGTGTGAGATCTCGAGCCAGCAGGTAAAGTTGTCTTGCTGCATCATTCCTTGATAGAGGAATCGGGACTACACGGGTTTCTTCATGGGCTGAGCGGGCTGCATCATCGGCTGATTGATTTCTCGTAATACCGATATGTCCAGGCAGCCATTGATATATAATATCATGCCCTCGTGCTAGAGCTTCATGATGGCAATGTCTTATTTCTTGTACCAGTTGGTCATGACTTCTCCTACGCATGGCAGACTGCAAACGCTGAAGCGCTGCCTTCGAATCACAGAATATGACCCATTTTCCTGGACGTTCTTGAACGAGATATTGTAAAGCAGCCCTTATAGCAGCAAGCTCTGATGCCGTAGATGTAGTCATATGCGACAACTTAAACTTGATTGTCATTTCTGCAGCCGGATTTACAGCGGCACCTGACGAGCTGCTGGACGAGACGGACCCATCAGTGTATATCTGCGTTCGGTCTAAGTACAACTCATGTAATAATAGCAGTGTTGCTTGCTTCAATGCTACTCTGGAGTGACTCCTTTTCTTTTTGATTCCCGGAATTTCTAGACGTACTTGCGGCTGGTCGAGGCACCACAAAGGACATGCCGTTCTCGCAGCTGGCGTATATCCTGATGGAATGCTGTTTAGGTGCTTGGCTATGACGTCTGAAAACGTAGCATGTGGTCTTCCGGAAGGTAGAAGGGCCAAGTGGTGGTCGGGGACACGGCTAGCATGTCGAATGTGCGCTCTGAGGCAATCCACAACTATATATGTCCTGACCGGATGGTCTTTGGCAAGCATGATTGTGGCATAAGTAAAAGCGCATCGGGGCAGTCCTAGGCAGACACGCAGTGCCTGACCCTGCAAACTCTCCAATGAATGAGTATTCGATTTGCAAGTGTTAGTCAGTACCGGCAAGCTGTAGCGCAATAGACCCAGAAATAGGGCCCTGTACAGCTGTAGCATGGAGGCCACAGAAGTTCCCCATGATTTACCGCACAAGAATTTCAAAATATGCACAATAGATAGCAGTCTCTTCTTCAAGTACGCACAATGTGGGCTCCACAAAATACTTCTGTCGATTATTATGCCCAGGAAACGATGCGTCCATGCATATTTGACACTCTGCCCATTGATGTACACAGGGTATGGCGTCATTAGTTTGCGTGTAAACGCCATCAACGCGCACTTCACAGTTGATATATTTAGGCCTTGTTTCTGAAGGTAGGCTGTTGTGAGGGTTGCTGCCCGCTGTATTCGTGCACACACCTGAGGGCGAGTAACTGCTGCCCTCCAGAGGCAAATAACGTCGGCGTATATAGATAGGCACACCGACTTTGGCAGAACCTTCACCAGAACAATGAGGGCCACATTGAACAATGTGGGGCTTAAAACACCTCCCTGAGGTACTCCGCAGTAGGTGTAATGTTGAGCAGTTGTACCCTCATATGTTTGTACAAAGAAACCCCTGCCAGTTATATAATCTTTTATTCATTGAAACATTCGTCCACCAATGCCCATTGCTGCGAGAGAAGTGAGGATGGCATCGTGAGCAACATTATCATATGCACCCTTCACTTCAAGAAAGAGTGCCACTGATATGTGCTTGCGACTTTTTTCTTGTTGAACAAATGTCGATAAGTCAAGGACACAGTCAATGGAGGAGCGGCCCCGATGAAAGCCTGCCATGCAAGAAGGGTATTTGGTGTATCGTTCCAAGTACCACTCGAGACGATATAGAACCGTTCTTTCCATCACTTTTCCGAGACAGCTTGCGAGGGCAATAGGGCGATACGCTGTCAAGTCCAATGGTGATTTTCCCGATTTCAAAAGTGGTATTAATCGACTTATTTTCCATTCTCGGGGAACACTGCCGCTGAGCCAGGAGTTGTTGAAGCATGTTAAAAGTTCTTTTCTGGCTTTTTGTCCAAGGTGTCCCAACGCACTATAAGTAATACCATCAGGACCTGGCGATGACATGCGCTTAGAAGCGACTAACGCACCTTCCAGTTCTTCCATGGTGAACGGAATGTCCATTTCTGGTAATCGCGTCTCAGGAACGATCACGGTGTCAATGCTCTCGTTCATAATATTCCCGGCAACTCTCGTGCAAAATTCTTCAGCCACCTCGAGTTCTGTTTTTCCATGATAGAGTGCCAAAGCTTTAAAAGGGTGCCGTTGTTGCGGAGAGGAGCGAAGACCACGAACTGTTCTCCAAATATATGACAGCGGTTTATGAGGGTCCAGAGATTCGCAGAATGCTCTCCAGCGTTCGCTCTCCAGTTTGTAAATGCGTCGTTGAATCTTTTTCTAGAGCCGCCTTGCTTCCCTCAAATCGTAAATTGATCTTGTGCGTCTGTATCGTCGTTCAGCACGCCTTTGTATAGCTCGTATTTTTTCCAGTTCGATGTCAAACTGTGTTATTTCAGACGAAAATGGTAATTTACATTTGGACGCTTGCATAGCTTCCGCTAGGGTATTTTCCAGGCTGCAGGCGAGGCCTTCTTGGCAAGCGTTCTCTACACGCGATGCAAACATCGACCAGTCAGTGCCAATTGCAACACCGGAAGAGAAATTCTTTATGATACCATCGATCGTCACGTAGGTGGGTATGTGATCACTCCCATGAGTCTCAATATCGCAAAACCACTTAACTTTGTGAGAGAAGCACCGTGACACCGATGTCAGGTCAAGGCAACTGCCATACGTGAGACCCCGCAGATATGTGGGGGTACCATCGTTCATGATGGAAAAGTCGTAATCGGAAGCGAATGTAACAAGGTTCCGGCCCCTGGCATTCATCCTAGTGCTCCCTCAAAGCATGTGATGGGCGTTGAAGTCACCGGTGATGGTCCAAGGCCCATCGGTTCTCATTAGGATGTCTTTTATTCTGTCGCAGTCAAATCGCGATGACGGAGATATATATCCACCAATAAGCGTGAACGAAACTGCATTCTTCTTTACACGAAGACACACGTACTGATTGTCGTCGTTTGAACTTATTGGGTGCGAAATATAAGTCAAGCCTGTGCGAATATAAACAATTACTTTGCTTCGTTCTTCGCAAGCGGCTGAACAAAAAGCTTCATAACCGGACAATCTATAAGGCGTTGATACGTTTGGTTCACATATGACAAGTATAGGTAATTGATTGGCCCGAACAAATTGGCGAAAGTCCGAGATACGGGACTTTATGCCTCTGGCATTCCACTGAAAAATCGATGCACTTTTAACTTCAGTGCGGAAGATGAGATTTTGTTGAACCATTGTGCTTATACGAAGTTAGCAAGAACTGGATTCAGTGCATCCAGTGTTTGCAGTGCACTCTTAGCAGACGGAGATTGTATGCTGTTCAGTAGCGTGCGAATCATGGCAATTAATGATTGCACGATTGCAGTCACTTGCCTGTCTTGGTTGGAAAGATCTCGAACTGTGAGCGCGGACTGGCCGTCATAAAACTCCTTCGATTCGCTTAGTGCTGCTTCCCTTTGAAGTGCAGGCCACTCTGTCGCAGTTAGGGTATGCTCACTGGCTTTGTCCTTTACAGCTTTCCCACGGCATGTGGTCTGGGAGGCAAAGGAGGTGGTATTGATGAGGGATCACGCAAACGTGTCGAGGAGGTAGCGGGCGTCCTCGAAGACCGACGTCGACGTGAACGACGCCTTCTGACTTTAGCTGCGGCTTCTCGATGAGATGAGTGATCACGCACCATGTCCTTCAAGATGGCAATTTCCTTCTGAATCCGCGGGCAGTCCTTCGATGTGGCTTCTTGGGATCCATTGCAATTAGAGCATTTCTTGACAGTTGCGACGCACTTATCCGCTTCATGGTGCTCGGCGCAGCGGTGGCATACCACCGAATTCTCGCAGACGCTGCTCACATGTCCAAGTTTTATGCATTTACGGCACTGGAGAGGCTTTGGAATGAAAGGCCGCACAGCATGTCTGAAGTACCCCACCTTCACATGAGAGGGGAGTGATGTGCTCTTAAACGCAATCTTCACACAGCGAGAGTTGCCTAGCCGGGTGACATCAACAATTGGAGTATCAGTTGTTGACTTGACAAGAAGTTGTAAGTCATTATTGAAAATAGCGACATTAATGTCGTAGATCACGCCAGTTATTACATCACATCCCAAGGGAACATGAGAGCGCACCTGGTTGCCGTCCAAGTCAGTTACACTGCGCAGAACGCCCAACGCACTTGCGTGCAAAACGTCCACAGCCAGCATATTTTTCTGGCGTTCACTCTTATGTCCGTGATCTCATTTGGCACGAGCGTTTCCAGAGACCTCGACACAGACTGTCTGTTAAGGCGTTTCATGCTGACGGTAGGAAGTGCAGGCAGAAACAGGATGGTATAAGTGATCGATTTCGGCGCTTCACTTACAGTTTGAATAGTTGAGGATGAGGATGTCCTCATGTTCCTTCTCTTCGTCTTGCGGCTCAGCACAGGTTGGAAACCGTCATTTGAGAAGTCCTCACTGCTGAGATAGTAAGCATGAGTATCTTGACTGTCGCTGTCACTCGCTTGTCCCATCTGCTTCCTGGAGGCGGCCGCCGCTGACGCCGCTGGTGCCGGCAGGCGCCCGGGGTGGTCTACATCCATCCCCTCCAAGGGAGCAGCGAAAACTCTAGGTCACTTCAAAATCTGCACAACGTTAAGAGGCGGAAGTAAATTATGCCGTACATGACTTCTATGTCATGATTATCATGTTTGGATGTTTTACTTACCTTCGTCATTTATTAACGTCACGTGATACCAACATTGATATTGTTACGGGGAAGATTTATTCACCGAGAGCTGGTCTTGCTAACGGCTTAAAGAGCGCACAGTCATGCAGGCCAACGGGAGAAGCTCGAGAGTCCAACCCACTACAACCACGTTGTCGTCTTCTTCATTTGGGTGCCAATTCAGCTGTGTCGGGGTGACAGTTTCATACACGTATCATCACCCCGGCCTGTAAGGCACCGTCTCGGTGCCTGTTAAATGAGCGAGTCGGTGTTGTAAGGCTTGAGACGAGACACGTGGACTACTTCCGTTCTGGGTGCAGCAGCTGATGAGTTTGTGGTAGCGGAAATTTCGTAGGTCACAGGTGTGACCTGACGAATGACTCGGTAGGGCCCGGCGTATCGCGATAGTAGTTTTTCGCAGAGGCCGACACGTCGAGATGGGAGCCACAAGAGAACAAGAGATCCCGCAGAAAAAACGGCATCTCTATGTCGACGGTCGTAAAGGGACTTCTGTGCTGTCTGCGACGACGATAACCGAGCGCGCGCTACCGCGCGTGCCGTGAGGGCCCGGGTGATCGCATCCTGAGCGTACGAAGTGGAGGATGGGTGGTCTGATGAAAGCAGTGTGTCGAAGGGCAGTAAGGGATGACGTCCGAAGAGTAGATAAAAAGGGGAGTAGCCCGCTGTTTCATGACGCGACGAGTTATAGGCGAAGGTTACGAACGGAAGAGCTATGTCCCAATCAGTGTGGTCGGTAGATACGCACATGGAAAGCATGTCCGTCAATGTGCGGTTTAGGCGCTCCGTAAGGCCGTTAGTCTGAGGATGGTAAGATGTGGTGAAGTTGTGACGGGTAGCACAAGATCGGAGTAGGTCATCAACCACACGAGATAGAAAGTAGCGACCACGGTCTGTGAGCAGGTGAGTCGGAGCGCCATGCTGGAGAATAATGTCGTACAGTAAGAAGTCGGCAACGTCCGTTGCGCAGCTGGTTGGTAGCGCTCGAGTGATTGCATACCGAGTGGCATAGTCTGTGGCCACTGCAATCCATTTATTTCCAGTTGTAGAAGTAGGAAAGGGACCTAGCAAGTCCAACCCCACTCGATAAAATGGCTCGACTGGAACTTCAATAGGTTGAAGAAGACCGGCAGGGGGAGTCGTAGGCTTCTTTCGGCGCTGGCAGAGGTCACAAGATGTGACGTAACGGCGAACAGAGCGGTACAGACCCTTCCAGAATACTCGTCGTCGAATGCGGTCGTAAGTTCTGGAGAGTCCTAGATGTCCAGAAGTTGGAGCGTCGTGGAATTGTCGCAGAACATCCTTCCGCAGGTGATGCGGTACGACGAGTAAAAGTTCCGCGCCGTCGGGGTGTAAGTTGCGGCGGTACAAAATGTTGTCTTGAAGCAGGTATCTGCTAAGAGAAGGGTCACAATAAGGCGATTGAAGGCGGTCAATGATGGTGAGCAACGATGGATCTCGGCGCTGTTCGTCAGCCACGTTCAAAAAGTCAGTGATGGCTAAAACGCAGGCATCGGATTCCAAATCAGTGGAGCTAGGTGGATCAACGGGGTGCCGGGATAAGCAGTCAGCATCGCTGTGCAGCTTTCCAGATTTGTAAACAACCGAGAACGTGTACTCCTGTAATCGAAGAGCCCATCGGCCGAGTCTCCATGTAGGGTCCTTAAGCGTCGACAGCCAGCAAAGCGCATGATGGTCCGTGATGACTGCGAACGGACGTCCGTATAAGTACGGACGGAATTTCGCGATAGCCCAAACGAGGGCTAAGCATTCCCGCTCAGTTATAGAATAATTTTGTTCCGCTTGCGACAAAAGGCGGCTAGCGTAGGCTATCACACGGTTGGTGCCATTCTGTATCTGAGCGAGTATAGCACCAATGCCATGGCCGCTTGCATCGGTGCGAAGCTCTGTTCGAGCCGTTGGATCAAAATGAGCCAGCACAGGTGGTGAGGTGAGGGCGGTAATTAGCGACGCGAAGGAATGTTCTTGGTTCCTTCCCCAAGAGAAGGCCACATTTTTTTTGAGGAGATCCGTGAGGGGCCTAGCAATATCCGCGAAGTTGAAGACAAAGCGGCGGAAGTATGAGCAGAGCCCAATAAAACTGCGAACTTCTTGTGTGGAACGCGGAACCGGGAATTCTCGGACTGCACGGACTTTGTCAGGGTCGGGTTGAACACCAGTGGCGTCAACAAGGTGGCCGAGTAGTTTAATCTGCCGACGTCCAAATGAACATTTCGACGAATTCAGTTGGAGACCAGCGCAACGAAAAACGTCAAGAATTGCCGAGAGACGAGACAGGTGGCTTTCGAAGGAGGGCGAGAAAACTATTACATCATCCAGATAGCAAAGGCAGGTCGACCATTTGAAACCGCGAAGAAGAGAGTCCATCATACGTTCAAACGTAGCCGGGGCATTGCACAACCCAAAAGGCATGACAACCCAAAAAGCATTGGTAAAGGCCGTCGGGTGTGATGAATGCTGTCTTCTCGCGGTCGCGGTCGTCGACCGAAATTTGCCAGTATCCGGATCGAAGGTCAAGGGTCGAGAAATTGTTGGCGCCGTGGAGGCAGTCGAGTGCATCATCGATTCGGGGTAAAGGATAAACGTCCTTCTTGGTGATCCGATTCAGGTGGCGATAGTCGACGCAAAAGCGCCAGGTGTTGTCCTTCTTTTCAACTAAGACCACAGGGGAGGCCCAAGGACTCGATGAACGCTCAATGACGTCTTTACTCAACATTTTCTCGACCTCCGTCTGTATAACTTGGCGCTCAGCATGTGACACGCGATAAGGGTGTTTGTGGAGTGGAATGGCGTCGCCGGTGTCGATGCGGTGGGTTACGGCACTTGTGCGGCCCAGGGGACGGTCGTCGACGTCAAAGATATCCAGGTAAGAAAACAGAACACCCCGGAGCGCCGCAATTTGGGAAGGTAAGAGGTCGCTGGATATCATTTTGTCGAGGAATGCCTTATTTTGCGACGTGATGACAGGTTTCGCCATGGTCTTAGTGTCAAGTGTAAAAGAACAAATCGAACATTCATAAAGGGTGGAAAGATCGGCTAAAGTGATGCCTTGGGGAAGAACTTGGTTCGACGTAGAGAAGTTCAGAACTGGAAGTAGCACCGTGTTGTTAGCAACAATCACTATAGTATGTGGTAGTGCGATGTGGTGCGTAAGGGTCAAATCAATGAGGGGAGCTACCAGATAGTCTCCGTCAGGAACGGACGGGAAGGGCCACAGAGGAACGTACATAGCAGCCTGGGGCGGTAGCCGTAGAGACTCCACGGATCGTAGCCGAGTGCGACTTGGAGGAGTGAAATCGGAGCGCAACGGCAATTCGAGCCGTAAGATACCGGTAGAACAATCGATGAGGGCGGAGGGGGTGGTTAAGAAGTCAATTCCAAAGATGACGTCGTGTGGGCAAGCATCGAGGACTGCGAAGAGAACGGAAGTGTGGTGGCCAGCAACAGTAACGCGGGCAGTGCACATACCAAGTACCGATGTTCGACTTCCGTTAGCAACTCAAACAGTAGAGAACATAGCTGGTGTGAGAACTTTTTTCAGGCGAGATCGAAGTGTAGAACTCATAACAGATACTTGGGCACCAGTGTCAATTAGAGCAGTAACGGCGTGGCCATCAACGAACACCCGAAGTAAATTGCGTCTTGAAATTGTAGCCGGTTGAGGGTTTTCGTTCCGAGTCGTCAACGCAGCGCCACCTCCAGGAGCTGCACTCGTCAGTTTCCCGGGGAATGGCCAGAATAAGCCGGTGACGGAGAGCGGCGGCGTTGAGGGGAGCGTGACGGCCGACCCTGAGGTGACGGCGAGCGGCTTGACCAGTTTCTTTGGGCGACGACGTCAGCGTAGAACGGTTCGGAGCGTGGAGATGAACGGCGAACTGAAGAGTCCTGAATATGGTCATCCGAAAAACCGGGTTGCGAATAGTGTCCACAGTCCTGACGGCGGTCGACATTACGAAAGCTTGGCCGGAAATACCCCCTGTTGCGACAATGGCGGGAGATGTGCCCAACTCGAGAGCAAGAAAAACAGATGGGTCGATCATCGTGCGTACGCCACTCAGATGGATTTCGGTAGCGTGGTGGAAACCGAGGAGTCGAAGCTGCCGCAGCGACGAGTGGGGCAGAGTGGTGGTCAGCGTTGTGGACAGGAGTGCTCATGGGCTGCGGCTGGGGAACCTGGACGCCCAGGTTAGCAAACTCCTGGCGTACGACAGCTTGAATGAGCGAGACTGTTGCCCAGTGGTCTTGCGCAGGGGGCTGATAGGAAGCGGGTGCCATGGCTTCCAGCTCCTGGCGAACAATCCTTGCGATATTGGCAGGAGGCGCAAGTGAACGGGGCGCTGCAGAATCCTCGCAAGACGAAGTCGCAGCAGTGTTTGGTAGTCTCGCGATGTGGTGAGTGATTCGCCTGCTTTTTGCTTGTTCAAATCGTCGGCATTCGGAGATGATGGAGTAGACAGTGGTGCAGTTCTTGCACATTAGTATGTTGAAAGCATCATCAGCAATGCCTTTCAACACGTTGCTGATCTTGTCCGCCTCGGACATGTTTTTGTCCGTCTTCCGGCACAGTGCCAGTACGTCTTGGATGTACGTGACGTACGACTCCGTCGATGATTGAACACGCGACGCGAGGTCCTGCCTGGCTGCCATCTGACGAGCAACTGACCGACCGAACAAATCGCGAAGCTTTTGCTTGCATGTGTCCCAGCTGGTTAATTCTTCTTCATGCGTCTCATACCAGGCGCGTGCCGTACCCCTTAGGTAAAACAGAAGATTTGCCAGCATAAGCGTTTCGTCCACCTGTAGTGCTTGCTGACGCGCTCGAATAATGCGAGCCATTCTTCGACGTCCGTGCTGTCTGTCCCGGAAAATGTGCCAGGGTCGAGAAGATGGGGGGAAATCACAGGTGATGGAGCCGGCGCGGATGGCGAGGCCTGAGTGCCAGTTTCAGGCATCGCGGCTGGAGAAAGCTGGCGTCCACTGCGGAGTTCCAGAGCCGGGTTGTGTGAAGAACCCGCACCTTCCACCAAAAGATGTTACGGGGAAGATTTATTCACCGAGAGCTGGTCTTGCTAACGGCTTAAAGAGCGCACAGTCATGCAGGCCAATGGGAGAAGCTCGAGAGTCCAACCCACTACAACCACGTTGTCGTCTTCTTCATTTGGGTGCCAATTCAGCTGTGTCGGGGTGACAGTTTCATACACGTATCAATATATATGGAGCTAGTGAAACGGCCGCGAGCGTGCTATGAGGGTAGCGTGTCGTCATGCTTCACGTGAAACCCATATGATGATTATCATATTTGGACGTGTCATTTACATTGATCGTCCTTTCACGTCACGTAATACCAAATTTGGTATATGTGGAACCGGTGAAACGTTCACGAGAACGCTCTGAGTGTGGCATGTAGTCATGTTTTACATGAAATGCATATCATGAAATGCATATCACGATTTCATGCATACCATGATTTCATGATATGCATGAAATGCATATCATGATTATTAAATGCATATCATGATTATCATGGTTTGAACATTTGATTTACCTTCGCCTTTCATTCACTTCCCGTGATACCAAACTTCATACATGTGGAACTAGCGCAACCGCGGCGAGCGCGTCATGAAGAACCCTATATAATCCGACGCAACGTTGACGGACGCGCAGGCTGGGTGCAGCGATGCCACGCTAGCAAAACGCGAGCACTCGTCCGTGGGTGCGGCCCGGTGGCGACCAGCGTGAAATTCGACGTGCTGCATTTCGCGCCACGTCTCTCATATTTATATGGTGGTTTTGGAACGTTAAACCCAATATATCAATCAATCAATGCATTTCGCACCGACGACGTTACTTAGACAGCACTGCGTCTGCTTCTCTTCGTGATGCAGGGACGCCGTGTGTGGTGAAACGCGCATGCGTCAAAGCAACGCAGCGCGACGCGCGCCTGCGAGTATATGGCATGCAGATCCACAATGAAGCTCAGTGGGCAGATCCACTGATCTCTACAAAGGGGATATCGCCGCTTGGCGTGGAATCGCCGGCGTGACGCAATAAAACGAACTCCGGCGCGCACGCGTGCCGGCACACGTCGAAGTGTATTAGTGTCTTGAGTGTGGCGTGTATTATTGTTCTTACATGACACGCATTTCATTATTGTCATGTTTGCACCGCTCACATACCTTCGTCATTAATTCATGTGACGTGATAAAGAAGCATGGCATATATGAAGGTAGTGAAACGGCCGTGAGCGCATCATGAATATGGGACGTAGTCATATTGTTACATGACACGCATGTCATAATCATCATGTTTGGACGTGTCATTTACCTATGTCCTTCGTTCGTGTCACGTAATATTGAATTCGGTACATGTGAACATAGCGAAACGGCCACGAGCGCATCATGGCCATGGCATGTAGTCATGTTACATGACACGCATCTGATGATTGTCAAGTTTGCACCAGCCATATACCTTCGTCATCCATTCAAGCCCCATAATACGAAATTTGGTATATGCAAAGCTATCGAAACGGCCGCGAGCACATCATGAGCGTGGCATGTAGTCATCTTGTGACATGACACGCATGTTATGACTTAGATGTTAGAGTATGTCCCTTGTATTCGTCATGCAGTCATATCATACCATACCAGGTTTGCAACATGTCATGTGAACAAAACCACCGCAAGAGCTGCAGGACAATGGAACGTAAATCATGGCATGCACGACAAACATGTCGACATTTTCATGTTGTGACGAGGCAAATACTTTTTTCATACAGTCATATTATTCCATACCAAGTTTGGTATTGATACCATTATTTAAACGGCCGGGAGAGCTAAATGTCGTAGGTGGTTAGATAGATAGATAGATAGATAGATAGATAGATAGATAGATAGATAGATAGATAGATAGATAGATAGATAGATAGATAGATAGATAGATAGATAGATAGATAGATAGATAGATAGATAGATAGATAGATACGCTCAAAGTCGCTGAAGGTGGTGGCGGTGGTGCAGCAGGTGGGGTTAGCCTGGCCTGCATGGCCGGCAATTGTTCCGCGGCTGGAATGGTGCTCTTCGCTGGTCGCTTGGGTACGCTGAAGTTACGCGCAACATCCATAAAAGGCCATAGCGGGTCCATAGGGCGCCGTTTAGGCAGTTTCAAGCCTAAAAAATTCCCAAGCATTTCCCCGAGGGTGAACATGGTTAAGTGTGAATACACGGGGTGATGCTATGAGGGGTATTTATTAATTCGCACTATTATATTTATTAATCACACTATGGTGCCTTTATGGTGTAATGGTTCCTGGGAATCGCATTTTGATCACACAGGGGAGTTTACGTTAACTCGCTGGCGAATGCCAACGAATTTTAACTTTACTACCCCTCACGACCCGCTCTCGACGGGAGACAGAGAGAAGGCGGGCGCGCGAGAGAGAGGGGTGCGCGCGCAGCTGCGGCGAGCGAGGAGAGCGGAGGAGCGAGCGAAGGGGGAGGGGGTATAAGGCGCGTTACTGACACCGATATCAGCGTCGCGTGCGTGGCTTATTTGGTAGAGCGTCGCGCTGCGGCCCGCCAAGTCCTCTTTCTTGTAAAGATAGACAGAAGACTGCGGACGCCGCCGACTGCGGTGGGTGGTTTAGGGTCGCTTATAAAGTGTATTCACACTTAATATCGAAATGTGTTCAGTGCCGCGTCGAAATGTGAGCCAGTTCTTGCTTTTAGCCGCCGGAGAAGCGCCGTGCTTGCGAAGGACTCGCCCAGTCTTGACGGCTGCGTAATAAGGCCTGAGACGCCAAGAGGCGGAGTGGAAGAGACTCGGCTTCATAGGTGACATTCGTATTTGAAGCCGCCTGAGGAACTCACATCGCCAAGCGAAGACCCTTTCTGTGTATTGCCTCTAGGCGTTCGAACTGGCTTGGTGATGGTGATATGAGGGGCAGCTGATAAACAATGCAGCTTTTTATAAGCGCAGCATTCAATTTAAGCATGTACATAGGATTGTTGCCCCAACGTACCCCTGCCATGGGACGAAAAGCGTTGATCCTTTGCACTGATGCAGTGACTATACCATCAACCGTACGTCACCATAATAGCTTGTTGTCGATGGTAATAGCTAAGAAACAGACACTTGTCGCACAACAAATTGAGTGGCCGCGAATATTCAGAGACAGACGTGTTGACTTCTGTCTCGCTCCCGGGAAGAGCATGAAGGCCGAATTTCCCGCTGATAAAGATAGGCCTGGTGTCAACAAGTTACGCTCAATGATTGAAATAGCGCTCTGGGCTATCCGGGCCAAACGTTTGTGCCGGTACTATCTATCTATATAGCCTCATACGTCTGAGGGCTCTCGTGATCACTTCCTGATCCTGTGGTAAACCAACAAGTTTTGTATGGGAGAGTAAGTTGATTTGACGAATAGCACTTGATGGTCATCAAATGAATAATGTCGCAATGCCGTCACGTGCGCCATCTTTTCGCCAGACAGTGACACATACCCGCGGGTGAGTATGTACAACTCAAACGCGGGTACGTGCCACAAATTATCGACACTTTAATCTACCCAGGAACGACAAGAAAACGCATGGGTAATTTTTGCGCATGAGTGTTAATAAAAAGCTGACGTCAGGAGATTCGACCCTATGAATGCAAAAAAAACAAATATCAGGGCCTCTGCCGGAATCGAACCCCAGCATTCTGCGTGTCAATAAAGTATTCTACCACACAGCTACACCAGATCTCGGAACTACATTTAAAATAGGCCCTTATGTTTGTTAAATGTCACTTGTGGTTGCAATGCTGGTAATTCGAATTTTTAAACATTACCCACCACGTTGGGTTAACATCAATTGCAGTTAGGTGTCATGCACTGAACTTGATTTATATACCAGTGTCCAGAGTAACCATACTCGCTTGCACCAGTGCTTCATACCATCCTACCGAAAAATAACTGCTTACATTGAACATATGCGGCTGCCTAAAGTATATCTGTAAGTGGATTTGCACATATACGTAGCGCTCTTCCTTACATTTGGCTCAATACAAACAATTAGCCCTGTATTTGCATGTTTCATTGCGGATGTCATCAAAAGAAGTTACTCTTGTGTATGGAGGGAGTGAATAAAACGTTTATTTGTTGTCGTGTGTAAGAATATTGGTGGATGGGGTTCTGGAGGTGTGTGTGTGTGTGTGTGTTTTTCCGCCCCCTATATGTGAAAATAACTAAAAGGAAACAGGGGGGTAGCCCGTACCACCAGGAGGTATAACGGGCTCAAGCCAATCTAACATAAATGAAGAGAGGAAACTTCCCAAATTTTATTTTTTTTTTGAAAAAGCCAATTAGTTAAAAAAATAACATGGGTAAAACCTAGTGAGTGCGGCATGAAACTGTAATAAATAAACTAGTTTGCTTCTCAGGAATGAGCAGGTCGATATGCAGCAGCAGTGTATTTACCCCACTTGAGTTTTTGTAGTTCGTGTGTGTCTGTGTGCGTGTGTGTGTGTGTGTGTTGTGTATATGTGTGTGTTTGTGTGTGTGTGTGTGTGTTTATTTTAAATGCAGTGTCGTTGAATGCAGAAAGTCCAAAAACAAACAACGAAGTGGGATGCGAGCCAGTGGTCTTGAGGATGGGTAAACGTTGACGAGGGTGGTAGCAGTGGCCTGTGTGATGTCGAAGCCCATTTCTTCACCAGGAGTCATGTAGCCAGGCACGCCGGGTTGTCGTTCCAACCAGCAATGCAGCAGGGAACCTTGGGCAGCCTGTTTGCCGCTGCGAACTTAGACAAGGCGCCATTCGCAATAGCAACAAACTTTAGAAAAAGGGGGGGGGGGCAGGATTAGGTGCTTGCGCAAGCGTTGCGGATGCTATGGTTCGAGTACTTAGGGAAAATGGAGCAGTGATGCTATCGTTATCAGTCGCTGAGGTTTTCCCCCACCTTTGTTGGCATAACTGCGACTGTAATCGAGAGCATTCACGCAAAAGTTGTGATAGGGAGGTGATTCGGAGTATGAAGCGACGTCCTGATAAAGTGTTGGTAGCTAATGCGTGTCATGTGGATGTCATAGAAACAGATTTGCGCATGACAGTCACTAACTGAAGTAGATACGCGCGAGATTTTCTATTGGTCAATAGCCCCTAATAATGCGCAGGTAGTGTTGTATCACTTTTGGGCACACGTAAATGGGTCCCAATGTGTTGCGTGTTTGGGCATTCAATAAAGTAGTGTTGTTCGCGCAAGCAAGGTGCACCACATATACACCTGTCCGATGCAGTTATATTGAATCGATGAAGATAATACTGAAAGTGTCCGTGACCAGATAATAAGTGTGTTAGGTTTTTAGGAGGGGGGAACCATTGAAGAATTTTGTACGGACTTGTGATCCAATGAAATAGCGTTGTCTCAGGTCCCTCAGTCTGCCAATGGGTGTGCCAATATGAATTCAAGATTTTATGAAACTGAGTTCGTACTGACCAAATTGATATTTTGGCGTAACGCACGCAGCCTGATTTTCCTCCCAATGCAGCTGCAGCGTCAGCTAGCTCATTTCCCAATATTCCCATATGGCCAGGTACATGTTACAATTTTATAATTATGCCTGACGAGTTTATATGATTAAGAAGCAGCTTAATGTTCCGAATTCTTTCATCGTTATCAGTGAGACTTGAAAGTTTCATTAGAAGCGATAGACAGTCTGCGTAAATGTGGGCTGGCGTGTAAAAGTTGTTTGTAAAAACGAAATGAAGGGCTTCTTGGAATGCTACTAAGTCCGGGTCGTATGCACTTGAAGCGTTGCGGATCTGAAATTTTCTAACAGTTATGATTTTTCCATCCTTTGTCAAAGCAATATATGCCGCAACCACCGCGTAGGACGTGTATGAGCCGTCAGTGTATACGTGAATGGCTTTTGTTTTGAAAATAACCGCTTCTTGTGATGATGAGAGTTTAGTGAAAGTAAATTTATATTTTTTACTGGGGTGATAAGCCCACGGACTGCATGGATATAGTATGTCAGCCGGTTTGAATGTTTTTACACCATGATAAGTTACGTTCCGGAGTATGAATAAGAAAAATTCTGCAGATTGTCTGTCCAACTCTAGTGGTAACGGAGGCGCGTTAGCGAGAATCTGTAGGGATGACGTACGTGTGGTGTAAAATGCACCTGTTAAGGAAATTAAGACGGTTCGCTGAACTGATGAAACTCGCGCCCTAATGAATTTTGAGGGGAACATAGGCCACCATACCGGAGACGCATACGTGTGAGAGAGCAATATCCCTTGACGGTAGAGTCGTCTAATGAGTGTACTTTTTAATGAACGGTGCGATTTAACAAATGCGAGAAGCCGGGACGTGGACACTTCAGCCTTTCCTTTAATGTAGTCAATGTGGGCATGAAAATTTGAAGAAGGGTCAAATAATACGCCTAGAATCTTAATTTCTTTCTTGTGTTGGACAAAAATGCCATCCATGCGGATAGATGAGTAGCGTTTTGATGTACCCATGTGTCCGTTATTAAAGAGCACGAAGAACGACTTCTCGGCGCTTACGGTAACTTTTTGTTCTCGTGCCCAACCAGATTCCAAAGCCAGGACATGCTCAGCCTTTGCTTGTAATCGGAGTCTTGACTTATCTGTGACAACAATGATGGTATCGTCCGCGTACGCCTGTATGTGTACGTCGGGTGGCACGGGAAGATTGAGTAAGCTGTATATTACTATGTTCCACAGTAGCGGACTGATAGGGGATGCTTGCGGGCTGCGAATTGTTGTACGAACTGTCTCTTCTGCGACGTTGGTTGAAAAAGTTACAGAGCGGTTCGATAAAAAGGATTTGAGTAGAAAGTACAAGTTTTGTGGACACCTGTGCTTGCGTAAAAAGTTCAAGACTGCAGGATGCCAAACACTATTGAATGCTCCTACAAAATCAAGAGATATGAGTATGGTAGGAAGTTTGGCTGCCTCGTATGCAGCCAATTTGCTTCGCAGTGTGTATAGTGCTAAAGTAGCACTTTTATTGTGCGTAAAACCGTATTGATTATTGTGAAGAAGATTATTATTGTGCAGGAAATAATACAGACGAGCATTTAAGAGTCTTTCTAATACTTTACTGAATACAGAGTTCATAACTATTGGTCTATATGCATTAGGCGAATTGAGCGGACGTCCTGGCTTTGGTATGAATATTACTTTCCCTCTTCTCCAAGCCTGTGGAAAGTATCCGATTCTTAAGGTGGTATTGAAGATAAAATAGAAAAATTGAGGATGGTATTCGAATAATCCTTTAATAAACGAGTAGGTTAATCCGTCGTGTCCAGGAGCAGAGTGTGAATTACCCTGTTTCATCGCGCACTCTATCTCAGATATTGTAAAAGGAGGGTCAGAAGTATGCCACGGGTAAGTACTAGCCGCAATGTTACGCATGATAGTGTGGTGCATGTTGTCTTCAGAACAGCTGTCCACTACTACCAATGTATCGAGTAGAAGCCGGGCGGACTCAATTACAGAAGCTGTGCGTGTACTCTTAGGTAAATCTGGAGGAGGAAGAAAAGTTACTTGGTGGTGTTTTTGAAATGCGGTTTTGAAAACATCACCATATAAACATTTCTTAGTGAGAAAGTCACAAATGTCTTTATCAAACGATGATTTTGCTTCCCTGATTTTGTCCTTGTAGGTTGAGAAAGCATCAACGTACAATTTGCGATAGATGTCTCGAAGGAGGGGGTCAGCTGTTCGCTGGTATCGTCGTCGCATAGCCCGAACACGCTTACGTTCAATAGTCAATTCTGGTGTCCACCAACCATTACCTAATTTACTACGCGATGTTATGCGTCGTGAGTAACGTTGGCTCAAAGCGGAATATATGGCGTAAAACTTGTCTATAACCATGTTTAGGGCTTCAGGTGACCCAATGTTGCAGCCGAGTATCTTTGTGAACCAAGTGTCGTCCTTTAATTTGTTTGAATTTTCGCTCTTCCTAGATTAGTTAATCGTTTAGCACTGCTGGCATGTGCTTGCGTGAACGAGAATTCAATGTAGTTGTGGTCCGAGACGGTAGGAACTTGGAGAACCTTCCAATGGTAAGCATCGCGAGTGAGGTCATGCGAAACCATGGTTAAATCTATTCATGAATCTGCATACGGAGTTGTGAAAGTTGGAGGGGAGTTGGGGTTGTTCAATATGACTTAAGTCATTCGACCGTCACGAATTGGACAACTTGAGAGCCTCGAACATACCCTATAGCTGGCCCCCACATTCTATGCTTAGAATTGAAATCTCCGGCTATGATGACAGTACAATCTGTAATCAATGAAACTACACATTGCAACTCATCCAGAACTGGGTCAATAGGTCTTTGCGGCGGTGCATACACAGCTATCAGTATTAATGTTTGGTCAAGGCTTTCCCACTTTACTGCAACAACCAAATCTGTTACGTGTAATGGGAAGAAGTCAAAATTAGTGTTGTGTACTAGAAGCATGACGCGAGGATTGTTTGGTGCGTGGAACTTTGTTATGGTGTGTGGTATGCCTTGAACAGTGCCTGCGCGGATGTGCGGGTCACACACGAAGGCGAAATTGAAGTGTTGTTGCGTCATGTGCTCTATCAATAATTTTGTGGCATCACGTGTATGGTCTAGATTAGCCTGTAAAAATTTTAAGTTATTGCTGTGAGTCATGATAGTTCTGATCAATTTTAAATAACAGGCGCAAAGCCTTTCCTAAAACAAAAATGCGAAAAGCTGTAAGGAGCCTTTTTTCATGTATTGAAGTGTGACCCGCGCAACCAGCAAATATCTTGAGGAAAGAAATATCGTGTAATTTTGTGGGTCATAGTGTAATTTTGTGGGTCAAAGTGTGTGTCATATGGTGTAATTTTGTGTATGATTATGCCATATTTGGAAGAATAGCGGCAAAAGCAGCGACCTCCATGTGGTCCATATAAATGAGTCGAAAAGGATGCGGGCACTAATGCAGGAAACCGTAAATAACCCTGCACGTTATAGAGGCCGCTGCGTCCTTCTTTGATGTAGGGGCTGTGTGAGACATGAGCGACATCTGGCAGTAGTCTTAGAAAAAGAATTGATGACATTTGATACAGCGAGCGCACGGCATGTGTACGCAATCTCGGAGGACATGACTTGTAATCGCGAGGTGCGAGGCATCACGAAGACAGATAAAAAATGTGCTTACCTTGTCCAAGTGATCGGGAAGTGTATTATAAAGGACATTGTCGAGGATGACATTTAAATATGTCACCTTGAGCCCACCCGAGACTCAGGAAAATCCAACATCATTGCGCAGTTCAAGTCCCAGACCAAGCGTGATGTTGTGCCTAACAAACGCAAAAAAACAAGCGCGTATTTCTAACAAGGACATTGGAAAAGATAACGCTCCGAAAATTTGCGTGAAGGAACACCCCTGCCCTACCTTAAAGCGACTGCTTGGAAGTGCTATTGGTAGAAAACGTTACCATGAATGGAAGTGTGTCTGGTCGTACATAGCAAAATTTTCGCGACGAAGTTTGACGACATATCTATCGTAGAAATATGGCATGAAGAAAACCTTTCAAAGATATACTAGGTTTGACTTTGACATCTCTTCAAAATAAAATGTTTTAAGTTTCTTTTACCACAAAACGTTCACCTACGAGATGCCAAGCTTACCTCTGTCCTGCATGTTAATTCACGTTCTGCTGTTCACAAAAGTGATAGTATATCTCTTCTTTTCTGAACGAATTTTTTTTACAGTTCGACATCATCATGAGTTCTGCAACTAGACTTCAAAATAGCTTAACGTCATCAGACGTCATAGGCGAGGGGCTGGCGTTGCTCTCTATACTAAAAAAAGTCACAGATTTGCCTCAAAGACGAAGCAATGAATGCGATAGCAAAAAATTGGGAGGTCATGCGCAGAATAGCAAGCAGGTGGAAATGTGCCACGAATTCCTCACGCACGAACGACAGACGAAAGTTAATCGCAGGTACATATGAACGCGAATAAGCGTCTCAATTGTTACCTAGCTGTGTATAAAAAGTGCGCCATTTTCGCACACGAAGACCGAAGACTGTTCAACCGTTGCAGTCACCTTTGTCTGCCCGGTAACTACAACAGAATTGTTCTGGTGAAAGCCCAAGGCCAATCAAGGCGTACGATTGACACCACTGCGAGATAAGCGTGTGCGTAACCGGCCACCCTGCTTCCTCTACGCGAAAGAAGTACGCGTGGGAGCTGAGACCCCATCGTGCCGCGTCGTGACAATGTGGCGACGCGCGCTCATCGCGCCATCTTGCTGGTAGTGCTGAAAACACGATAGTCCCAACCCTTCCCCCAAGATGCCCGACACCAGTGGTAATTGATAGATATAAATAGCTTGTCATTTAAACGATGGAGGAGGTGCTTATTCGTGGCTCAGTTGTTAAAGCTTTTCACTCATAGTTCAGAGGTCCCAAGTTCGATTCCGTGCGCTGGAGGGTTTTTCGGAAATGTTTTCTTTCTTTCGTCTCATATATATAGACACGTATATATATATATATATATGTGGTGAATGACGGTAACGCCGACGTCGACGCCGACACCAGCGGCAAAATCCAGCTGAGAGTGTTCACATTATTGCTAGTGCAATCAAAATTATTGTCATTACTACTTGATGCAAGATTTTGCATTCATAAACTTTGACTGTGAGTTGTTAATTATGAAGAAAAAGAACAAAATCTTATCAGAAATACATTGCCCTGATTTCAATATAAATATTTTAGACGATAATAAACATGCGAATGAATTGAACACTCTGTTACTATCATCTGTTTTTTTTCAATTTTATCACTACAGCAACAAGCGTTACTCAGTCAGCTTCGTCTGTCCTCGACCGCCCTATTACGAATACAGAAATGTGTGTGCGTTTTGCGGGTACAATTTCTAATGATAAAATAGTGACCACTGTCCAGTATTTTTAATATTCTCACTGGGGAATAGTAATAAACCAAACATTGAATCAGTTACTTAACAACATATTTCTAGTGAAGCGCTGGACTTATTCTATCTAGCTGTGAGTGCGTACAATTGGGATACCGTGCTAGAAAAAACAAACGTAAATGAAGCTCACAACAAGTTTCTACAAGCTTTTGTGCGCAAGTACAATGCGCATTTTCCATTCAAGGAAGTTAGGAAGTGAGAAAAAGATACGAAACCTGTGGAATATGTGTGAGCACATTAAAATAATAAAAATAGGAAGCATCTTCATCATGCACTCCAAATAAGAAATCAAGCTTACAGAATTCAACGCCGAAAGAAATAGCCCGAATAGAATACTAAGAGGAGCGAAAACAGAATAATATTATTGCTTGTTTTCTGCAATTATAAGGAAGTGACAGGGTGCCGTTTGGAAGGTAACAACTTACGTGTTAGGTTGTCAAACTAAAAGTAATGCACACCAGTTGATAACCCGTGAAAACTGTGAGTTGAGTGGCTGAGCACTAGCAGACCACTTTGTTGCTCATTTTGTGAATTCAGGCGTTACGCACACCAGTGACTTCCAGGTTACCTATTAAAAAAAAGTGTTTTGAAAACTACATTTCTGGAGGCAACCGACAAATACGGGCTGTTCAAAATAACAAAAATTGGAATGATAGCAAAGCACTAGGTATAGATAATTTACAAATTTGTCCAATCAAATACATTTCAAATCACTTGGCATATATTCAAGCGTTGGTTCACATGTTTAATCAGCAATGAAATAGGTGTCTTTTCCAGATGGCATGAAACAAGCTAGATTATCTGTGTTATTCAAACATGGCGATATAAATAATGTTTCCAATTACCGACCAATATCTATCCTAGCTATTTTTCTCAAAGTGCCAAAAAATGTTATTGCCGCACGCCTAAGTTTCTAGACAAACATATGGTAATAACAAAGTCCCAGTTCGGCTTCGAAAATGGTAGATCAACTGAGGCAGCCCTTTTATGTTTGAAGGAAAGTATTGTTTCAAGAGTAGACAATAGAGAATTCGCCCTCTGACTTTTTATTGATTTTAGCAAGGCATTTGATTGCCTCAGCGATCCTTACACATAAGCTGTGAATGTATGGAGTATGCGGACACCAACTTGCTTGGATGAAATCATATCTTGCGGAAAGAACTCAGCGTGTATGTATCAATAACGCCCTATCTTCCTGCTTAACCATTATGAATAGAGTACCGTAAGGAAATGTCTTCGGCCCACTGATATTAATTTATATGTTAAAGACTTCGTAAATAGAGTTCCACAGTTGATTTATTTATATATGCCGATGATAGTACTATACTGTTCAATGGAAAAGGTGTGAATGAACTAATTCTGAAACACATTCCTAATCAAACTATCAGATTGGTCCCTTTCAAATCTGATTAACCCTACCAAGGCCATAGCGATTCTTTTTAGAGCCAGAAATAAACCTTTTCAGTCGATGCCTTCAGTCACTTACTTAGGTAAAAGTACAGAATTGGTTAATGAACATAAAATCCTTGAAGTTATATTTTCATGCCATCTGAGTTAGGATGCTCATTCAATAACCTTCGAAACAAGTTTTCTGGAGTAACCAGTGTACTATCTCGCTATAGAGCTTTCATGCTTACAAAAGGCAAACTGCAAGTTTATCACGCATTGTTCACTTCGCGGTTTAAATATTGCAGTTTAGTATGGGCGACCACAACGCGAGCAATTATAGATAAAATTATTACATTACGAATAACACTTTTTCGCAAAATAGAAAATGTCGAACCCTGAGCCGCAACAAAAACATTGCCACAAAAATATGAAATCATTCGAGTAGAACGGTACTGCGAATGCCGTGTTTTGCCGATATTTTATGTTGCAAGGAAGTATTAGAGTGATTTTCCTATATCCTTAGTGACCTTGAAACACAACGACCTATCTGTGCATCTAAGAAACCCTGAACCTTGCTTTGTACCGCATTCTCGCACTGATTACAGGCTGCGAACACAAACACAATTTACCGAAAATTTCCAATACTTAGGTTCACGCTACTAAAATATCTCACAAGGAATGGAAGATATATTTCGCTAACACGTAAGCATGTATACGGCATATTCATGTATAACGATGAAAACGAAATGATCATATTTTGGTTCAGTGCTTTCCTATCTATGCAAATAAGCGTACCTCTAATCATGGATCTGAGTGTCAAATTTCTTTTGTACTAAAATGTTTATGTTCTCGTGCTTTCATGTACAACGCCTACCAGGCCCAGCCAACCTGCTGACGGCAGCTTATAGCCCCGAAGAACGTTTCTAGTTTGCACTAGAAGAAATATTATTAGTAATATAAAAATAATAATAGTATTTTATCTATATTTGTATTAATGCAAAGTGACGCGTACGTCCCACCACCGTATCGTTCTAGCAAAGCGCAGGGAGCGCCCGCCTTTCTGCACATAGCGTGGCAATGTCAGCGCAGAGTAATAAAGGCTAGTCATTTTTAAATTACTGATGTACTCTTTTTTAGTATAAAAACACGCTAGAGATATTGACGTGTTGAGGTTGTGCCTCAGATATGCGCAATATTTCCTTTTATTCAAAAATACGCACAAGCATTAATGCCGAAGCCAGATCATTATTGGTGAGTGCTGTGCCTGTGGCGATTCGAGTTATACAAGCAGACAAACCAGATAAACCAAAGTGTTTGCATTGAAGCGTGCGGTGCACGCCGGTTCTCGTGGCACACGTTTCCGAGAGTTCGTGTCCGGTGACCGGTTCCCAGGGAGCGTTTCGCGGCACTATTAGTAGTTGCCAGCCTATTCAGCCTTTGGCGTAACCGCTGCGAAGCCGTCGCATAGACGATGAGGAGGAAGCAACAAAAGGGAGAAGGCAGGGAGGTTAACCAGAAAGACATCCGGTTGGCTACCCCACACTGGGGAATCAGGGAAGGGGACAAGAAAGATGAGAAAGAGGGAAGAGAGGGAAAAGAAAATAAGGGGAGAGACTGACAGTAATTTCACTGCAACGTGTAGAACTCCACCGCATGTCAGTGGCGTTCACGCAAGCCTGTCTTTCTCAGGAAACACAGAAGGGCTTTCACTGCCTTATGGGCTGTCGATGCATGTGGACGTTGCTGTAATAGGACCTGCACCGAAAGAAGCCGATCATCTAGTCGCCGCATTGCGTTGGCAAGTACTTGTCTGTCTGAGGCAAATCGAGGACAGTGGCACAGCAGGTGTCCGATATTTTCGTCCGAGCCGCAAACATCGCACGCCGCACTGTCAGTAATTCAGATTAACGTGGTATAAGCTTTCTTGGAAGCAACTCCCAGCCAAAGGTGATAGAGAAGCGAAGCTTCACGTCCATGTAGGCCGGGTGGAGGCCGGAGTTGTAGTGAAGGGTCAAGCTTGTGCAGTCTTGTACGTCGTATGCTTGGTGTGGTCTACTCAGTCAGTGTGAGACTGCGGGCCAGTTGAAGAATCTGCCTCGCCGCGTCTGCTCTTGAAAGCGGAATTTGATCGCTGTTTGCTTCTTCATGTGACGTGTGAGCAGCATGACCTGCAGAATTATTTCCGCCTATACGACAATGTCCATGTAACCACTGAAATACGATGTCGTGGCCTTTTTGTATTAAAAGGTGGTGAAGTTTCAGGGTTTTGTTGGTCAACTGGTCGTGTAATCTGCGTCGGCGAACTGATAGCAGGCACTGTAACGCTGGTTTTGAGTCAGAAAACACGGCCCATTTACCTGGTCGTTCTTCGGAATTGATGAGTTGCAATGAACTGCACAGAGCCTCGAGTTCTGCCGTCGTGGACGTTGTCACATGTGAAGTCTTAAAACACCGGGTTACCCCTTGTGATGGTATAACCACTGCTCCACCTGAACTAGACGGTGTAGTCGAGCCATCCGTGTAAATGTACACGTGGTTACTGTGGTTTTGTTCCAGTAGGAATAGACTCAATTGTTTCAGGGCGTGTGCCGGTAAGTCCAATTTTCTCCTCATTCCCGGAATCATTAGGAGAACTCGCGGCTGACACAAGCTTCAAGGAGGAAGCAGTGGCTTTGATGCAGGTGCGTACGTCTCAGTAAACGATGGACGATTCTTGTAAACAGTAGCACCGCATGTCGTGCGGCGCCTTTCAGCAGCTAAGTTCGCCAGGTGGTGAGAAGGGGTCCTGGCATAATGCGTGAAGTGCATGCGCATTGTCTCGGTAATAATATGCGTCTTTATCGAGCGATCTTGAGTGATGGCAATAGTTTCAGCCGTTGAAGCACTGTGGGGTAATCCAAATCATATCTTAAGTGCTTGGGCTTGAATGCTCTGAATCGCCGGCAGGTTGCTTTTGCCGGTGTTAGATATTTCAGGTAAGCTGTACCATAAGAATCCGATAAACAGCACTCTGTACATTTGTAGCATGGATGGTATGGGCACTCCCCAATTCTTTCCTGCAAGGAATTTGAACATGTGGCATGTTGCGATCAGCCGCTTCTTCACATACTTCACGTGTGGAGTCCACGGCAGGTTTCTGTCTATTATGACTTCCACGAACCTGTGGCTTCTGCTGAGCGATATGTATTTTTCATAATCGGTATGCTGTAAGCAGACATTGGTTTTCACGTGAACGCTACCACTGCAAATTTTCCGCAGGACACCCCAAGGCCTTGTTTAAGAGGGTAGCACGACGTCGTTGTAGCGGCCTTCTGAAAGCGGACGCGAAGCTGAGGCCTTGTCACACCTGGTGTCTAAATGCAGATGTCATCAGCGTAGACCGAAAGTTCTACAGGGCTAGGTAGCTGCTCGACTAGTCCAATGAGAGTTAGACTGAAAAGTGTGGGGCTTAGTACTCCTCCCCGAAGAACTCCTGGGCTTCTGTAATAACCAGGTGTTGGGCTATTCGCTGTCATCACGTAAAACGATCTCAGCTGCAAGTAGCTGTACACCTACACATATATCTCGCCAAGAAGACCAACTGTTTCCGAAGCATTACGGATGGCTTCTTGGGTGACATTGTCGTAAGCCCCCTTAACGTCTAGAAACAGGGCGGCACACAGTCTCTTTCGGGCTTTTTGGTGTCGAGCATATGTCACCAGATCAACAACTTTGTCGATTGACGAATGGCCGTGCCTGAATCCGGTAATAAATAGTGAATAAATTTCGTAGTGCTCTAAATACCACTCCATTCTTGTTAGAATAATTCGTTCCATTGTTTTTCTCGCACAACTGGCAAGTGCGATAGGACGGTATGAGGCAATATCCAAAGATTCACCAGCCTTTAGAAGTGGAAATAGGCGACTTGACTTCCACGCCTGGGTAACCGTACCAGTCTGACAGGAGTCGTTGTATAGGCGTAACAGTGCGTTCCGAGCTTCGTCTCCAAGGTCACAAAGGGCAAGGTAGGTAATGCCGTCAGGTCAGGGTGCTGAAGAACGTCTGCACAGTGTCAGTGCCGCCTCAAGCTCATCCATAGAAAACTGGCATTCCATACGGGGATCACGGGGGGGCGGTGGGTTGTCAAGTGTTTCCATTCTTGATACCGTGAAATCGGAACGACTGGAGATTCTTCTACAGAAGAATTCTGCGACGTCTATCTCTCGGCATTGTGGGTGAAGTGCCAGAGATGTAAATGGGCGTCGATGACCCAAGGTAGTGCTAAGACCCCGGACAGTTTGCCATATCAGTGATAGGGGCTTTCGCGTATCGAACGACTTGCAGAAGGATGTCTAACGTCGCCAAGCCAGTTTATCTATGTGCTGCTGCATTTTCTTTTGAATGCGTCAAGCCAGCCTCAAATCATCCATGCACTTTGTCCGTCGGTACCTTTGTTCTGCACGACGGCATATTGCGCGAAGTTTCTCAAGCTCGATGTCGAAATCGGTGCGCTTGTGACTAGTTAGAAGTGAATGCGTGGTATTCTGCAGGACATCCTTTATAGGGTCCTCTACGTTCCATTTCGAGTCCTCTAGTCTTCCATTAACATTTTGAATTTAGGCCAGTTGGTGTATTTGAGGTATCTTGAGGACTTGGAGCTGGTGAAACCTTCTATCCGCTTGCAAGTTGGTATATAGTCGCTGCCCCGCGTTTTCAGATCCGAAAACCAGTGCACTTTCCGGGTAAGTGAGCGAGAAACCAATGTAAGGTACAGGCAGCTGCTATAGGCTGATCCGCATAAATATGTAGGACTTCCATTGTTACAAACGCAGAGTTTGTACTCCGAGGCTAAGGACACCAATTTTCTTCCTCTATAGTTGACCCTGGAGCTTCCCCATAGAAAATGGTGGGCATGAAAGTCACCAGTGATCACCCGTGAGCTTGGTGTTGATGTCAGAATACCACGTAAGCACTCGCAGTCAAGGCGGTTCGATGGATATAAGTAAGCTCCGATAATCGTAAAAGCAACCTTAACCTTCTTCACAGTAAGGTACACACATTGATTCTTTTCGTCAGGCGAGACTCTGTGGTGAACGTAAGTGAGGTCATGGCGCATGAATACAATAATCTTGCTGCAGTCTCTGTGAGTGGAGGACATAAAGCACTCATATCCTAACAGTTTGATTGAAGCAGACAGGTTGGGTTCACAAATCACGATAATGGGGGAGCGGTTCACAAATACAAACTGTCTAAAATCAGACATCCGCGACTTAAGTCCTTTGGCGTCCCACTGAAAGACAGATGCATTCTTGACTTCCACTCAAAACGACGGTGCCTCGCTGGCCATGGCTTTACCCTAGAGCTGCTAGCACCGGACTCAGGGTGTCTAGCATTTGCAGTGTGGTCTGCGCAGACGAAGGCTTCTTATTACCCAGTAAGACACGCATGGTACTCATGAGCGATCGCAGCAAGCTTATCACTTGATCTTCATTCATTGCATCACTGGTTTGAGGGGTCGTCGAGGGCGGTGGAATTTGATGCAAGTTCGAAGTAGGTTGACTTCGTGGACGCGAGGGCCACTGTTTGGAAGGTGCGACTGCTGTCCCTTTGTTCTGTTTGGCAGTATCAGTCTTTAGTAAGTTCGGTGTTTGTGGGTCAGCCACTTTGATAAAGGATGGCATTTCTCCATCGCTAGAGCAGTCTTTCCGTGATGGTCTTCGCCCACGACACCGTCGTCGGCCCATTGCAGCGGCAGCTTCCCTGTGCGTTGAATTATCCCGCACCATACGCCAGAGTACCGTGTGCTCGTTTCGCACCCAAGGGAAATCTTCGGATGAGGCTTCATGAGCGCCTTGGCAGTTTGGACATCGTAACATGGTGGCACCGCAGGCGCCTGAGTGAGATTTAGCGTACCACGCACACACAACTTTGTTCTCACAGACACCTTCTACGTGTCCCATCTTGAAACACTTGTAGCATAGCAGTGGCTTCGGTACGCATACACGCACGCAGTAGCGAACATGGGCAACTTTGACATACGAGGGAAGGCTGTCTCCTTCGAACACAAGCCTCAAGCAGCGTCAGTTGCCGAGTCTGGTAATGTGCGCGATGCGAGTGTCTTATGTCGCTGGCTTTATTAATATTGGCAGTTCATTAGCTGAGAAGGAAAGATCCACACCATAAATGACGCCTACAGTGCCATTACAACTTGTAGCGACCATTGGCGGAACTTTCCCGTTGCCGATTTCTGTTATTGCTGAAGGCTTTGCAGCGCGCAACGGTGCATAACATCTTCAGCAAGGACATTCTTCCGTGTGTTTATCCTCACATCTTTGATGTCATTCGGCGCGGTTTCCTCAAAAAGCACAGAAAGAACTTGCCTGTTTAGGAGTCGCAAGTTAGATTCAGGGTCTTCGGGAATGAACAGCATGGTGTGCGGCCACCGCTGAGGTGCAGTCTTAACGGTGGAAACACTTGCCGACGGTGCCGTTCGCAGCAGTCTTCGTTTTGTAGATCGATTCATGACGACCGTAAGTCATCATCCGATGACTCAAAGCCATCCGAGTACAAATCGGTCACCTCGCTGTTCGTGTCGTTTAACGCGTGCCACGCTTGCATAGAAAAAAATTCCGCCATATCCACGAAGTTAATTATGATGAGTGGGCGAAGCTCCGGAGGTAAACCTGGTAAACCATGAATCCTCTGTACATTTTTCCCACTCGATTTTATTACATCGCTCCCCCTAGCGTACGTCGCCGCACTAAATCGAACGATTGCCTTCAACCAATGACACGCGCCATATGTGACATCATTCCTATTTTATAAGATCTCGCGTCTTTCATCAACTACAAGTACCGCTTTCTAGTTTATAACATCTTGCATCTTTTCATCATCAGCTACAAGTACCACCATCTAGTAAACACTACAAGAACTAAACGAGAGGTGGCTACATGGATGGATGGATGCTATGAGCGTCCCCTTTATAACGGGGTGGTGACAAGTATGCCACCAGGCTCGACAAAAAAAAAACTTTTTTTCTTTTTTTGATGTTGGCCTAATGCCTCTACTTCGATAAATTCTATCTTAATGGAAAAAAAGATAAATTTTCAGCTTAAGTTCTCTGCCATTTACGGCACACTGTCCATATTTTATTTTTCCAATATTTATTTTTGTCCTTTCTCTCTAATTTTCTGCCACCAATACTCTAACCGTCTCTTACTTATTTCAATCGCGGGTGTGTTCAGCTTTCCATTGTTGTCCCTAAAACCCAAGGCTTCCTGTAGGCTCGTGCCCAAACGTACACCTGGGTGGATATCTCCACATTCAATCAGAACATGCTCCGCCATTTCCTTATCTTTCCCGCAGCATGTGCATTGTTCTTCTTCTTTACTGAATCTTGCTTTATAACTACGCGTTCTAAGGCAACCCGATCTCGCTTCAAACAGTAAAGCGCTTCCCCTTGAATTATCGTAAAATGCTTCCCTCCTTATTTCATTTTTGCCCTTTCGGTAGTTACTCAAAGCCGGTTTTTTCTCCATAGCTGCCATCCAGTAAATCCTCTCCGCCTCCCTGACTTTTCCCTTAACGCTCTTTGTTGACATATGGCTTACAATACCAGCCGTATATTTACTAGTGAGTCTTCTAGTTCTTTTTCTCCACTGTGTGTCCACGCTCTTCCTATACAAATAACGGAACACCTTCTCTGCCCATCTACTCTCCTTCATATTTCTTAGCCTTTCTTCGAACCTTATTTTGCTCTGCGCTTCCCTCGCCTCAAAACCTGCCCACCCCATATCGCCCTTTACAGCCTCGTTTGTCGTCTTCCCGTGAGCACCCAACGCGAGGCGTCCCACAGTCCTTTGATTTACATCCATTCCCGATGGCACCTCTGCCCTCATGCACACCACTGAGTTCCCAAAAGTAAGCCCTGGAACCATTACACCCTTCCACAGACCTCGAAGCACCTCATACCTATTGTATCCCCACAACGCTCTGTGCTTCATTATTGCCGCATTCCTCTTTCCTTTTGCTGCCGAGGCTTTTTCCTGTACCTCTAAGTATCTATCACTCTCATTTACCCATACTCCAAGGTACTTGTATTCACTTACCCTCGGTATTTCTTGGCCTTGTATGGACACCGTCTGATCACAGGGATCATTGAATACCATCAATCCACACTTCGTTACACTGAATCCTAGTCCAAGAGCTTCACCTTCCCTTCCGCATATATTCGCCAGCTGCTGTATATCATCTCGACTGTCCGCAAATAAGACGATATCGTCCGCATAAAATAAACCTGGAAGCTTCTGCTCAATCATCATGCCGCCCTGTTTGTGTGACAGATTAAAACCAATGTTGCTACCTTCTAGCGCTTTTTCCATACTCACCATGTACAGCATGAATAACAGCGGGGACAAAGGACATCCCTGTCTCAGACCCTTGCTAACCTCAACGTTCTCTTTGCTACGCATTCCTTCCCACTCTATGCAAACTGTATTTTCTCGGTATATCTCCCTCAAAAGCTGTATACAGTCGTCGCCCATGCCCATTCCTTTCAATATATCCCACAAAATTTCCTGATTAACGTTGTCGTATGCCCCAGTGATGTCTAGAAAAGCCACGTACAAGGGCCTATTCTCTATTTTAGATATTTCTATACACTGAGTGAGAACAAACAGGTTATCGTCTAACCGCCTGTCGACTCGAAATCCGTTCTGAAGTTCTCCCAAAATATCGTTATGTTCGGCCCATGTTTCTATTTTCATTTTTACTGCTTGCATCGCCAACCTGTATAGTACCGATGTAATGGTTAGTGGTCTATACGAGCGAATCTTGTCCTTTTCTCTCTTGCCTTTATAGATTAAGTTCATTCTACTTTGTCGCCAACTGTCCGGTATTTGTCCGTCCTTTAAGCTTTTTTCTACTGCTTTTAACAATGCTTCTTTAGTGTTATGTCCTAGTTCGTTAATGAGGCTAACGGGAATCCCATCTAAACCCGTGGCAGTGCGCTTTGGAATTTTTCCTTCGGCCTTTTTCCAGTTGAAATTATCAAGTACTAGCTCTTCCTCTGTTGCTTTCTCCGCTACACTTTTACTCACCGGGGAGATCCCCTGGACGCTCTTTTGAAACGAATCGGCTGTTACCTTTTGGATGTAACCTAGCGCTTCGTACCCTTCCAATTGATTTCCTCCTTCACCTAGAATATGTTGTTGCGCTGTGACAGACTTCCTACCTAGCGCCTTTATGTGGCTCCAAAAAATCCTAGGCGCGGCCTCCTTTTTTTCGTGTATCTCTGTCATCCAGCGTTCACTTTCACCTTTAATTTTTGCCTCTACCAATTTCTGTACAAGGGATTTTTTCTCTAAATATATTTCCCATATTTTTTTTACTTCGTCCTGCGGCCGCTTCTCCTTTTTTGCCGTTCTATGCTCCCGTGATGCTTCGCGTCGCTTCTCGATCGCCTCCCGGATTTCCTTGTTCCACCAACTTTTTGGCTTCCTTTTTCCTTTCCAGCAAACAGTTTTCTTTTCTTTCCCTATCTCCTTCGTCATCAGATGTAACAGCTCACTATACTCCCAGTCCTTGCCTGGTATTTCGCCTACTTCTTCCTCGACTCTTGCGGCTATATTTATTATTTGTTTGTCATTTAAATACGAGCTGCCAGACTTTGATTCCATGCTCATATTTCCAGTTTCGTATCCCATTTGTAATGTTATTCGTTTATGATCACTACCCAAGCTGTTAATGCCTTCCTCGTCTATCCTCATTTCTGTCAGTTTGTGGTAAATTCCTTCAGTCATGAGACAATAATCAATACTTGATTGCTTGTTTCCGACTTCCCATGTGATCTGGCCGTCACATTTAGGCCCCGTGTTAACTATCTCCAGACTATGTTGCTCGCAAAGATCTAGTAATAACTTCCCATTGGTGTCCGAATATCCGTCAAGGTCATGTATGTGGGCATTCATGTCCCCTAGAAGGATGATTTCGGCCCCATTACCAAATTCCTTAATATCCGCACTCATGCAATCCACTATCTCCTGATTCTTTTCTCTGCAGTTATTCCCCGTCCACAAGTAGGCTACCCCTAGCCACGTTTCCTTTCCACCTACTGTGCCCAGAACCCAGAGGTGCTCTGAACACGTCTGAACACGTCTGAACACATACAGGAGCCGGTACCGCCATCTAGTGAACACTGCAAGAACTAAACTAGAGGTGGTTACATACAGGGGACGGTACCGCCATCTAGTGAACACTGCAAGAACTAAACTAGAGGTGGCTACATACAGGCTACAGGAGACGCACAGCCCACGCCCTAAGGAGCTTCGCCCCTAAAACATACTTAAAGAGCGGACACACCCGTAGGGCCCTGTGGCCCAGCTGCCATACTGCTTTCAGCGCCACGAGCGGTTGGTCAGTCTCGATAATGTCTTGAGCATTAATATAATAACAATTTTTTTCTTTCAGATGCTGGGATTTGAACAGGTGCCCTGATGCCCCGAAAGCGAGTGTCTTTACCACTACGCTACACACCCATGCTTACATAAAGGAAATACATGTACAGTACATTGAAACCATATGAATGTGTCTCTTTGTGCAAAACAAATGCAGAGCGACAACAATTTCTAGTCATGCTTCAATGTTTTCTGTTGTATAGCATTATATGTCCTCAGCGGGACATGATGTAGAGCGGATACGGAAAATTGCACAAAATAGTAAAGTTTATTCTTTGCAAAAAATTCAGTCCAAACTTGGGTATTTAATGTCCTCCTGAGAAGGCAATTACATGCTTTAAAGAAAGAGTAAAAGCGAGCATGGGTGCGCCATCTAGTGGTTGGTAAGACACTCTCATGCTGGGCCGCGACACGGCTCCAGTGGCCACTCTTTGTATATTATAATTTTCAATGGCCATCGCTGGAAATGGCTGTCGACGAACGTGCCTTATGGCCCATATTTGGGTGCATGAGGCATAAGATGCTTGCGTTCCTCTCCGAGGAGCTCTTCGTGGAAGAACACGCGTTTCTGCTCCAATGACCGTGTCCTATTGTCAAGGTTCAGCATGAATGGGTACAACGTATTTTTTGACGGACATGGTGCTAGGCCATACCATGAGGTCAGAGTTGATATGCTTCTGAGCTTGTCCTTTCGAACTGTGTTCGCCATGCCCTGGTGATTCTACGACCAACTATGTATACTAAAGAAAAATATGTGTACCTACCCATTTACTCGGTTCACCTACTAATTTCTATAGTGTCAGTTAGTTATATGAATTTCTTATTCTGCTGATCTGATTTCTGCTGATTGCTGTAGGTGAAAATGATGGTTTTTGCATTGTTTTAACGTGATGTACAATTGGGGAATTGTGAGCGTATTCCTAAATACTGATTTGTCTCGTATAACCTATGCTCGTACACAGTGTAAATAATTTTGTTCTAAACAAGAACGACTATAAACTTTAAAATTACAACAGAGTCCCACTTTTTATTTGCGCCTTTTTACGTAAACTCATGCATATATATATATATCAGTGATATGACAAGAATGGTGATGGCAAAAAATCTGCCAAAAGTGTCCATATTATTAAAATCACAATAAAAGAACGAGAAAAGAGCAGGTCACAGAACGGACGCACTTCGAGGACATCCTAATCGAGAAAGAAATAGCCGTAGGCAGGACACTTAGCGTGTAGGATAGATGATTAATAGATCGATTGGTTGAATGATTGATTAGTATGTTGGGTTTAACGTCCAGAAACCATCATATGATCATGAGAGACGCCGTAGTGGAGGGCTCCGGAAATTTCGACCACCTGGGGTTCCTTACGGTGCACTTAAATCTTAGCATACGAACCTACATTTCCGCCTCCAACGGAAATGCAGCCGCCGAAGCCGAGATTCAATCCCGTGACCTGCAGGTCAGCAGCTGAGTAGGCAAGATAAATGAGCTTTTCTTAGGAAGAGTAAAAGACCGGATACGAAGAGCAGGTAAATCTACTCAAAACGAGACAGAAATCTACGTGGGCATATAATATTAAATAGTCTGCGAGAATAACTTGTATGCCGCAAGTGCATTTCTCTGAAGGAACAGGGAGAACTCCATGAGCTTGGACAAGAAGATGCGCAAGTGAGTGGTGGGGACACTGAATAGGATGTTGTCACGGACGGCTATTTTTGGCGACACCGCGTCACGGCAATTAACGGGCGCCGTACTCCCCGACTGACCGTGAGAAACGGCGGCGCATGAAAAGGAGCCGAGAAGGGCAAAATGGGGTGCTCTTCTTGGAACGTCGCCGCTGATGGTTAATCCTTTTGTAACTGTGGCGGCGTCTGCAAGGTCGTAGAAGGCCGCGGTATACCCCGAACAAGGTTAGACTACAAGACGCACCGACTGAGAGCTAAGTGGTTGACCGTTCCCACGGGGAAAAGCGTGGGAAACCCTCTGGCGGCCAAGCCACATGACAACAACCCGACAGGTTGTCACTCTCGCTAGTTGCGGGCCCTCTCCCAAACAAAAAAAGGTGGGGTCAAAATATTTTTGGGGCGGAGTTGCCCATCAATTAAACGCACATGATTTGACCCAGGCAGAGGTCTCTTGTCCCCAAGGAAGAGAGCGAGGAGACACGAGGGGGATTTAAGCGCAGGATTTTGCCCTGCTAGGGAGAGTAGTCGCTGACCGAGATGGTGTAGAAACAGATCAACAAGCATCTCTTCTAGAAGTTTTTAGTGTGGCTCTGTATCGGCTGGCCACCTAAACTTAGCCGTTCGTCTAGTTGTGACGCGATATTAACGTCTGCAACGTAGACATCGGGACTTCGCCTCGAGTTAGCTCAACCTGCTCGAAGTCACCTGCAAGCACTAGCCTCCCGGAGCCACCAGCGTTGCAACAGCGCCGACATCGCAGTCGTGCCAGAACTCTCTTCGACTTCTCGCATCAGATCGTCGGGGACACAACGCTGCCGGTCATCACACGTATGCCTTCACCTGTTTATATCTTCGAACTTTCTCCTCCGTCGTTCTATTCTTGTGTTAGTTGGTGTAGTTTGTAACAGTTCTCTCTCGTAAGCTGATTTATTGTTTCTGTTACATATTTCTTTAGTTGTATCAAGTGTCGATGTATTTTGTTAGTTGTATTGAAGTGTTGTATTAGATCCCGTGTGCTGCAATATCACTAGAGTAAAGTTTGTTTTGTTTTCCCACGTCTCTGATCTCTTCGCTGTCTCTGCTTGCGTACGGAACGAACCAACCTGCTGCCATTACAGTCGCTGACTTCGCGCTGGCGACGCTAGAGTGGCAGCTTGTAACAAAACTGGCGTCCGCGAGACAGGACGTTCCGTACAAGAGTAAGACGGTGAGGGGTGAACGAGAACCGTGCTGACAGCGTGGTGATAGAGCCGCACAGTTGAAGCAGTTGCATCCTGCAATGATTGCGCTGTTTTTATAGTGGCATCATAGTGACAGTTGCAGTATGGAGTGTATGAATTTTGATAAGTGGATCGCGTACGGTAAACAGTTAGGCCTCGAGGGCGCCGAACTGAGACAATGTGTTAAGGAGCAGCAGGAACAGGCGTTAGCCAGAGAAGAGCGGGCACTGGCCCGGGAGGAAAAAGAAAGAGAGAGAGAACGCGAAGAAAAGGAAAGAGAGCGCAAAGAAAAGGAAAGAGAGCGCAAAGAAAGGGCGAAAGAACGAGAAGCGGTAAGGGAAGCGGCAAGGGAAGCTGGAGAACGGGAAGTGCAGTTACTGCAATTAAAGATTCGCCTCAGTGAGGGTATCAGGGTTAGCCGATCCAGCAGTGAGCACGGCGATGCCGGCGAGAAACTGTCATTTGAGCGAGACACATGGTGTCAAGGGCTACTCACGGTTCTGCCTTGCGAGGCAAATGAAGCTGTTGCGCGACTCAGTCAGCAGAACGCGAACAACGAGGTAGTTAAGGCAGAGATGCTCCGGATATTCGGAACGTCTGTCTGGACAAAAGAAGAGCAGCTCAGACAAGAGTCTGAAAGAAAGCGCGAAACAGAAAGACAACAGTCTGAAAGCGAGGCGCGTCGGAAAGCGATGAACGTTAAAGTGTGGCAGGAAGTGCTAGAGATCGCGCCAGAAAAGGGCCCGCGTATTCTAGAAGGCATCAAGGTAGAGTATGCTGAGAACGAGGCCTTGGCCGGTCTGGAGGTAGAGACGATGTCGAAAGACGCTCCTTGCGTGGATGAGAAGAGGGCCAGCAGCCCTAAGGGGCCCAGTAAGATGCTGGAAACTTCCTTCGTGCCTTAAGAGTACGTTTCGACATCGTCAAATGTAGGCATGATTAGCACAGTGGCGAATCAGAGCGAGGACGCGACGCTTCAGGAATGCAGCGATGCCGTCGGAGAGGGCCCAGTTAATGGCTTCATCAGTGTTGACGAAGCCAATTTGGCCCAACAGTCCGTCGTGACGAAGAGTTCGAAAAGCGTTAGCGGGAGGAAAGACCTAGCACTAGCTCCAACGAGCTTCCCGACTTCTGAGGTCACGACGCGACATGATGATGGCATAGAGAGAAAAGAGGCAAGCAAACATCGCCGAAAGAGAAAGAAGCGAAAGCGTTCGGCACTGCCTAAGCATAGGACTAGTCCCACCCCGTCGCCAGAAAGACGAAGGGGTAGGCATTCAATCAGTTTTAGGAAACGTCAATGGTGACGTTCAGCCTGGCACAAGCGGCGAGCCAGCTTTGGAGGAGGAAAAGGAGGTGCATCACCCAAACGAAAGGCGCGTTTTAGTTCGACAACTTCAGGAAGGCGACCTTGTCCGAAGGGTCAACGTCGAAAGATCACAAAAGCTAAAAACCGCGTCGGGGCGAACACAAACGGACAGTGGCCCCAGTTTTCCCCCTGTTTCTGGCGTCCCTTTCAAATTCCTGAGGGGAGCCGACGGAAATGCAGAATGAGGCGTGACAGCAGGACACAGTCGGGCGTTCGTGTTTCTTGTAACCTCTGGCGTGCTCGAAGGCCGCCGGGAACGCGACCCCATCGGGTGCGATTCAGGCGAATCTATTGTAGAAAAGGGGGCAGGGTCAGTTGAGTAATTGTTGCACGCGCGTACTAAGTATAATTATTCAAGGCAACATTGGAGATTCATGTTTGAGTCGTTTTAATTTTGTATAGGTTACAAGATTTGATGTAAAGTTTTCAAAAGCAAAACCGCCGAGCCAAAAGCTGAAAGTAAGCATCGAATTAGTTTAATCATGAGTGCGAACCTTTGCATAAGGTAAAAACCGAGAAAATGTGTCATTTTTCTAGTTGTTTCAAAGGTTTAGTGTGGCATCGTATGCCTCCACTGCCATGGGGATGTGACCTGAATGAGCACTTGAGGAAGATGTTAGCATAAACCGAATGATTTCGTAAATTGATTAAGATTGGCGTGACCCGGTACAGTTATCGTTGCGCGCATTAAGAATTGAGGTCTATGATCATGTTATTTTTTTTCCTTTCGTCGGTTGTTTTCCATTTGTATGTGCGTATTTCATTGTATAAGAAGTGTATTTTGAGTTATTTTCTTTTTGCTTGGTGCATTGGTTGTTTTACTTGTTGTAATGCACATTGAAAGATTGCCCTACAGTAAAGGAGCGCACCTGTTCCGTTTTGTTTCGTAGTATACATTCGTGCAGTGTATTCTGTATTGATGGCTGCCGTACACGGCTATTTCCTCTTCTTGGTTGTATGGCGCATTGATATTGTTGCGTGTAAATGAAGCTGGTACTCTAACAATTGTTTGTTTTTCCTTTTGCTGTTACTTTGATGCACTCAGCCTATGTATGTTGTGTATGAGAGGGACAGTCCTCATGTCTCCCTTGTTGGTGGTGTTTTGTTCCTTGTTGTCGAAACAATTCCCCTCCCTGTGAACAAATGTAATGAATAACATTCTGAAAGTGGGGACCAATGTCATGGACGGCCATTTTTGGCGACACCGCGTCACGGCAATTAACGGGCGCCGTACTCCCCGACTGACCGTGAGAAACGGCGGCGCATGAAATAGAGCCGAGAAGGGCAAAATGGGGTGCTTTTCTTAGAACGTCGCCGCCGACGGTTAATCCTTTTGTAACTGTGGCGGCGTCTGCAAGGTCGTAAAAGGCCGCGGTATACCCCGAACAAGGATTAGACTACAAGACGCACCGACTGAGAGCTAAGTGGTTGACCGTTCCCACGGGGAAAAGCGTGGGAAACGCTCTGGTGGCCAAGCCGTATGACAACAACCCGACAGGTTGTCACTCTCGCTAGTTGCGGGCCCTCTGCCAATCAAAAAGAGGTGGGGTCAAAATATTTTTGGGGCGGAGTTGCCCATCAATTTAACGCGCATGATTGGACCCAGGCAGAGGTCTCTTGTCCCCAAGGAAGAGAGCGAGGAGACACGAGGGGGATTTAAGCGCAGGATTTTGCCCTGCTAGGGAGAGTAGTCGCTGACCGAGATGGTGTAGAAACAGATCAACAAGCATCTCTTCTAGAAGTTTTTAGTGTGGCTCTGTATCGGCTGGCCACCTAAACTTAGCCGTTCGTCTAGTTGTGACGCGATATTAACGTCTGCAACGTAGACATCGGGACTTCGCCTCGAGTTAGCTCAACCTGCTCGAAGTCACCTGCAAGCACTAGCCTCCCGGAGCCACCAGCGTTGCAACACCGCCGACATCGCAGTCGTGCCAGAACTCTCTTCGACTTCTCGCATCCGATCGTCGGGGACACAACGCTGCCGGTCATCACACGTATGCCTTCACCTGTTTATATCTTCGAACTTTCTCCTCCGTCGTTCTATTCTTGTGTTAGTTGGTGTAGTTTGTAACAGTTCTCTCTCGTAAGCTGATTTATTGTTTCTGTTATATATTTCTTTAGTTGTATCAAGTGTCGATGTATTTTGTTAGTTGTATTGAAGTGTTGTATGAGATCCCGTGTGCTGCAATATCACTAGAGTAAAGTTTGTTTTGTTTTCCCACGTCTCTGATCTCTTCACTGTCTCTGCTTGCGTACGGAACGAACCAACCTGCTGTCAGTCCCGTCGCCGACTTCACGCTGGCGACGCTAGAGTGGCAGCTTGTAACAGATGTCTTCCATAGCTCTTTGCACTCTGATGTGGCATGATTAGCGATATCTGACGAGAAAAGCTGGATGCCCATGTGCCTTGACTCAGAAGTCAGGCACTCGCCGGTGCGTGGTACTATACTCGAGTCAACGTTGTTTTGGCGCTGCCGAGGAGGATCTCAGAGGCTAAACAAAAATAAGGGGCGTGGTTGAGGCTGCTTCTGACACTTGGCATAACGATCCTAGTTTCTCACTGGAATACCGCCAGCTCTTTAAGCGAAATTATTCAGCTTATTTTTACGAATAATACACAAGGTTTATCGGCTTATCGACGCTTAGGCTAATTGAACTTTCCCGTTTCACATGCTCGTATCGTAACACTGAAGCAGAACCGATTATTTTGTAAGTATTATTTTTAAAACCATTTTTAATTAGAACAAAGCAGGAGCAATTCCTCAACCATAGGTGCTTGCAACAGAAAGAACGAGCTTTGTCGTTCACCGAGTCAGTATAGGATTATATGCAAATCATGAAGGAAGTGCAATCTAATAGACGTTCTCACTAAATCATGCTACTTCACTTACCGTATTACTAAAAACAAGCGTTACCATTGCGTCTAGCAAAAAAAGAGCCCTTAAATTTACACTGCGTTCCGTAAAACAGTTACCATAGCCAGTTCTCCACTAATAGCCCTTTTTACCACTGAATAATGGTCACCTAATTATAGCTACTGCTGGTGAGTTCTTGCTAATAGTAGATAAAAAAACGCTACAAAGTTACTACTGGGGCCACTAAACTTAAGATGAATGAGCATCGTTCTGATGTTTTGTTTTGTTTTCATTTCCACAAAACGTGAAAGATTGACATCAGAGGAATTTTTGCTTTGGCTTCAGAAACCATCCTTTCGTCATTTCAGCAACCTAGATGTGTAAAGAAATGGAATGCAAAGGAACAAAATAGAGCTTGTAACCATATGCTCTATCCACCTGTCTAAGATTCTGAATCTAAAAAATGCAATATTTTTATGCATCAAGTGTCTAACGACATCGGCGCCTGCAAGAGGTACCGTCTACTGAATTTTCTTTCTTTTTTAACAAGGCTATTTGGCTTTTTAAAAAACAATCATACTAACAGCTCTTACAAAACAAAATATCTGACAGCAAAAAAAAAAGAACATGGCGTGCATAATTTGCACACGACAGCTGTTGGCGAAGTTTTTTTGCTTGGACATTGTGACCTTAGACTGATCATAAAATTAATATTCGAAATAATTCAGGCCTTTTTGTGTCGTAAACACGCACAAACTCCTTTTATTATTTAAAGGTGAACCATTTCATTGCATACTGCTGGCAGGTATAGCGTGTCTATTTATTGTATCTATCTTGCGGCCAGCCTAAGGGGTCTCTCCGTGCCAAGTTGGGCACCTCCTCTCTCAACGCCAAGTTCTTTACGCCAAGTTGAGCACCTCCTCAACTTGGCGTAAACCAAAATTAGTATGGAATGGTATAAGTTTTTTCACCCCCACATCCAAAACTCAACAGACCGCATGCGCTAACCCTACGCCTATTACAGACACACACGTACCCAAACTTTGGCAAACTTCGCGTTTATTATCCTGATGCATACCCCAGCAAAACGTGCCCCTCGTGTGGACACACGGCGACACTCGCCCACATGCTCTGGGAGTGTGGAAACATTCCTGCCGACTCTACCTCGAACAAGTGGGAGAAGCCCTCAGGAGTTCACTTTTCGCCGACCAGCAATGGCCGTCCAGCAGGCCCGCAAAATGGAATGTCCTTGCGAACCTGCGTTGCTCCCTGTTGGTCCCTACGTGGGAGACGCCTGCTAGCACTGAGCGCGCCCTATAGGACTGAAATAAATTTTTAAAGACGGTAATTCTTCTTTCTTGGGGACCTTCAATAAAAAAATTTTGGTTTTTCTGTCTGTGTTTCTGTACATTTGTCTCTTTGTCCGCCCTTTACGGTACCCTAAACGGCACCAGACGATACCTCGAACGGCCAACCCCCATCAGCCACGCCAACCAATATTCCTCAAGATTGAGCGTTCATACATGTGCGATGGTTAGTTAAAAAGCAATTATTGCGCATATCTGAGGCACCATAACAACACGTCAATATTCTGCATGTGTGTCTCCCACTAGAAAAAGCATGCATAAGTAATTTTAAGGACCATAGCGTTTATCACGTTGCGCTAACCATGCAACGCTTGCACGAAAAGTCAAGTGTTTCCAACAATTTGCTGAGACGGCACGGTGGTGGCACCTACCCATCGCCTTGCGTTCTACACCTTATCACCTTATAGAGACGGGCGCGCAGGGCACGCGTGCTTCGTTTTCCACGAAAACAGCCAGATAGCCTTCATGTCTCACGTGTGACGTGACTTGATGCGCTCGTTCGCCTCCGCTGCACGCTCGAGGCAATCTAACGCAGCGCCTCCAGAATACCACTCACCAATTTTCTCGCACAGAACAACAAATAAACGTTTTGTTCCCTCTCTCCAGACGCAAGACTTCGTCTTTCGACGACACTTGCAGTGTAACATGTAGATATGGGCCAATTTTTTTCATTCTATTCTATATGAAATGGTAAAGTGCTTTCATGCATAAAAAGGGGAAGATTCATCCAAGCAGCTGAGGAAGGAACTGAGCAATGCTTTCATGCATATGACTCAGTATGAGATTATGCATAATGTGCCAATTTCATCGTGTACGCCGTCAAACATATATATATATATATATATATATATATATATATATATATATATATATTATACAGGTTCGCAATGTGCCGCAGGTTTTGATTGTTTAACTGTACACAGGAATGGTGATAACAGCCATGGGTAATTTCAGCGCGTAACCGTTAAAAAATGTAACATAGACCGGGCATGCCCGTGGACTGCAGAAAATGAACCGAAGTGTCCAAGCAAGAATTCAACGTCAGCATTGGGGGCGTAAGAGTCAAGTATTTCGGCAAATAAACAGGTGAAATTTCAGAACCTCCTTTTAAACAGAACATAATTTGCGTGAACTATCAATTTTGGTTGCAGTGCTATTTTACTCTTGGCATCGTCACGAAGCAGTAAAGAAATGTCCATATGGTTGCATAATATTATATACACTGCCAAACATATCTATGTGGTACAACATTTGGAAGCTGATGTATTCATTGCGTTGACGCCGTATCCAGTCTCAGTCGCTGTGACTGCTTGAACGCACTGGGCTCGGTGCAGAAAGCGTTTAAAAAAATCAAGGCTAGAAATAGGGCCCAAATTAACGGCACATTTCTGGAGATATCGCTCATTCGCACGCAGTTTTCGTTTTCATTATTGGCATGCCTTTGCCTCTCTTTTTCAGATTTCTCCCGCGCCATTACCGATAGCCAACAGAGCAATGGGCCGTGTAGCCCGGCGCAGAATTTCCATTTAGTGGTGGACTTCACCCAACCAACTAGAAACTTGGCCAACTCCTTTTTATTTGCCCCGCCGCGGTGGTCTAGTGGCTAAGGTACTCGGCTGCTGACCCGCAGGGCGCGGGTTCGGATCCCGGCTGCGGCGGCTGCATTTCCGATGGAGGCGGAAATGTTGCAGGCCCGTGTGCTCAGATTTGGGTGCACGTTAAAGAACCCCAGGTGGTCTAAATTTCCGGAGACCTCAACTACGGCGTCTCTCATAAACATATAGTGGTTTTGGGACGTCAAACCCCACATATCAATCAATCAACTCTTTTTTATTTGTCATTATCACTCTCTATCGCACTGCCTTTTCAAACCTGGCCTTCGGCAACGCGGCCGCGGTAGCCTGTTAGCTTTCTTACGGCGCTTTTCTTTTCTTATTGGAATGCCTTGTATCCCTTATCTAATAAAAAAACATTCAGGGGTGCTGACACTCGTATGTTCGCATGCACAGAAGCACGGTATAAAATGGATAAGAGTGGGAAATTCACTCTAGCTTGAATGATAGAGCATCGGACGAGTTGTCCAGCGCGCCACTGGAGGCTGCGGTCTCCCAAGGGATCCCCGCTGACCTCCTCTGAAATAGCGCAACCAATCTCTGTACTGGTCCCCTACTTTTTTGTTTTGTTGTTGTTTTTGTTGTGGGATAAATGAAGATACCACCGCACAAGTAAAGAGATTCCGGTCCATTCCGGGGCAAGTTCTGACTTCCCGCTCTCTGACTTTCTCGCACTGCACAAAATTACTACAACGCAGTTAAGTATGCCAGTGGCGTCTCCTATTCCTTCCATAGATTATTTTTCTCTTGGTTTTAATTAAAGTTATATCGACAATTCAAAAAAGTTCGAAATTTGGTGAGACATCACAGGGCGGCGGCATTAACACGAATGAAACAAAATAAGGGCTAAGTAATGATAGGTCAGCCTGAAGTGACGCTATTGATTAATAAACCAGAAAAAGTTCAAAACAGACCAGCCAGGTATATCTTAAGTCGGTATGGAAGAAATCACAGTTGTACCGAAATGAAAAAGGAAATAAACTGGGAGTCACTTTCATTACGACGTAAAAAAGTCTATACACAAGCGAATCTATATGCGCCGATGGCTTACCGAAAGTCCCATGAACTCAACTACTAGGATGACTTCAGGGACGTCACCATGTAGTGTCATGGCGGCCTCACAGAGCATCGAAGCTTGTCGCGTCGGAATGTCGCCATAGTGACGTCCTGATAACTACTTCCCATAATATCGTCACGAGGTTGTGACACACGCAGCACTTGAGAGGAAGCACGCGGGAGTCAGGGCGGTGTCAGGCGAACTGTTTATTGGGCGAACTTGTGCCCAGCAAAACAAGGCCAAACACAACTCACAGCAACAGCGGCGTGAACAGTCGTCGGCCGACGGAAAAAAGACTGACCAGTGGCGCACTGCGCCGGCTTTTATACACGCGTCGTAACGCGTTCCAGAGTGGCATACAAGATAAACGCGGCCTGCGTTGGGCTTAACAGAAAGTGATAGGGGCTTTCTTCGTAAACCAAAAGAACCGCACGTGTCACTACCCCCCCTCTGAAAAAGCATCGTCCCGATGCTAAAGACAGAACATAAGAGAGAGTACATGCAATAAATTACATTAACAATGCGTCACAGCTAATCAGCGCGCGTAATAAGGTTTAAGTCGCACCACGTGTACGACTTCGGGTCGTGCACGGCGTCGTTGGGATGACGTTAAGCCATCGGGCACGACCTCATAGTCCAGCTCACCACGACGTCGGACTACCTTGTAGGGTCCAAAGTAGCGTCGCAGGAGCTTCTCAGACAATCCCCGTCGTCGTATGGGCGTCCAGACCCAGACAAGGTCGCCGGGTTGGTATTCGGAGTGGTGTCGTCGAAGGTTGTAGTGGCGCCTGTCGACCGTCTGTTGGCTCTTGATACGCAGGCGGGCTAGCTGTCGAGCTTCTTCAGCGCGATCCAGGTAGCTGGCGACGTCGAGGTCTTCTTCGTCGGTGCCGACCGGTAGCATGGCGTCAAGCGTCGTTGTTGGGCTCCGTCCGTAGACGAGCTTGTATGGAGCAAACTGCGTCGTTTCCTGCACGGCCGTGTTGTACGCGAAGGTTACATACGGGAGTATGGCGTCCCACGTCTTGTGTTGGACGTCCACGTACATGGCCAGCATGTCGGCGATGGTCTTATTTAGACGCTCGGTGAGGCCATTCGTCTGTGGGTGGTACGCGGTGGTTCGGCGGTGGCTTGTCTGACTGTACCTCAAGATCGCCTGCGTTAGGTCAGCCGTAAAGGCCGTACCTCTGTCGGTGATGAGGACCTCTGGGGCTCCGTGGCGGAGGACGATGTTCTCAATGAAGAACTTGGCGACCTCGGCGGCAGTGCCCTTGGGCAAGGCCCTTGTTTCGGCATAGCGGGTGAGGTAGTCAGTCGCTACGACAATCCATTTGTTGCCAGAAGTTGACGTCGGGAACGGCCCCAGTAAGTCCATGCCGATTTCTTGGAATGGCCGTCGAGGTGGTTCGATGGGTTGCAGAAGTCCGCCTGGCCTAGTTGTCGGCGTCTTGCGTCGCTGACAGTCTCTGCATGTCTTTACGTAGTGGGCGACGCCGGCAGTGAGGCGAGGCCAATAGTACTTCTCTTGTATTCGTGACAGTGTGCGGGAAACACCAAGATGTCCGGCTGTCGGGTCGTCGTGTAATGCTTCCAGAACCTCTGGACGTAACGCTGAAGGCACCACGAGGAGGTGGTCGGCGCGGAGCGGCGAGAAGTTCTTCTTCAGGAGGACGTTGTTTCGCAGGAAAAACGAAGCCAGTCCTCGGCGGAATACTTTCGGCACGTCGGCGGTCTTGCCTTGCAGGTAGTCCATGAGGATCTTGAGCTCTGGGTCAGCTCGTTGGCGTTCCGCGAAGTCGTCGGTACTTATGGGTCCCAGGAAAAAGTCGTCGACCTGGTCATCCTGGGGCGGCGGATCGACAGGGGCGCGAGACAAGCAGTCGGCTTCGGAGTGCTTTCGTCCGCTCTTGTAGACGACGGTGATGTCAAATTCTTGTAGTCTGAGACTCCACCGTGCGAGGCGCCCTGATGGATCCTTCAAGTTAGCTAGCCAACACAAGGCGTGGTGGTCACTCACGACTTTGAAAGGCCTGCCGTACAGGTAGGGGCGGAACTTTGATGTAGCCCAGATGATGGCAAGGCATTCCTTTTCTGTCGTGGAATAATTGGCTTCTGCCTTCGAAAGTGACCGGCTAGCGTAATCAATATCGTCGCTTCGTAAAAACTGGGTTCACTATGAAGACAACACAAAGCAATGGCAAAGCACAGGCTCTCGGGGAACGGAAGGTACAGTCAGTACAATAGATTGACAAGAAAAAAAGCAGAAAAGGATGGCTTTCGTTTTGTACTGCAGCCCTATTAATTAACTGCAAATTTTCTCAATTCTTGAGATGTTCCTCGTGTGATAGTGATGAGACCTTAGAACATTTCCTATAAATTTACATTTGATCGTTTTGCGAGCAAGCGCAATGTGATCTGCCAAACGCTGAACAAACTAGACGATAAACATTTTTGCGAAGATCCTCGGATCATGGCTCTCCGCGTCGCAGGCCAGCAAAGCAACGCAGGCATTGCTAAGTTTCTTAAGTCACCCGGACTGCATGTAAGCGTGCAATAGACAGAAGCACATAAGCCCTGGCAGTGCTCTCTTACCTTTCTTTCTTTTCTTTTAATCACCTCACTCCTTTACTCAGTGCAAGGTAGCAAACCAGACGCGCTTCCGGTTGACCTCCCCGTCTTTCGTTTCTTCACTTCCTCCTCCTTTTCGCCCCGCCGTGGTGGTCTAGTGGCTAAGGTATTCGGCTGCTGATCCGCAGGTCGCGGGATCGAATCCCGGCTGCGGCGGCTGCGTTTCCTATCGAGGCGGAAATGTTGTAGGCCCATGTGCTGAGATTTGGGTGCACGTTAATGAAACCCAGGTGGTCAAAATTTCCGGAGTCGCCCACTACGGCATCTCTGATAATCATATGGTGGTTTTGGGACATTAAATCCAACATATCAATCAATCAATCCTTCTCATTTTTCATTGTAACTTTGCACTAGGGAGGAGTTAAAACTGCTGATCAGTTGCACTCTCTGTTGAAAGATTTCTGCTCATAGTAGAAAGAAGTTGCTGTCACACCTGTCCCGTTTATTAGGGAGGCAATCGCCGGGCTAATTCCAAGAGCCGAAGTATTGGCCCCCCGAACCGCACCACGAAAGCGTGGACAATTTTGAAGTGGTCCTTTTTGGTGCGCCAGCGGACGCCGGTCGTGGCCCAAAGAACAAGTCAGAGCCGAGAGTTGATAAACAAACAAATTATATTCTTAATAATGGCAGATCGAAAACAATACATAAAAATGCACACTCCACAATAGTTGCATACAATATGTCACCAATCAAACCAATCAATCAACGTAATACACAATACAACCAGCCACACTTGAAACAACGGACACAGACAACAATACGCACTACAATGCAGTCGCATGCATTGAACAACCAAGACACTTAAGGACTAGAGAGATAGAAAACCTATTCAGTCCAAAGTCCTTGGAACAAACGTCTGAATGATACTCTTCCGAGAATCACTCACTCAAAGTCCAGCGTTGTTGTCGTTCCGTAGCTCTCGAAGTTTCTCTTCCAGGAAACCTCGCGTCCTCAAATGGCCACTCTCCAAGCTTCAAGCTTCTTCGCCGGAAATCCGTCGGCTTCCCACACGCAGCTGTTGCCCGCGTCTTCGCTCGATAGCGGTAAACCCACGCTCTTGCCTGTAGCTCGAGCCGTCCCTACGGACCAAAACTTCGCCGACTACACTGCGGAATCTCTACGCGCTCCGGCGCTAACTTTCCGTCTTCTCCTGTTCTGTCACTACGGGCAGAACCTTCGCCGACTCCACGGCGGAATCCCTACGCGCTCCGGCGCTAACTTTCCGTCTTCTCCTGCTCTGTCGTCTCGGCTGCTCGATTAAATATGTTCCGCGCCACCTTCCAGAATGTTCTCCTCATTTCGTCGGCGCGACGCGCAGCGAAGGCTGGGGAGAGGCACGAGACGGTTCGACTGCCCTCTCCTGAGGATGAATCACTCGGTCTGACCCCGCCCCGTTCGTTCTGGAAATTTCTAGCGCTTGCCCGGCCGCCGCTGTGGGGTGAGGAGGTTCGTCTGCGAAGCCGTGCTTCTGCGGGGAGAGCGCGCGCCCGGGAGCCTTGGATGTTTGCTTTCTCTTTTTTTTTCTTTTTACCTCGCGGCGTTTCTGCCGCCCGTTGTCGCAAGGATTTGGCGGCGCGCTCTTTTTTAGCGCTCGTTCTGTGACACTGCCCCCCACTTTAAGAATATTATCTCATAATATTCAAAACCTCACAAACGAGCGCGAACAGTCACCACACACTCTCACAGACTGTAACACCATCAGTCACTCATGACACTTCACATTCACAATAGATCACTTAATACAATTGTACATTGTAATTTCAATTACACAACACGCGAAAACACAACCACAAGCACATGAGTACAACACTGCACCACACATTCCAAACAATACAAACGTACAAAGTTCTCTTATTACAACAATGGTACAATACTATACATCACATCACAGCACAACACTTCGACACTTGTGACACAGGATAACACAACATTAACACAACGTATGGCACTCAGCACTGCCCAACACATTCTGATTCCACCTCAGCACCTATCCTGTGTACTTTGGGCGGCGCTTGCGCCCTTTCTTGCGGTGCTCGCTCGATTTCTTCTTGTTTTTCCACGTTCCCTTTCGGCGAGCCCTTTCCAACGACGATATCTGAGGCGTAATCTCAGCCATCGTTGTCACTTCCGACACCGTTAACGCGTCATTACATTCGACGGGTCCTGTCTGTTTGTTTACCCGCTTGATAATGCCTCTACATTTGGCCCGGCTGGCCAACACCGTCTCCTTTACGCTGTCGGTCGGTTGAGGTCGTGCCGACGTAAGTCCGGTTGCTCGGCCCGTGAACTTATTCGACCCGATCGTCTTCTCCTTCGCTGTCTCTTGCGCCGCAGCTTCACCTTGGGCTCTAGTGAGATCCGTCACGGGATGTTCCTCCACTGTATCTCGCGGTCGCTGGGTTGGCGAGGGCTCTATCTTCGGGTCTTCTCCCAAACATTCTGGATCACTTGGCCCTCGCGCCCCGTCGATGTTTCCGATGACAAGGTCATACAGGGGGGTCGTCATGCATAACGCAGTAACCTTCCCGCTGAAGTACGGGGTTTCAACCTCAATTTCTGCTTCGGGAAGCATCCGAACCGTACGGTCAATTAGGCAAACCGGTTTCTTTCTGCCTGTCAACTCACTTTCCCGTACCAAATTTCTCCGAACGATAACAGTGGAGCTGCCGGTATCTCTTAACACCGTAACTTTTTTGCCCGCAACTTTTCCAGGCCGCGCTGGCATTCCTTTGGTAACACCGGTTGGCTGTTTTGACATTACAGCACCAACAATAGGGATTTTCTCCCCACTTTTCAATTCTACGAATCCGTCGGTGACGGCATTATTATCGGATTTCGGTGCCCCTTGAACACAGGATACCTGGTGAGTTTGACTCACTCCGTTTCGACATGCATCTGCTTTGTGCCCAGTCTGACCACATTTGAAACATTTTACTGCCGTAGAGCTCGTAAAGATCGTTCGACAGTTTTTCGCGCGATGACCCACTCGGTTGCACAGAAAACATCGCGGAATGTTCTCTGGTGCACGCTTCTTTTCTTCGGGAGCCAATTTCTTCGAATCATCGGGACACTCCTTCTTTACCTTGGCCAAATTAGTGCCACCTTGCGCTTCCAAGAATTGATCAGCCAATTCAAGCATGTCTTCAAGTGAGTCAGCCTTCCTCTCTTTAAGTACAGCGACAGGCTTGGGTGGCAACTAGTAAGAAATTGTTCTCGAATTAGCAGCTCTCTAAGCTTATCGTACTCCTGCGCTGTCCCTGAAAGTTCAATCCATCTGTCGAAATAATGGCAAAGTCGGGCGGCATACTGCGTAGCCGTCTCACCATCAGCTGGCTTTCCTGTCCGAAATCTGTCCCGGAATCCTTCCACAGTGAATCTAAATCGCTTCAACAAAGCCGCTTTCACCTTTGCGTAGTTGGCTACATCGGTCGGCGTCAGCCTACCGTACACACTGAGCGCTTCACCACTCAAGCAGGTACTCAAAGCAGTTGCCCATTGCTGTTCCGGCCAATTCTGGCTCCTCGCAATCGTCTCAAATCTGTGGAGGTACGCGTCTAGGTCGTCCTTCCTTTCATCAAACGCTACGAGCAGCTTGCTTGGGTTCAAGCGGAAGCCGTGATCTTCCCGTTCGCTGCTTTCAACTCTAGCTTGTACGGGAGTTTCACTTCGCTGTTGCAAACGGAGCCGCTCGAGTTCCATCTCGTGCTGCCGCTGCCGCTCCCTTTCCTCTCTTTCTTCTTTCAGCTGGCGCTCCCTCGCTTCTCTTTCTTCTCTCGCCCTTTCGGCTGCCAACTTCTCTCTCTCCAGCTCCAACTTCAATTGCTGCTCTCTTTCTTCTTTCGCCCTTTCAGCTGTAAGCTTTTCTCTCTCCAACTCCAACTTCAACTGCTGCTCTCTTTCTTCCTTCGCCCTCTCTGCCGCCAACCTCTCTCTCTCCACCTCAGCTTCTTTTTCCGCTTTGGCTCTTTCGACCGCCAACCTCTCTTTTTCCAGCTCGGCTGCTTTTTCTTCTTTGGCTTTCTCTTTTTCTTCTTTTTCCTTCTGGGTGACCCACTTCCGTAGTTCGGCGCCAGAAAGACCCATCTTTTCACCAAGAGCAACTAACTTTTCGAGATCCATTGTGTCTCGCAACTCGCAACTAAAACCTTGCCGCGTGCAAAAAGTATCTGCCTAAATCAGTCTACCGGAACACTCCCCTGCACTCGTTAACGAGAACACTGAACAACACACAAAATCGTTCCGATAGCAGTATCATCAACTCGAGGCTCTTTCTTACTACTTTGGACACACTGTGCACCAAAAAGTCCTGTATCGCGGACGCCAGATTAATTGTCACACCTGTCCCGTTTATTAGGGAGGCAATCGCCGGGCTAATTCCAAGAGCCGAAGTATCGGCCCCCCGAACCGCACCACGAAAGCGTGGACAATTTTGAAGTGGTCCTTTTTGGTGCGCCAGCGGACGCCGGTCGTGGCCCAAAGAACAAGTCAGAGCTGAGAGTTGATAAACAAACAAATTATATTCTCAATAATGCCAGATCGAAAACAATACATAAAAATGCACACTCCACAATAGTTGCATACAATATGTCACCAATCAAACCAATCAATCAACGTACTACACAATACAACCAGCCACACTTGAAACAACGGACACAGACAACAATACGCACTACAATGCAGTCGCATGCATTGAACAACCAAGACACTTAAGGACTAGAGAGATAGAAAACCTATTCAGTCCAAAGTCCTTGGAACAAACGTCTGAATGATACTCTTCCGAGAATCACTCACTCAAAGTCCAGCGTTGTTGTCGTTCCGTAGCTCTCGAAGTTTCTCTTCCAGGAAACCTCGCGTCCTCAAATGGCCACTCTCCAAGCTTCAAGCTTCTTCGCCGGAAATCCGTCGGCTTCCCACACGCAGCTGTTGCCCGCGTCTTCGCTCGATAGCGGTAAACCCACGCTCTTGCCTGTAGCTCGAGCCGTCCCTACGGACCAAAACTTCGCCGACTACACGGCGGAATCTCTACGCGCTCCGGCGCTAACTTTCCGTCTTCTCCTGTTCTGTCACTACGGGCAGAACCTTCGCCGACTCCACGGCGGAATCCCTACGCGCTCCGGCGCTAACTTTCCATCTTCTCCTGCTCTGTCGTCTCGGCTGCTCGATTAAATATGTCCCGCGCCACCTTCCAGAATGTTCTCCTCATTTCGTCGGCGCGACGCGCAGCGAAGGCTGGGGAGAGGCACGAGACGGTTCGACTGCCCTCTCCTGAGGATGAATCACTCGGTCTGACCCCGCCCCGTTCGTTCTGGAAATTTCTAGCGCTTGCCCGGCCGCCGCTGTGTGGTGAGGAGGTTCGTCTGCGAAGCCGTGCTTCTGCGGGGAGAGCGCGCGCCCGGGAGCCTTGGATGTTTGCTTTCTCTTTTTTTTTTCTTTTTACCTCGCGGCGTTTCTGCCGCCCGTTGTCGCAAGGATTTGGCGGCGCGCTCTTTTTTAGCGCTCGTTCTGTGACAGTTGCACAGTGAGTTTCGAACTGCTTCAGGTGCATTTTCACATTGAGATAGAACTCGTTTGTTGTTCAGGGAAGTAAATGCGACAGTCCCATTACGGTGTCGTCTCTGGCACTGATCAATGACAGTCAACTTGGTATGATGGGCTTCTCAAGAGAAAAACAATGACTACTTGATTATTAGCTATAAAAATAATCACGTGGACTCTTCAGCTCAACTGTGAAAGAACACAAGTGCACGAACTTTTGGCCTCAAGCAACTACTAGAGGCTATCACAGCATGAACTTGCCTCCTCAGTGTTCTCGCAATAACATGTTCAATTTGATGGTTTTCCCCCGTTCCATTGCAGACTGTAACTAGTTCCTATTTCCTGTTCTGTCACGTCCATCATTCAAAGTTGTAGCCGACATTCATGATATACATCTATAACACACGCTCGTCTATTAGCCCGTGGTAGGTTTTCAGTAGCCTTGAATTGTTTTTTTTGTTATGTTTTGGGCAGTATTTTTCACATTTCACTGATGGTCATCGAACTTTTGACTATTTTCACCATTGTATAACCAAACGACTCTGTTAGTTAAGCCGTTTTCGTATGTTCATTGCTGTTAATTATTATTTCGTGTATCTTTGTAAACCCACTTCGCGCTGCAAGGTACACTTATAAGGAAGCTTTATTTAAGAAATGAGAACGGTTTGTATATCTGCGGGACACCCCTCGCTGTGCAATTTTTCATAGCCACGCTAAATTTGCTCGTACTGGGTATGGCACAGGCCTTTATTGCTCGACATGAGTGTCTTCACCTGCGGGACGCCCTCCACTACACCGCCTTGTCTTCATTGATACTATCAAGTGTGCTGACTGACGACTGTAAAAAAAGAGAGAAAGTGCGCCGAAAGTGAGCGTGGTTTGTAGTTCTGGTACTCTAGCGGTCCCTTATCAAACTACAGCAGAGCACTGAACGCACCAACCAGAGCCTTTCGCACCAAGCCAACCAGAGCCTTTCGCACCAACCAGAGCACTGAACGCACCAAGCCCAAGCCTTTCGGGCCCTGGCCCGAAAGGCTTGAACTCGGCCGGAGCCCACCCGTTCTAGCCAGATATGCCTTGACTATAAACGGGGCATTGTGCGATCTTAGGGTTCTGTTAGAATACCTGTTCCAAACAAGATACGTTCTACAGTACTTTTCGAACTTCTTTCCGTGTCACCACTTACACTGGTACTGTATATACTTTCCGTGTTTATGCCGGTAACTTTTTCGCGAAAGAATTGCAGCGCAATATAAGGAGGAAGCAACGAAAGGGAGAAGGCAGGGAGGTTAACCAGAAATACATCCGGTTGGCTACCCTACACTGGGGGACTATGGAAGGGGACAAAAAAGACGAGAAAGTGGGAAGAGAAGGAAAAATGGTGGGGGAGAGACTGACAGTCATTTCGCTGTAGCCTGTAGAACTCTACGGCATGTCAGAGGCGTTCACAGAAGCCTGTCTTTTTCAGGAAACACAGCAGGGCTTTCACTGCTTTGTGGGCTGTCGAGACGTTGCTGTAATAGCACCTGCACAGAAAGAGGCCGATCAACCAGTCGTCGCATTGCAATGGCAAGTACTTGTCTATCTGAAGCAAAACAAGGACAATGGCACAGCAGGTGTTCGATATTTCCGTCGGTGCCACAAACATCGCACGCCGCACTGTCAGTCATTCCAATTAACGTGGTATAAGCTTTCGTGAAAGCAACTCCCAGCCAAAGGCGATAGAGAAGCGAAGCTGCACGTCGATGTAGGCCGGGTGGAGGCCGGAGTTGTACTGAAGGGTCGAGCTCGTGCAGTCTTGTACGTCGTATGCTTGGTGTGTTCCACTCAGACAGTGTGAGATTGCGGGCCAGTTGACGAATCTGCTTTGCCGCATCCACTCTTAAAAGCGCAATCGGAACGCTGTTCCCTTCTTTACGTGACGTTCGAGCAGCATGATCGGCAGAATCATTCACGCCTATACCACAATGCCCAGGTAACCACTGAAAGACGCTATCGTGGCCTTTTAGGAGCGAAGCTCCTTATGGCGTGGCTTGGGCGTCCCTCGTATGTAACCACCAGTGGCACATACCCGAAATAGGTATAACACTTGACCTCCAAGGTGGTGCCAGCGAGAGATTTCTTCTCTGCGTTGTTTAACAATAAAAAGTAGTGCTCAATGTACATGCCAATGGCCGCTAATGGGGAATGAGAGACATGAGCATTCGGCTTTTAGTCAACGCGCACGCTGCAATCCCCATTAGCAGCCATTGGCATGTACATAGAGCACTGTCGGACAAGAAAGGGATGCTACATTATACTCGCTGGGTGTAACCTCCTTAGCTTTAGAAAGGTTTAGCGAGCGTTGAGCCGCAGTGCCATGAGTACAATGAACTTGTATATACCATGAATGAACTCAAGGTGGTTAAAAATGAGAAGTAGATACGAAGCGCAAGCCGTAAGAAAGTAAAAGCCGAATTCTCCTGTCTCTCATTTCTCATTAGCAGCCATTGGCATGTAAATTGAGCCCTATCTGACAGAGAAAGGTTGCTGCGTTATACTCGCTGGGCGTAACCTCCTTGGTTTTCGAAAGGTTTAGCGAGCGTTTGGTCGCAGTGCCATGAATACAGTGAACTAGAATATACGATGAACTCGAGGTGGTTAAAGGTGGGAAGTGGACCCAAAGCGCAGGCCGTAAGAAAGTGTGCGTGTGCCACCTCCTTGGAATGTCCTTGGAATGTCCGCTGGATGGCGGTGCTTCTATGTGGGGAATATATGATAAAAAGATGCGAGATGGTGGGACTTGGAGTGTTGAATAGATGAACGAACGGACACACAAACAGATGCATGGATGGACGCATGAACGGACGCAGGGGCGGATGCACGAAAGAACGCAGGGACGGGCGCACAAACAGACGCATGGACGGTCACACAGACGGACGCATGGACGGACGAATGCTTCGCCCCACTCTCCATCATTCACTCCGTGGATATGCTGCCATTTTTTGTGTATTAAAAGGTGGTGACGTTTCACGGTTTGGTAGGTCAACTGGTCGTGGCATCCACGTCGGAGAACTGATATCAGGCACTGTAACGCTGGTTTTGAGTCAGAAAACACAGCCCATTTACTTGGTCTTTCATCTGAATTGATGAGTTCCAGTGCATTGCGCAGAGCCTCGAGTTCTGCCGTCGTTGCAGCGCAATATAAAGTGTAAATGGAGTCATAGCTGCTTGTTTCACGTACTTAGGCCTAACCGCGCAATCTTATTATTCATTTCAAAGAACGAATACACAATTTATTGTGTCTATATAAACATATATATTATATATGTCAATATATTATGTCTCTATATGTCTCATACGTACAGTATGAGCCTACATAAATTACATAAGAGCTGGGGAGTGTATCAAGTTGTCTTCACACTTGATTTATTTCCCAATGCAGTGAAACAAAAAGCGTGCTGAATAGCTGCTTCTGGGAGGAATACAGCACGCTTGGCAGCATTCCGTGAAATAGAAGTGCTGTGTTGACTTCTCGGTAGGCAACCATAAGCGTACGCTCTGTTCCCCTTCAGGGGGTGGTGAGGAAAATTCCTCCTCTGGCCAACCCATTTATAGCCGCCACGATTGTTTCATAGATCTGTCAAAACAAGCCAGGCCTGTAGCAAGCGAGCCATCATCCTCGCTGTTCTCTGAAGTCGCCTATTTCGTCATATTCGTGTAACAGCCTCCAATCATCAAAATTGTTATGTCCTGAAGCATGACTGGACCAAAGGCTTCTAAAGCAACTCTCTATTAGAACGCCAAAGTGATCCAGCTGGCGGTTTTTTTTAGCGTTCTCTGTCGAACCTGGTTTCTTCGCCGTCTGGAGCGCAATGTTGGGAACGAAAGATCGAGAGTACATATGTTTCCTAGTCGCCGATGGTCCAAGACATCGGTAAAAACATGAGAGCGAAGTCTGGATGTGTTTGGCTAGCGATTGTGGTAACACGCTTCCAGGTTGGGGCAGCAACGATGGAGCCAGCGATAATGGGTGTTGTTTGTGGAAGAGTTTATTTTAAGAGTACCGCTCCTTCTTTCTTCAGCAAATTTGGTCTACGTGTTAAGTAAAACTGGTTGTGCAAGGTGTTTGTAGCTCATTTTATTAGGGCTATTTTACTGGCACATGCACCTCCAACAATTTAGCAAACATGACTTGTGTTTGCAATTTTTTCATCACAATACTGCACTTTGTATTAATATTGAAGCAGTGAATACTTACTACAGAAAAAGGATATTTTGAAGAAAAAATTGTTTAAGACTTCTCAATCTGATAATCTTTACAAGAAAAATTACAAAGTTCGCAAAATCGTCATTTTTATTTATATTCAGGTGCAATTTACACCCTGTGGTGGTCATAAGAAAAATCACGTTTATACCTAAATCAAAAGCTAATAAGCAGTTCTTTTTCATAGCAAATCTTTGTTTATGAAATGTGTTTAACGATTTTGAGTACTGAGCACAACATTCATGCTTGCGGGGGTTGCACGGTAACGAAACTTATTTTTGCGTATTTTGTTTTAAAAAAGAAAATAACTTTTGAAATTTCCAATTGGCGCCTAACTTCGCATTTGCTCATACGAGAGCTGCCGCCTTGTTGTTCCCCATGGCTGTCAATGGGAAAGCTGAAGAATAATTTTCTTCCTTGAAACAGGAACATAATGATAAGAGCTGCCATTATAAAATGCCTGTTTATTTGCTTTTGCTTTAAGTATATAGGTGATTTTATTTGTACCCGGACTTGGTGCAAATTGCGTCTCCATATACACAAAAACGATGATTTTGTGAAATTTCTAAATTTACTTAGAAAGTTTAGCAGCTTGAAGGATTTAAGTATAATTTTTCCTAAAGTTATGCTTTTTGTGGACTAATCAGACATGTATATATACAGTATTGCAACAGAGAAAACACAAAAATAACGCATATTGGCTCAATTCTTGGAGGCGTATGTGCAAGCAGATATTCACTAATATTACTGAGCTTCTAAACCCTTCCACAAAAACCTTTGCTTGACACGTAGACCATACTTGGTACAGAAAAAAACAGTGGTACCAGAAATTTTTTTTTCACGCACAACACGCAAACGACACTCCAAGAAGTTCGGAAGTTAGCCGCGTGACCCAGAAACTTTTTTTTTCGGAAGTGTTCTATCGTGTCATTCTTTTGAATGGAACCAATCAGCACAATGTTTTTTTTCAAATACCTTTAGGGTGGTAGCTGAAATGGCTAGGACGATTGGCCAGGAATGACCCAATGATTTACCAACAAACGTAAGTGTTTTGCATTCAAATGTATGTTCTTTTGTGCATGCTTATTTGGGTGGTCAAACTATTTTGAGATCTAAAATACACTTACTGGATTCGCATAGTAACGTGGTAAGATATTCTTTTACCTAGTATTTAGAATTGTTGAGAGCAATAATGCGTAATGGGTACTTTATTTTTCATCAATGGGATGACGCAGGCTCGCACGAAATCCGAAGAGCATGTCCGGCTCCCAAAAAGTACACTTTAGTGATTATAAAGCGTTGCACACGATTGGCCCTAATAACAGAGAAATTACACAAAAAGTGACAAAAAGATAAGATTGAAAAAGCAGGAATTATCAACAACAATGCCAAGCTATTTCACAAAATATATTGACAATAAAACAGCATTCAAGCTATTTATACTGGAAAAATCGGCGCCAAGTTTTGATGAACTAGCGATTTACCAGAAATTAACTCTCATAAATTCAGAATTTTTCCCAAAAAATCAACTGCAAAAAAGACGCCCTTCCCCCCAATTTTCACCAAAACAAACTCCAAAAGTACAGAGCCCTTGGTATCAGGGACGAAGTAAACTGAAGCCGGGACGTCCATCGCAGATGGACCCCACGCTGGCGAGCGTCATCATGACCCGATGCCACCATGTGAATGATTAACGGCCGACATGCTTTTTTTTCTGTCTTTGTTTTTCTTCCTTTCATTCTTTTTTTCCTTCTTTCTTTGCTCCTTTCTTTCTTTCTGTATTCTTCTATTATTTCTACCTTTCTTCTTTTACTCTTTCTCCCTCTCTCTCTCTTTATTCCTTTATTCTTTCATTCTTTCTCTTTATCTTTTTTTCTTCCTTGTCTTTTTTTTCTGTGTGCGCTCATTCGCGTTCGATTAACCTCTGCACGACCACACCGAACCACACGACAGGAGGGTGCCTCGCGCGCGATGCCATCCTACTCGGATTTGCTTGTATATCACCATTGGCCTCGGCATTGCGGATGGAACCCCGTTTGCGTTGTTTTTGTACGTATTTTTGTCTTGTGGGCGTGGGTACAAAGGTTCATTGGATCGTCCAACAGGGGGGCACCATACTTTTCTTGTCCGAACCATTATGTAACGCATAAGCAGGACTGAGGAATTGGATTCCCTTGCCGTGAGATTAATGAGCCTACAGTGCCTTGTCAATAGTTTATCCGAACCCGCGTGTGCCTCATAAAAGTGCCTCTCCTTGGCATGAAAATCATAGTGAGATTGAACCAATCAGGCAAGTAAGGTGGTATCAGTAAGGTAGATATCGTAAAATGAAACACTGGAGTACCCTCAAGGAAAGCCTTTAAGAGTTGAATGCGATAGTGATATCCTCTGTCTAGTGTGTACCGAGTTGAAAATTGCTTGTGTCCCCGAATCTTCCGCACAAGGCTGGACTGTTCGCAACGGGTAGAATGTTTTAAACCACGGGCAATTGTGCGCGGAAAATATTTCCGAGCTTGCTATACAACCCTGTAATGTCCACTGTATCGTATCTGCTACATGGAATATATTACCTCAGTAATCTTGATAAGCAAATAATGTGGATTTCACTTTTTATGAAGAAGGTACTGCGGCTTACATATTATACAATCCTAATTACCTATTTGAAAATTCACTAGTTATGTAAGGCCTCAAATAAAAGTTATTTTCATTTTTCCTAAAATAATTGAACAAGAAGAGTTAATACAGTCACCGTTTTCTCGTAATTTTTCTGAAAACATAACTGTTCATTAGCCTGACAGGGTTGAAGGCGTAGTAACATATGTGCCGTTTGTAGTGGGTGGCCACTTTAAGCCATGCAGCCAGGGTAATCACATTTTCTGACACGCTATCGCATTTTGCGTTTGTTCCATGCATGATAAATACGATATGACATGTTGCATTGTGAAGCATGTATGTAGGACACATGGGTTTCTAGAGCTTGCGTTAATTTCATTACATTCCAAAGCAGAGGGAGTATTTGTCACGGCATTTGCAAGCAGGCGCGTGCCTCTGTCGTTCCATTTCTGGCTTTCGAGCTATACGGTCGCCAGATTTTTGGCTCCGACGGAACGCTTTCAGCGGCCCGTGCAGGCCGCGGTAACAAGGTTTTTGTTCCTAGTTCTGATGATTATCAGGTTATTCTACTCAATCGGTCTTCCAAACACAAATTTGTGGACACAATTTTCATGCATGGTGATCCAAGAACCCGGACCTACTGTGTAGAACATTACAGGGACACTCAAGCGAAACTTGGAGCGCTCGCCAAAGTTTTGGCGTTGAGGGCGTATCAGATAAACCACGTGTAGGTTGTGACAATGATGAGTGCAGTCGTCACTCAGAAACTGCTCTTTGCTGTCGACGTTGAGGGAAAGGATCGCCCATGTTTGTTTATTGACCCAAATAACCACGAGGTCGGCTTGAAGCTACCTTGGATGCTGCACGAAATGAGCGGTGAAGACGTGCGCGTAGCCTCGACTGCCTGGGAAGGTTTTAGGAAGACGCGGGAGAAGTGGAGAGCGCAAGGCGTCCCTGAAAACGGCTTGAAGTTACATTCCTACGTCAAAGATGAGATTCCGCATGAGGTGAATATTACAGAAGTGGCTCTCGTTGTAGTTCCGGTCGCGCGCCGCTGTGCCTACGTTGTAAGAGTACCGGGTGCATACGTCGTGACTGCACAGTACCCCGCTGCAATCGCTGTCGCCGCTACGGCCACGAAGACGCGGAGTGCGAAAAAACACACGCCACCGTGACCGGAGCAGTGCAGGCAAATTACGTGCTGGAGCACCTCATGAACGAGGAAGACTTAGAGAAAACAGCAGGAGCGAGCCTGAGATCGGCTGCCCAAGACGGGTTGTCAAGCTCTCAACAAGACAGATTGCATGCAGCACCAGGTAAGCCTGAAGCCGGGATTCCACACGAAGGTGTAGATTATAAAAGTGAAAAGGTCGATGCAAGGAATGGCGGCGAGACTACTCTTACCTGGTTCCACATAGGTTCCAGCTAGTAAGCGGATTATTTTTGCAAAAAAGTTCCATTTAGTTATGTGGAGATGCGTCCCAGATAACGCTTCGAGTATGAGGATCAGTTGTTCCACTCATTGGTCTGTGGATTGTCCACGTTGCAGCGTTCCACTTATTAGGTACCTAGGGAATTCATGTATCCTAGAGAATTTATGCACACCATGATTAACGTCACCCGTATTTCTGACATAAGAGCTATGATACCTAAATGAGGCAAGTAAGCACTCAATTTTCTCATATATTTGCTGCATACCGGAACGGACGAATTGGGGGTCATATCTCAGCATAGTATGATAAGATCGAAAAAAATTGTTTTACTGAATTGCTGCGCAGGTGTGTCATCGTGGAACACGCCGATATTTATGCTCCATCAAAAGATGCCTGCCTGTGCTTTTAACATATTGTCATGGGGGTGAGAGAACGAATGAAATAAATATATTTACAAAATATACAGGGAGAGTCAGAGGCAGCTGCAGCCAAGACGGAGGTACAACAGCAACAACAACACGAGCACGGTCGCTTTCATCGTCTTCGTCGTCTATGATGCTCTCTCGTTGCCGATGTCGTGTAACAATATTGTACTGAATAATAACAACTCAGTTGTAAGTTCAGGTATACGACAAAATATATCAGAAATTTAATGTTGAGTTATCCTGCTTAAGTGCCATATCGGCTGAATTGTCATATATGCCAGATATTGGTTACGGTAACCATAGTAGGTATACAAGCATGCGTCGAGATAACCAAAAAGTAAGCCATTCATATATTCATTCAACTTCAAATGGTAATTTAGACTATCTAGGTGAATCTTGAAACAACCACGCTGTCAGGCAGGGCCAAATAGCATCAATCAATAACCTGCAAAATTGTGAAAATTACCGTAGTAAAGCTACAGCATTTGCATTTGCCTGTTCGTGCTTATACTTTGGTTTAGATGCATACCCACATTATCCTACATCATACAAAACCTCAACTCTATAATGCAAGTTTTAAGACACAACTGCTACAGCTGTTGCTATCGCTTTGTGCGTGCATGATCTGAAGGCAAAATGCTATTCACAGAAAAACACTAATGCTCAGAAAGCCACCTGTCCTTTCGGCTGGTTGTAAAACAATGAAAAAAATATTTTCAACGATTTATTTCACAGAACACTTTCTCGCACTTGGTTACGTGAAAACAAGCGCAGTGTATAAGATATTACAAAGCCAATCCAAACAACACACAAAGAATAAGCCATATATAGTGCATAGCAATACGGAATGAAATTTGTGTACCAACAACCTCAATACATTAAGAATAAACTGAAGATCCAGAATAACTAACAGGTAAAACAGGTATTCACACGCAGTCTTACGTGTGATCAGTTATTAATCTCACACACGTGCGATGTGTCAATCGTATATAAAAAAATAGTGCTAGAAAGAAAAATTGTCGCTTGACGTAAGCTGTTCATCAAGATGATACTAATATGGTACAGTTGTACGATTAGTTATGCCTACTGGATGCTATTCTTTGACATACTTAGCAAAACTACGAAATTAGTATTGCGAAACATCAGTGCTTACGTAGCTACCTGACCTGTGGAGCTCATTTTAGTAGTAGTTGGTTCTGTTGCCGGAGCTTAGGTCGAGAACTGTGTTCCTATGGGGTTCACTTGGCTGTTTAGGGACCTTCGCCCCTGCCTTTTGACGCCGGAAGGTTTGTTTGCATGGGTAACATCAAAATTTGGCAATTCTGGACAGCATTCTATATCTTCAAAAAACGAAAAAAAAACGTTCATGCAAATACGTGTTAAAACAGCTAAGTGAGATTGACCTCATCTTCATATATTATAACTTCATTCCAAAATGCGCTTACTCATGTAAGCTTGTAAGGGAATGTTTAAAACATTTGAATTACCTTCGTGGCAGTTTTGGTGCCTTTTCACCTCCAATCAGCTGGAACGTAATAGAATCCATATTATATGTTTAAATACACATGCAGAGTAAAACATACCATACCCCCTACACACGTGCGCACACAAACGCACACACACGCACCACCCACATGTGCCCCAACCACACACGCACGAGCGCACACACACACGCGCACACGCACGCATGCACACGCAGACACATGCACTCAAATTGATGTAAAGCTATACAATATTTTAAGAAGAAAATTAAATGGGAACCACGCCGTTTTCCTAACCTCCGAATTATCAATATGAGACTTTTTCGACGAACGCGGAGAAACGAACGGTAAAGAGCTTTTTTTTTAATTGATTGATTGATATGTGTGGTTTCACGTCCAAAAACCACCATATGATTGTTAGAGACGCCGTAGTGGAGGGTTCCGGGAATTTCTACCACCTGGGGTTCTTTAACGTGCGCCCAAATCTCAGCACGCGGGCCTTTACCGCCTCCATCGGAAATGCAGCCGCGGCAGCCGGGATTCGATCCCGTGACCTGCAGGTCAGCAGTCGAGTGCCTTAGCCACTCGACCACCACGGCGGGGCAATGTTCAGTACTTGACATATAAAGTTTAATGGTTTTGAAAGCGGTGCAATATAAAAGTGATTTATAAGATAATATAGTGCAAATGTTTTTTTTGAAGAATTCGCATTACACGACAGGGTACTGCGCACAACAAAGATACCCCACAACGCCCCAAACACCACTTTGAACAACACCCTGTTGTCACAGACGTTAAAATACGGAAGCATAAAGTGACACCACTTTTAACACCACCTTGTTATCACAGACGTTAAAATACAGAAACATAAGCTGACTTCACGTGGTTCAAACTGCAAAGTAGTTCGTCGTAAACTGGAAAGGCCGTCGAAGCGAGACAGTCGTGCAAACAACGCTTAGGAAAGTTCATCGTGAATTGTCCTAAAACACTCACGTGGGCCATACGAGCAAGAGAGCAGTAATATTCCCATAAAAGTCAGTATTTTAGACAACAAACCTCAGTGAACCAAGCCTATAGTTAAACACATCAAACTGGTACAGTGCCATTTTCGTTGCGAGAATTCGATCACGTCTTATATTTCTTGGCAGAATTTACATAACAGCTCTACCAGGCACACTAACTATGCTGCTGACAGACGCTTACGTATTCGTCTTGCTGGTTCATGCGCGCCCAAACTCTCTTCGTTTGGTTGCGGTTGCAGAAACATTCAAGATACACAACAAAGAAAAAATCAAAGCAAGCGATAAAAATGGCACAGGACTGCCTCTGAAGCATAAGCAGTATAAATGCTCGTCACTCACCTCTGGGGAGTGATGGCAGAATCAATAGTACAAGGCTTCAAAAGCAATCTTGTTAGCGATGGTCCCAGAGCCTCCAGAACCATCTAGACACACGAACAAAGCTTCGGAAAAGCACGCACGTCACGAGCGAAGAAAATGGCGCACGATGTCTGTAAGCGTATACGCAGCACTTGTCAACTCTGCAACCACCGCAACGCTCGCCAGTAAAGGGAGTGTTGGTGTGAGTGCACGGACGTGCTTTCTTCTGCTTGCAGGAAGATTCACTGCCGAGAGACGTGGAAATTCTGCAGTCGTTATTTCGCGAACGCTAGCCCCGAGTTGAGCGTGATTTCTTTTGTTGCACATTTCGAAATCAAAGAAGAGATTCATGAGAAGAACCTCCTCCCCGACGCGCCTAAGCTGTATATGCTGCTTCTTTATGCTATCTGGAACATGCGATGGGGATACGGCGTCCCTTTGCCGCCTAAGTGGAACAACCATACAAGCACTCCACTTGGTTACTTCAACAAATCACTCAGCTCAATGGTATGTATCTGGTTCCACCTAAGTAAACAAAAGCTGAAGAAAAAATACAGCTGCTGTTCCAGATAACCCTCACCAGACCACTCGGATCCACATAACAGCACCGTCTGTTCCATTTAACGACTGATTTATCTGGAACCGATGTGGAACAAGATTAAGAGTGTATTTTCGGCATAGTCATCAAGATCCCCTCCGATCCAGAAGCGATGACTGCAATTGGCAGTGACGGGGAAACGTTCTCATGATGCAGAAGACAAGACCGACCCCAACGTGGCTGCGACGGACGAGCCACCAGCCAAGACGACTCACCTGCAGTGTGGCGGCTTCTCTTTCAGCCACGGCTGAACATCTCAGCGGAACGTGAGAGGGCGGAAACGCCACCTTTGCCACCATGAGTACTCTACCGGGGCAAGGCATTTAGGAAGGAAGTGCAGTTGTGAGATAAGTGTCATGCCCCTGGTTTTTTCACAGCCTCACAATAATAAAAATAAACAATTCAGTCCGCGTGGCCACGTAAACTTTGCGGGGACTAGCTTATAGGAGATAGCAGTGTCAGTAGTATACTGCCTAATAAGCGACCTGCAGCTTGACATTTTGGCAATCAAAGAGACTAAGGTCGATGGCGACAATGAAACCGGGGGCATTAGTGGGCTCGGTTACAATGGCCAAACAGAGCGATGCATGAATGATCGGTTCAGGGAGCACGCTAACTGTTTAAACGGCTCCCTTCCCAGGCACTTGGCGGACCATTTTGATACGACTCGTTGTCAGCCGATTTTGACAAGTGTTTGATCATGGGACGATATAAAAATTGGCACGAGCACGATATTTGTGAAGCCTTCCACATTTAACAACTTGGTGCTTCCTGTGTTAGCGTACCCTCAATTTTTCATCGCGACTTTGAAGTTAGTTATCTGGGGTCCACTGATTTGACCGATTATTGATAAGGTACGCCGTGTGGCGCATACATGTACAATTCAGCTTATGTTGCGTGGATATGCGCAGATTCTGTTTCCTATAATTTACTGTTGGTTCGCAATAAAGTTTTGTTGTCATTTCAGCACTCTGTTCTCGCCTATTATATCCCCTCTTGTCGTTCGCGCTGTTAGGCACTTTCCTCGTCTACCACATCTGCAAGAACTTAACCAAAATATGTTGTATTTTTTCCATTGCAACATTGCACTTTGTGCGAATATCTGAGTAGTGAATATTTACTACACAAAAGGTACATTTTGGTACCTGTCAAGCTGCTAATCATTACGAGAAAAAATTAACATATTTCGCAGAATCGTCATTTTTGTCTATATGGAGACACGATTTGCAACGTCGAGTGCTCCATTTCAAAATCACCTTCAAACCTAAATCCAAACAAAATAAACAGTTATTTTCATGTGCCAAACGTTATTACAACATTTTTTGTTTCAAGGAAGAAAATGATATTTGAACTTTCCCATATATGGCGATAGAAAATTTCAAGGCGGCAGCTGTCGTATGACCAAATGGGAAGATAGGCCCGAATGGGAAAATTCAAAAATTATTTCCTTCTTTGAAACAAGTGAATGTAATAATGAGAATTACCACGTGAAACGAAAAGTTTCATTGCTTTAATTTTTTTGTATAATAATAATTTTAGTTGGACCACCACATGGTGTAAATCTCATCTCGATATGAACAAAAATTACGATTTTGCAAAATTTGATTGTTTCTCGTAAAGTTTAGCAGCATGAGAGGTATCAAATATTTTTTCCTCAAAATATACCTTCTATGGAGTATGTATTTACTACTCAGATATTCATACAAACTGCAGTATTGCAATAGAAAAATTGCAAACATAACACATGTTGGATAAATTCTTAGAGGGGTATGTGCCTGTAAAATTGCACTAATATTACTGAGCTTCACACACCTTACACAAGAACCTACATTCAACATGTAGACCAAGTTTGGTATAGAATGTTCTTTTAGAATTTACAAACAACACTCAAATGACATTCTGGGAAGTTCCAAAGGCAACCACATGACCAAACATTTTTTTCCTCTCGGAAATATTCTACCGTTTCACTGCTTTTAATTCAGTTAATAGGCACGGTATTTTTCAAATACATTTGAGATGGTTGCAAACATGGCTGGGCAATCGGCATGGAAGGGCCATTGCAGCATGGCATGAACATAGCAAAAGGTCATCTGTTTATTAAGCCCTCTATTTACCAAGAAATATATTGAATGTGCCTCCATAGGTACTGTATAACCCTGCTTTTTTACAGTTCTAAGCCGGCTGCACGTGCTATAGTACTTTACATGTGCTGCAGCGGTATTCATATCTAGTAGAATTGGCTGTTGGGATAGTTCGTGCATGTCTGAAATAAATATTAGTCAATTTGCACCAAAATGACTATCATACAGATGAAGAAAACACATGAATGGGATGGCGCTCATTTGAAACCGTTTATTCCTGGAGTAAACAGGCTGATATAAACCGACTTTTCGTCAATGCATGTGCAGCGTACTCGGGCCGTGGCTTACGTAATAACTCTACAAGACACATCATCGCTAAATACCGTGCTTCCGTTTCATACAGGATGAGTGGAGAAATGGGGCATCAACGCAATTGATACCCCGTTTCTTTTGTGAAAGGCTTCCAAAATTTCTTTTGGTGTGAATCATCAAGAAGTGGCATGCGCAATTGAACGGGAACCGTCGTTATTCTTTACCGTAAGAGCGTGTTCTCTCACTCGATCATTCACGTAGCGCCCAGTCGTCTGGATAACATGTCCTTTTCGGCACGATAAGCGTATTTTGTAAACCACTTCAGTAGCACACTTCGTGAACGGCCACCCATGTTTCTTTTTACAGCCTTTTAGCTACTGAGCATGATTTCCAGTGATGCACAGGCGCAACTTTGCTAGTTTGTTAGGGGCACGAACACCATCGGTACTTCATGCCGACTCGCCACCTTTTTAAGGTTGTGTGTAACCTTATGAAATATATGGTACAAACAGCTGCAAGTGAGCACCCGTCCTGTCCATGTGTTTTCTTCCTTTGTGTGGTCGTGGTTTCTTCGCGAAATCGACTATTCAGTTCAGGCATTCATATCTATTTAAAGCACATGTTTAATGTCCGTAGCATAATATTACATGCTATATTCGTATTCATATTTGCTTGTTCAAGAGTACAAAAGCTTCACCAATAGTGTCCATTGGGTACAATTTCCTGTTTTTGCACAAAACCTTTTTAAAATGCCCAACCAGCTTGAATTTTTTCTCAGTATTGTTAATTTTATCAAAGAATATCAGATCCAGTAATCACCGTAAGTTTGTGCATCACCATTCAATTGATTGATTGATGTGTAGTTTAATGTCCTATAACCATCATTTGATTATGAGACGCTTAGTGGAGGGCTCCAGAAATTTCGACCACCTGGGGTTCTTGTGCACCAAAAGTTGAGCTGACAGGCCTACAGCATTTTCGCCTCCATCAAAAATGCAGCCGAGTACCTTAGCCACTACACCACTGTGGCGGGACCATCATCATCCAATCTAACAAAGATGCGCCAACGGTGATTCTAACTTTTAATTGGCTATACGCTAACCTCACGGCAACAGAAACGAAAAAAATAGAGTGGTTTAAAAAAGTTCCGCACGCTTTTTTAAGACGTGCATAAAATTTTTTTAAGTTTCTTTTGTCACAATACATTTCTGCTCTGCGGGAAAGTGCTCTATGATTTGGAAATGGCTACTACTACTCGCTGTCACAGGCCACAAAATATTTTCCCCTTTATCACTTATGCATGCAGATGCCATACAATAACGAGTGCTAGTATGAGTGCTGGTCGTCTTTCGAGTGATTTATGAGGTTTTTTGGCCTTAAAAATAAAGAAAAATGTACACCACTTTTTTTTCGCCATTTCTTGAGCTCCTTTTTTACGAATATCTTGAATTTTCGAGTCGCCTGTCAGACGGTTTGACGAGCTCGGCAAATGCTGTTGTGTGTTTTAGCATTTTGTTGCACTGTGGGACAGTTCAAGAAGCTGCTCTTATTAAAATAGATGCGCTCTCGTGTATGTTGAATGAATTAGTGGATGTTAAATAATTTCAACATATATTTTTACTTTAATGTTATTCAGTGTAATTTTTTAAACTACTGTAACTTTGGAGCTCCATCGCAGTGGTCTAGTGGCTAAAGTACTCGGCTGCTGATCTGCAGATCGCGGGATTGAATTCCGCCTGGGCAGCTGCATTTCCGATGGAGGCGAAAATGTTGTTAACCCATGGGCTGAGATATTGGTGCACGGTAAAGAACCCCACGAGGTCGAAATTTCCGGAGCCCTCCACTACGGCGTCTCTCATAATCATATGGTTCTTTTGGGACGTTAAACCCCACAAATTATTCAATAGTGTAAATTTAGAATTCCAGACTAATAAATGCAGCGTTTGCTTTTCCTGAGAGCTGCTCCAAATTTAAATTCTCTTCCTTGAAAAGCAACATATGATGCTCCAAAATATTGCTCCAGATGTTATCTTGGTTGTTCCACCTCTAAGTGGTTACTCTTTCACTCTACTTTTGTGTGTCTATTTTATGGCCTTTGATGTTGCATTGTTTCAGGGTGACATGTTACTATGTGAGGCGCTTAATATTTTACATCTTTGCATCAAGTATTTTGTGTGGTTAGTATGTAGTGACACTCTTAAGTCATTGTAATTTTGGCTGATGTTTTTTGCTCCTGTATTATTGTTTCTCTAGTATTCCGATTGTCTGAAGACACAAGGGTTATTGTGAAATGAAAATGCCATTTTAAGACTGTTTTGTCATTATATTTATTTTAATAGCACTAGCCTTGCACATTATGCATAAGGCATGCGACAATACATGCAAACTGTGGCGTGTCGATGTGACAATGGCAGTGTGCTTTGAAATATTATTTCACTATATTGAAGAAATAAGGCGTAATAAGAGAAATTAGGCTATAATTTGTCACTGAAGCCTGTAAGTGCTCTGTGTCTAATAAAATAGAGCTTGATTTCATTTTGCACTACGGGATGACTTTGTGAACGTTGTACTATAGCTCATTTCGAGTGATGCCTTCAAATTCAGCTAGGATTACATGTTATATGTGAAAGCCTTATATGCCATGCTTCATATATGCACCATAAAAGCACTGCTAGGGCCAGGATTATCACACTATGGCAGGAGCCACTACAATATGAAGTCTGCGCCTGAAAGCTCTAGCTAAAGGGTAAGCTTTCTAGTGCTTCCACGGAGGCCTAATGGAAGTGGGTAACTCTCGAAGTATGGTATTTTTCGCAAGAGCGTTGGGGCGTAGTTCTGCATAAACACCCCCTCATCCTTTTAGCGGTTTGGGTGAATTACACCCCTACACTACTTTCGTTGTTTAAGGGCGTTAGGGTGTAATAGCAAGATTACACCTTCACGCCATTAGGATAACTTGGGTGTACATTCAATTTTACACTCTTACTCTCTTAAGACCACTTGTGTGTACATTTTGTTTTACACCTCGAATAGTGTTTGCACCCTAGGCTGGAAATTAGAATATCCACCCATTGTACAGGTGTAGTCCTGCTTGTTACACCCATTTCGTGGGCGGTAGGGGTGCGAGTTATAGATACTATATTACACCTAGATGGGTGTAATTTGGTTTACAGTGAGCACTAAAGTTACCAGGCAGTCTTCTGGTCCTTGGGCTGCACCTGTCATTTTAGTGAAGAAGAAGAACGGCAGTCTACGACTTTGCGTAGATTACAGGGAGCTAAATAAGCACACCATACCGGACTCATAGTCACTTCCACGTATTGACGTAGCTGTGGATACAACAAGAAATTCAAGTTTTTTTCATCCCCTGATATGAACGTGGGGTATTGGCAAATCAACGTTGCAGAGGAAGATAAGTGGAAGGCTGCTTTTCGTTCGCCTTCTGACTTGCATTTGTTTAAACACATGCCTTTCGGCATGCGAATGGCCCAGAGTACGTTCCAGTGGGCAGTGAATACAGTACGGGGTTCACTGCAAGAGTAACTTCTGTATTGTACACATCTACGACATCCTTGTTATCGGGAAAACGGTAAAAGAACACCTGCAAAATCTAGAGAAAATTCTGGAGAGATTGCATAACGCCGGACTCCGCTTTAACCGAGATAAATGTCGGTTTGCCAACACGACAATATGCTATATCGGGTATACCATTTCAAAAGATGGCGTGCAGCCCCTGCCTGAAAAAAATTTTAGCTGCGACTAATTATCCTGGACTAACCTTGTCCCAGCAGCTGCAAGTATTTTTCGGAATCGCACCGCACCTGCGAAGGTTTGTTCCCAACTTTCCGTCAGCAGCTGCACTAATCACAGACCTGTTAGGAAGAGGGTGCAATTTCAACGGAAAACATTGTGGCACGACGCCTCTGAAAGCCTTAAAGATCAGCTGACGCAGATCCCTGTTCTCTGGCACTTCACTGAAGAGTGGACGACAGAGTTAAACACCGGTGCTGGTCAAGTGTGTATAAGAGCCGTTCTGATAAAGCGGGACACACACGAACGCGAGCACGTAGGCGAATACGCCAGCCACAAGCAGTCTGAAGCGGAGCGCCATTAACACTTCAACGAACTGAAGTGGCTAGCTGGTGTCTGGAGCGTAGACAAGAATTTCGGGAACAACCTGTTTGGACGACGATTTACTGTTCTGACATAGCATTCAGCTGTGGCGTGGGTGTTCGCTAAGCAGCACCTCAAACACAAGTTTGCATGGTGGATAGTTCGACTGCAAGACAACACTTACAACTTCCGTCACCGCTCGGTAGCACAAGATCAGCTTGCGCATGCCTCATCGTGAAGGCCAATGGAGGATTGCCTTCTGCAAACGCACGAAGACTTGGTCGTATTCTCTTAGATAGAAATTTCTACTGCCCAACGCACCGACAAATAGTCAGACAAGGTACGCACCGCCAAATTCGCTTCACGCAAAGGCACCTTGTGTCGTCGTCATTTGGTAGAGAGCAGAAGGAACGCCACCGTCCGGTCATTCCTACTTCCTTGCATTCCAGTACTAAAAGATTTGGTGATGGGTTGGATCTTGAAGGTAACAACAGCAAATTACATTTATTTCTTTGTACGCTCGCTTCATAAAACACGCGAAATGCTTTGAAGGATGCGTTTCAAAAAGAAAACAGACTAATAGTGCGTGCGAGACCTACGAAGGCTAGGCAGAGAATAATTCAAATCGTTACCCTATGCTTGGAGTAAGAGATATGGCACCTAAAAAAAGAAGAGAGAGAGAATGAACGAGTGAGAAAGCCAACAATCGTAAGAAATGCTTAAATAGCTTGTGGCAAAAAGCATGATTTCATAAAGGTACGCTTTAAATTTTGATGTATATATTTAGTGTTATTTTTTAATTTTGATTTTATATCTGGCGCTTGCCCCTTCGCAAGTTACTATTCTTGGTAATTGAGTTCCCATAGCCAGTACTCGCGCAGTATTGTATATTTTTATGAGTGTATCTGGAACCAGTTACCCTTCATCCTTGGATGTTAGACCCGAAACCATGCTTTCGATCAATGCTACAAATCGTTCCGATTTGAAAATTATTAGGTGCGATTTTCTTAAGTAGAAATTTTCTGCAGCATTTTCCACCAAGCTACCCAGTAGAAATTATTTACGAAGTTAAATTATCTCATCATTCGTGCAATTGAAAAGCTCGAAGGCATCCCATGTAGATTTTAGATGTAACTTTGCAATTTCGTGCACTTTTACCAATTATTCATCACGTTTAATAATCGAGATGATAAAAGATGCAAATGTATTGCAATGAAAGAGATCAACCGCACCGTCAAAGACGTAGTAATTCATATAATCTCGTCGCAATAATTAATGCTACCAAGCTCCTTATATACGCGGCTCGCCATGCCTACGGTGAACTCCGTTTTCATATTCACGTGCCTTCGTAGTCTATGCGTAAAGTAAAAAAAAATCTACCAAGCGAGAACCCTGGTGTCGTGGTTCTCCGTCAGAGTCAGTGTGATAATAAAAGCCACATGACAAATCTTGTACGGCTGCCGCGACATCCTCCTTGCGTCGACGACAAACCGTGTAAGTTTTTCACAGTGATGCGAGTAAAACAATAGTGTCACAAAAGTGTGAAGCGATGCTTCACGCCCAGTGCACTTGCACGGACCATTGTCGTCAAAGGCAGCATCTGTCACCACAACTTTTTTTTATCCTTAGCTTTCTGAAATGTAAACATGCAACCAAAAAATTGGCAGATCCCCCGTACAAGGGTAATCAATGATGTACATGCGAAGTATGAATGAGAAATGTTGATGTGTCACTTTAAAATCAGCACCACGTTACGAGGTGGAGGTAAATGTTGCCGTACATAAATTCCGTGTCATGATTCTCATTTTTCGCTGCGTCGTTTACCTTCGTCATCTATTCACGTCACGGGATACCAAATTTAGTATATGTGGAACTAGCGAAACGGCCACGAGCACGCTGTGAGTGTATTAGGTTGTCATGTTTTTAGATGACGCGCGTGCCAGGATTATAATGTTTGCACCAGTCATATATTTCGTCATCCATTGACGTCACGTATTACCAAATTTGGTACATGTCAAGCTAGCAAAACGGCCGCGAGCGCAATGTAGCTTTGACGCACGCGCACGTTGAGAACAGTGATGCTACGCTAGCAAAACGCGAGCACAAAAGTGAAGCTAGCGAAACGGCCGCCAGCGAATCATGAGCGTGGCTTGTAATCATGTTACATTATCCGCGTGTCATGGTTTTCATGTTAGGGTCTGTCGCTTGTGTTCGCCATGCAATCATTCATACCATACCAGTTTTGCAACATGCCATGTGAGCAAACCGCCGCAAGAGCTGCAGGATCATGAAATGTAAATCATGACATTCATGGCAGACGTGTCACGATTTTCATGTCATAACTAGTCGAATTTGTTTTTCATACAGTCATGTGATGCCATACCAAGTTCGGTATCGATAGCAGTATCGAAACGGACAGGAGAGCTAAAAGTCGTAGATGGCTAGATAGATAGATAGATAGATAGATAGATAGATAGATAGATAGATAGATAGATAGATAGATAGATAGATAGATAGATAGATAGATAGATAGATAGATAGATACGCCCAATGTCGCCGCAGTTCGCTAAGAAATTCTTCGCATATATTATACATACTCGGTGACAACTTTTTTTGGCACTCAAGGGAAGACGACGGAGGCCGACCTTCTGCACTTGTGGCACTACTCGAAGTAGTCCGATGTGGCGCGCGTCTCGTAACGCTACGGAAAGTAACAGCAGAACAAAGTTTCATGTAGACGCAGACGTCGCTCGGCGTTTAGGTACACGTAAAAGGCGGGACTTTCTCGTGCGCTCTGAAACATGAAGTCACAACGAGTGAATTAAAAGAAATACGAATGTCCTACTGCTGTTAGCTGCGTCCTGTCTCAGGTAGCTCTACGAAAAAATAACGGAGGAATTTTAATATTGCAAGTGGAAAGTACGGGCGCTATAGGCACCGTCTGCAGACGAGAGGGAGCTGCTTTGCTGGCACTTGTGTATAAGGTCCCTATATGAAACAAGTTTTCAAGGTAGCATCACTGATTGTTCTAGAGCCGTCATTCTCACTTTCTCCATTACCCTTCTTTTCTCTGCCATCCGCGTTTGTAATTGGTGCATTATTTGCACGTGATCTTGCAAATGGCTGGTGGTGTCATTTTTTATAATGCAAAACACGGAGGAAGGAAAGGTAAAGAGAGGCCCTGACGTCACTTGTTGTGAAGCTGTGATGAAGCCGGAAGTCGGCCATATTGACTAGTCAAATTCTCCTCTCTTGTTTACATATGAATGCGAAGCAGAAGGCGTGACTCCCTCTCCGGCTCGGAAAGCACGTGGGCTGCGCAGCGCGTGTGTCGTGACGATCCGAAACTAATGGAACTGGGCTCATCACTCTGAGCCAGTGGGACACCTTCAGCAAAATCGCTTCATCCGAGTAATAACAGGGAGTAACAGCTCGCCGACAACGAAGCAACTTTGAGAGAATGCGCGCTAGATGCACTGACAACGGCGAGTGCTTTCACGTCATTAATTCAGCAACTGTACAGACAACACGATCGGTCGTGCGCATTCTACTGTTGCATTCCGCCACGCGGCCGACGCAGCGTCCTGCCACTGTGTCCGAGTTCCGCGTGAAAATCACCGGCGTCAGCATTCTGCGACCGTGGTGACTGACCACGGTGCTAGTGACAGTTGAACGTGGTTGCTGTTACGTTGAGATTACATGCAATGCTGGTGGAGAGTGTACCAAGCGGAACAGAAAGCTGTTTTAATACGCACATGCAAGTTGTTACTGTACACACACAACACGAAACTACGTATGTGCACATGGTCCTCACGGCGTCTTGCTGGGCTCAACAGCGCCGTCCGTTGACACAAGCAGGAGCACTGCTCAACCGTCACTGACCTGCAAGGCGTTTGTCGTCATTCAGCTTCGTCATGGTGCCCAACGCAATTTCGCTGAACACTAACTGCTTCATCCGCGTCATCCGCCGCACGACACATGGATATGCACTTGTTCTACGCACTGTTGAAACCCCGTGATGGGCAAAGGGATTTGTAAACGTTGCTAAGAGTAATGTAACAGCCAGGAGAACACTGCGTAACTAATAACGCGGCGCAGAGCACAGACATTGTCCGCCACGGCTCAGCACGAGACCTGGGGAGGCACACATTCCGCCGCCAGCCACGGCCGCTCACTGCTAGACCAGCTCCAATGCGCAACACGTAACCATGGCAACGCCGCCATTGTGCCTTGTGAATATGGCCGCCATGATGTCATTTCCGCCACACTTTTTGCGCCCTGCGCCGGCTGGGCATGCCCTCTCCTTACCTTTTTCCTTCATTCGTGATGCAAAAGATTCAAAACGAGTACGCATGCGCATTTGGCTCCAGCCAGATACTCGCAGTGACATAAGACGTAATCGTAGCCAGGATATAAACTGAAGAAGAGAAGTGTTTCAGTGTGCGACAAGTCGACCAAGATAGTTTCGCGATGCACGTTCAATGCAACATCCGCGTTTCTGAACAATGCTGCGTTGCCGCGAAATGGAAAACGGTATCGCTCTCAACTTTCCTCGTGCTTTCCGAGATGAAGCACACCGTGAAATGGTGCTATGAAACATGTGGCAAGAATGCTTTTGTGCAATTCCGTCGACATATACGTCGACACGGGTCTGCGAAGTGAGTTTATTTGTCGGTTTTTATTGAAATGCCAGGAGCATGTCTAATGCGCGTCTAGTGCATGCCAGTTGGTACACATACTTGTGCGTATGCACGTATACATAGCAGTTGGAGGTTGTAATTAACGCACCTCCAGAAACATTTCATGGTTGACCAGTTCACAATTCAGCCGAAACGCACTGCTTCGAGACACCTCACCAGTATAACTCTCACTTTTTTTTCAGGAAGTTCCGGGCACCCTGTCAGAATCACCTGGCATCACAATTGTCCAAGTGGGTGCATTAAAAAAAACCTGTGTCAAAGCAAGAATGAAACACGTGCAGAGAAGTACACTAGTTATAACTACGCGAACTACGATGTACGACGCGAGACGGGCATGGCTTGTGGTGTAAAATATAGAACTGCACAACGTTGCCAGTTGAGTAACGCACATCACGCTTGCTCTTGTGTTGCATCGTTTATGATCATGAAGATAAACGTTTATTCTACGATTTATTGCGTTCAATTTTGTTTCATCCACATCTCTTCACCGTAGCAACTGAACCCAAACATTCACTTTTTCCTGAAAGTTTTGAACCTTCTAGGGGGCGCTCAGGGAGCATAGGCGAGGAGGAAAGGTAAAGGTGTCGCTATACCTTGAAAACTTCTTTCATCTAGGGACATTAGGCACTCTTATAGCCCATCCTAAGTTCGCCGACGTTGGCCGTTAGGGGCGCGCAGAAAATAGACGCGCGCAAGCATCCCCGTGTATCCCTGCTGCCAACCAACCACTCACGCGGGCAGGAAGACGCACACATTGTGTTCCGTTTCGACTGATCCCAACCTATTATTGCGGTTTTTCTTCGCTAGCCATTGCGTTCTGGCACTGCAGTCAAGCTGGAAAACTTGACTGCACGGTGCCTATTGTGCAAATACTTTCAGTGGTGCTAAGATGCACGCGATTTGGCTCTGTAGCCTCGAATACCAAGAAAAGTTGTTGCCGTGTATAGCGTGCGTCCCGCTCCACTTTGTCAGACATTCTCTTTTGTGCTCGTTTAAATTGTTGCTTTACATTACCATAAACTGCCTTCACTGCGCCGCTGCTCGACATTTGCATAAAGCGTTGCAAAAAAGCGCAATGCACGGCCGCGCTTCCTAGAGCGCCTCATCTCTGAACATACCGCTTTCTTCTTTGACAACCTCTCTCTTGGCACAAAAAGGCCACGACATCGTCTTTCAGTGGTTACCTTGGCATTGTGGTATAGGCGGCAATGATTCTACAGATCATGCTGCTCGCGCGTCACATAAAGAAGTGAACAGCGTTCCGATTCCACTTTCAAGAGCGGATGCGGCGAGGCAGATTCGTCAACTGGCCCGCAGTCTCACACTGACCGAGTGGAACACACCAAGCATACGACGTACAAGAGTGCACCAGCTCGACCCTTCACTACAACTCCAGCCTCCACCCGGCCTACATCGACGTGCAGCTTCGCTTCTTTATCGCCTTTGGCTGGGAGTTGCTTTCACGAAAGCTTATACCACGTTAATTGGAATGACTGACAGTGCGGCGTGCGATGTTTGTGGCACCGACGGAAATATCGAACACCTGCTGTGCCATTGTCCTTGTTTTGCTTCAGATAGACAAGTACTTGCCATTGCAATGCGACGACTGGTTGATCGGCCTCTTTCTGTGCAGGTGCTATTACAGCAACGTCTCGACAGCCCACAAAGCAGTGAAAGCCCTGCTGTGTTTCCTGAAAAAGACAGGCTTCTGTGAACGCCTCTGACATGCCGTAGAGTTCTACAGGCTACAGCGAAATGACTGTCAGTCTCTCCCCCACCATTTTTCCCTCTCTTCCCACTTTCTCGTATTTTTTGTCCCCTTCCATAATCCCCCAGTGTAGGGTAGCCAACCGGATGTCTTCCTGGTTAACCTCCCTGCCTTTTCCCTTTTGTTACTTCCTCCTCCTCTCTCTTGGCCAACTCGAGTTCGGACAGCCGGGAAAGCCCAACTCAGTGGGAACGTTTTCTCGAGGTTCGGGCATTTCACGCCTGGCGACAATTGCCGATTTCGAGAGTTTTGTTACGAACGTCGCTTTCATATATACATATTTATCGCGGACTCTTTTCGAAATCTGTTGCACTTGAAGATTGCGGTTTAGAGCCGATGCCTGCAATGCGTGTCCTGTGTGCCACAGCAGAATAAATGGCGCGATGTCAGTTGAGACGTTGCGTCTCTCGGCTAGTGTTGTCTAGAGAGCGTGATTTGTGGCGGTCCCTCTCTGTAGAGTGTGCGCCCGGCAACGGCTGTTTTATACCGGTGTCACAAGGGCGTTTTGAAGGTCTTTGAACCGATGGCCTATCCACTCATCTCAAAAGAACGAGCTGCTACACGGGTGATTTCGAAGGCCTTCGAGTGAACTTTCCATCAAGTCAACGAAGCACCGCACACTTTTGTTCCTAGTGTGCTCGAATTACCGATTATAAAGAGAAAACTTACACCCCTATGTTTTAGAAGCAGCATGCATGGACGTTATGAATTATCCAATAAATTATTGGTGCCGTTTGGAATGTATGGACAGCTTATACTATCGACAACAGCAACATGCTGGCTCACCATGCCCATTATTGCCAGTCTGTTTCTGCCGCCCTATAGCGCGCAGCATTGACAACGTGTGCCATGGTTTTTATGTGTGTCTGCGTGAAACATAGTTCTTGAATGCGTTTCTTTTTTCGGTGTAGTTATTCCTTTTGCGTGTATTGTGCAAATGGGATGATGCGTCACCATCAAAAAATAAATTGCAGCATATCCACGGAGTGCATGATGAGGAGTGAGGCGAAGAATCCACCAGTCCTTCCGCGCTTCCGTCCCTGCGTCCATCCGTCTATACGTTCATTCGTGCATCCATTCATGCATCCGTCCATCTGTGCGTCCATCCATGCGTCCATTCATTTGTCCGTCTGCGCGTCTTTCTGTGCGTTTTAAGTTTATCCGCCTGTCCATTCATCCGTCCGTGCGTTAATTTGTGCATCCATGCGTCCGTGCATCCGTCTATGTGTTCGGTCGTCCGTGCGCCTGTCTGTCTCTTCGTCCGTGCGTCTGTCCATCCATCCGTCCATCTAGTGAAAACTCCAAGTACCGCCATCTCGCATCTTTATATCTTATATTCATCTTAGTGAAGTACTGTCATGCAGCGGACACTCCAAGGATAAAACGAGAGGTGGCACGGCGAGACTAGAGGAGCAGCAGGCGCGTACTATCTGACGTCCTGCGCTTCGCGTCTACTGCCCACCTTTCCTCACCATTTCATCAGAAACAACTACCTTTCATGGCACTGAGGCCCTACCCTTGTTTAGCAAAAAGGGGTAACGATTTAAAGTACTCGGTACTCTACTATCGGAGAGCACAAAGCCGTCCCAGTGCTTTGTGCGCCCTTGGTAAACCTCGCTGAAACCAAGGAGGTTACGCCTAGCCATTTTAACGTGGCAACCCTTTCTGGTCAGATAGTGCTCTAAGTGCGTCCGTCTGATACTAGTTTTGTTTAGTAAGCATCTAATTGAAGGGAAATTTCATTGGAGTTAGGTCACCGATACTCGCCTCAGTACGTTATTTTATCAGAAACACCTATCTTTTTTATTTTTGATTAACGGGCACGTGTTTCCTCGTCAATTGAAATGAGTGCGCGTGTGCCCCTCTTGTAGTCTGACCATGGAGTTGGATAGGTACTACTACGACGCATTACTATTACATAAATCACAAACGTGCGACCCACGACTTAAGGAGCTTCGCCCCTAAAAAGCTGCGTCAGCACCATGCCAACTCTGGAGTGATCAAGAAACAGCATTTTTCATCAACTTTTGGGAGGACTGCCTGGTAACTTGGACCGACCGTTTGAAAAACTTCCCGTCATTCAGTGACACTGTCTCCTCGATCCAAAGCGTCTGGTGATAAAAAGACCATCTTTATCTGTCCACGCTTCGTTCGGTCACTGCGGCCATGGTCGTCATCAAATTGTTTGCGAGCAGCTGCTCTTCTTCAATGGCGTCGGCTTCCTCCTTCGCCGCTTCTATGCGAGCATCAAGCTGCATCATCGCGCTCTTGTGAAAAACCATTGCAGCCTTTTAATCTATAAATTCTCATCTTTAGTTGCTCGTGACGTCAGAAGCTCGCAAAGCAAGTAGCAGTGGCCTCCGAAACGTGTAAACATAACTCGCACTGCACAAACACAACCACCAAACGGCAGCCACACCTACTCATGCAATGCCAATATTGCCACAGTTTCGCTGCTTAACAACCTAGCATCCAAACATGCATTATTTAATATGTAAAAACACTCTATCAAAATATTCATACAAAAATAACAGATCCATGTGTGCTTTTAGGTGCATTTAAGTATTTTACTTATGGTAACAAGATTAAGAGAATTGAGATAGTCTCCCCTTTGCAAGATGCTACGATAAGGCCGATGAACTGCTTGACTAATCACGTGATTCAAGTAAACGTCTCTAAAACAAAGCTCATTTGCTTCCATAATCTACTGAAAAAAGTTAATTGAGGCGTCCTATCACTAGCTCACTGTTCATCTTATTCTCCATACGCTTGCGGCTCTATGTTTCCTCGGTGAAATACCTTGGTATACTGCTCGACAGTTACTTCTAGAATTCTCGTCTGCAGAACGATTGTTCGAGGCTTCGGGCAGTCTCTCGTACACTATTAGATACTATATGCCACTATCAGTTCGCAAGCTGATACTGAAAGCCTTAGGTTGTTGTGTTCTCCGGTATATTGCTTGTTACATCTTTTGGTCACTGTGCGATTCCTTAGAAAAACAGAATAAACTCTATCCTTCGTCTTATATTGAAATTCATTAGCTATAATTTACAACTGCCCTCAGGTACATACCTTTTTAATTCACTGCGATGCACTAATTTTATTCCCTCCTTACTGAAACGGCTGTCCAGCACAATAAAGTGGAATGCTGGGCCGGTTGGTAAAACATAATGTGGAGATATATGAGCGCACAAGGTAGAAGGAAAAGCACTTGACAGGAAAGACACTTACGTTTTGAGGCATTTTTGGTCCAACAAATATAAAGGTTTCATATGTCCCTGCATGCTGCTTTTGACCTAAAAACAGTTTTCGGGTGATTCCCTCTTCCACGTGATATGGTCAGTGTACTCGTAGCTACATCATACCATCTTCATTCAATAAAATACCCACCAGTGTTTTTCGGGCTAAATCAAAGGCCAAACTGAAGCAAATTTTTTGTTGAATTATTGTGTAACTCTTTCGGAATACGTCTTCTTTTGCTTGGTTAAATGAATTGGCGGCATCAGAACCTAAATATTTCTATGTTGCATCAGGCTATACGTTCCTTTGGCGTTATAAAACATATAACTCATTATTCTTCTTTTTTTTCTTTTCCCTCTTCTTTTCTTTATGCACGCATTAGAACAATATTATAACGCTTTTTCATGTTATTTTTGTTTTCTTGGTTTTCCTTCTTTTTTCTTTCTTCTCTTATTTATGTCACGAAATTATGAGGGTGTCCTAATGCTGTATAGACGCTATTGCATGATGAATGTCAGGCTAGGTGACGTTTCTTCTAATAATATCATTTTATTTTCTTTTGCACGACCGTACAAGCATGCCTTTATTCTATATTCATACGCCAAAAAATGTTTTTGAAACTGTGTGATCTTAGGTTTATTGACGTGTTGTCTGCCGTCTGTCGGCTCTGCCCGTCAAGCGCAACGTGGCTTTAGCAGGCCAAGTGTGTATCTCTGTGTGCGTTTTCATAATATATGATAATTCCTTCTTCTTCTTCTTCTTCTTCTTCTTCTTCTTCTTATTATTATTATTATTATTATTATTATTATTATTATTGCGTGGTTATATCTTCTGTGCCGCTTATGTTACCTTCCCTCCTATTTGTACGCGCTACGATGTGTGTGCAACGCACTGAGAGCAGTGACGGCGCCAAGCCAAGGCCTCCGAAATGGCGAGAGGGTGGCGTGTTTTCTCTCCGGCCGTCCTAATTGCTGCGTTCTCCAGAAAAACGAACGAGTATTGCCTCACGCGCTCGGTTGCCACGAGAGGGCGTAGATTCGGGCGGAGGCGGAGTCCGCGGCACATAGCAGAGCACACGGGATTCCAAAGCGCTGATTGATATTGATATCTGGGATTTAACGATCCCAGACCACTATATGAATTTGAGAGAAGTGAATCTTATTTTTTGCTTTCATTTTGTCGCATAGTCTGCTTGTTACTGTCATAGTCATAGTCACTGTGTCAATAGGCTTCCGGCATCACTGGCAGCAGGCCTCATTGGCGCCGGCTTGCTCTGTAGTTTATGGGCAGAGGATTTTTCTTTCAGCTACTGGGTGGATCTTTAGCATGGGCTGAATCATGCCCCGTGTTACCCAGCTATTCCACCAAACGTCGAGTCAACTGTTTGAAAGCGGTGGACTAACGCCGAATAATCTGCTTGTGTTACAACCACGAGTGAAAGAAGTTAAGAATACATGCCTGGGCTGCTGACCCCGGCTCACGGAAAACAGCTGCCTTCACTGCCTTCCCCCCGCCCTCCAACAGGAACGCCGTACACCAATTTCTAGCCAGCGTGCGTCAGGTTACGTCACGTTCTGACTTATTGGCTAGTCAGACCAATGAGCGAGCCCAACAAAGCAAGGTTATCGTCGTAAACGCAATATTATCGTTGTAAGTTGCGTCTCGTTCATGGGTAGCTTCTGATAAATCAAAAAATTGCATGGCCCACTCACCATGCTGTAATGAAGGCATTGGTAACGGAGAGATGATGAACCAGGTAAGAATATATATAGTATAAAACAGAAAAAGCATCAACAAAAAAGCACCAATATCTTTAAATATTTGGATTCATTATAAGGCAGGGGTCTCGGCTACCCTCATCAAGCGGGCAGAAGGCATGAAGTTCAGTACTACAAAAGCATGGACCGTGAAATATAGTTAGAGTGAGGGTAGGGGCCGGCTTGAAGAAGACGTCATATAACGATGCCGCTTGAAGGAAATTCTTCATAATACCTGATATACAGGTCATTTCTGGATGGTTTTTGACGTGATGATGCAAGACACATATCGTTACGGATTTCAGATTCATATCTGAAAGCAGATTCTAAAATATAGAATTTACCTATATCTCTATGTGACCGCTGTTTCAACGCACAGCCTTGGCATGGATGCGCGAAGAAAAATATTCTGGAGGGCAGCCATATCCGTTTCGCTCAGAGACATGCTTACTAAGTAGGAAAAAGAAAATATGAGATGAAGAAAGGCGCTGATTTCAGGCCGGGACTCTAGTGAGAGGTTTGCCGCCCTCGTGTAGGGTGTCAACCTAGCTAATAAATTATGGGACCCTGAAGGTAAATAAAACAAATGCGTATAAAACATGCGTAAGCTACTGCTCCAGCTGTTATTTTCTAAATATTCCAAACGTTGGAATTGAATGCTCCCCCGGAAGTAGTTGCAACGGCAATTACTTCGTGACTCGGTGCTTGCGCTTCTAATTGTAGGGTTGTTTTTAAGCATAACCTTCGTTAACGGAACAAGGTTAAAAAGCCTGTTTTAGTGAAATTTCGGCATCGGCTTAGGCATCGGCACGAGCGTCGTTGGTGGTGAGCAAAAAATCTTCTTCTGTGCTCCCCAAAATTTTAAAAAGTTTTCAATAAGATAAATAATAAAAAATTCCGTTTCCAAGTGCAGATCCAACCCAGTTAGTTTACGTAGCAAGTTTGTGTTTTACTACTCAACCACGCCTCTGCTTGAAACTTGAATAAAATAACTTCCTCTGCTTGAAGATGCATTGAAAGTAACTCGTTCTCCGCAAACAAGCAAGTCGGGGTTGCAAGCTTCGCATTTAGCGTCACAAGCAACGAGTCGTGAGGTACTGCCGTTCCAACTATTAACATCGCAGTAATATGGAGTAGTAAAAGCGTAAATTCAGTCATCGTGCGTCAAGTCAAATTATAATAATTATTATGACTTCGCGATTTATAAGCCATTGACCCATTACAAAACAATCATGTTAGTGTGCGTATTCCTTTCAGATGACATAGTGAGGGCATGACAAGTTCCAAGCAATTTCACGCGTTCGAGGTGAAAGCATGCTACTCATTACACAAAATGCGCCAACATGAGAGTGCTTCACTGACACAAGCCACAAAGCCACTTCCAACTTGATCGATTACACTGTAGTAGTGTACGATTTCAACTTCTCGAATATTACTATAAAATTAGTATGCACTATTTAGTTGAAAAATGCACTAGGTATGGAAGATCGCTATAATGTTCATGTTTTATTTACAAAGTTAAAAATCCCGAAATTTTTCACACCTTTTGAAAAGGTCCAGTAAGAAATTTGGCAGTAGATAAGAATGAAACGATGGCGTGCTTCTCAGGAAAGCTTCCATTCACCCACCCCGACTAGAGGGAATTTAAAGATGGCATTTATAAAGTGTTTGAAAGGCCATATCAGGGGTCCTTGGTCGGCATTATCGTAAGACACACAAAGACATAAGACTGCACAAAAAATACGTATTAGGCATGCTTGACTAAAGTATGGCGCCTAAATGGCAACTCCCTTTCGACAATTTGGGGAATTTTTCACCCCGTACGCGCGCTTTTGGCGAGATAAGTAAGCGCGGAATACATCGGTGTTGACGAACCAGCTCGAGTTCCTTCCGATCTACAGCTGCATTCAAAGGGAAGCAGCTGTTTCCTTACTCTCTAAGAGCGCTCAGAGTTTCGGACTTGGAATTTTGAGCTCATTTTCACAGACGTTACTTTCTTTGAAGATGGTGAAGATATGATCCACAGGGCCGTGGTTCTGATGTAGGACCTATCGGTTCCGCTCATGAAAGGGGGAGGCCTTGTTCCTCGATGCTTAATGAATGAGGTGCTGCAACAAAAACTGTCAAGCTTGATAAGAGTGTGCGGGATGGTCTGCTCTGAATACTCCAAAGTGTACACGGGTTGTCTTGGTAGTTAATTCTCTTTAATTTGGGCCGAAACATATGCCCTGAAGATTTTCACTTCTGGGAGCACAATACATAGCTACGAGCTTTAAAAAGCTTGCACCCGCATCATTGGAAAACTAGGAAGAATCATCTGGGCAGAGCATCAGGGTCATAGTTCTTTATGTAAACGAAAATGGGGCAATGAGTTAACACTATTATTAAACATGTCTAACAGTCACGATCACTGGCAAGGGATGCTCTTTCTTGAGCACAGCAAATCATTGTTCTTTTAACATTGATCGAAAACTTTACAAGTGAAGTCAGTCAGAGGAAGGCGTTCCAGGACAATAGTGGCCCAAGAGGGCCAGAAGCATATAGGACAGTAATACTAAGCATATAGGACACTAATAATGTAAAATGTCTTGCCCATTGTCATAAAGAGTTATGAGGGGAGTGCCTCAGAGCCTCATTTTATTAGTATTCTCCTGGACACTACTTAGTAGATACGTGAAATAAGAAAGCGGAAGCTTGCTAATAGAATACAGTGACCTGTCAAACTGACGAAGGTCACCTATGAGGTCGAACATTTGAGAGGCGAAGCTCCTTAATATCGAGGCTTCTCTGTTGTCCCCGCATAGCGAGCCACTTGTATTCGAGCACCCACTATATGGCTCTGCTATGGTCGTTCCCCTAGAATGACCATATATGCTCCCTACGGGAGCAGAGTAGCGCATGGGCCCACCATCTTGCCTGGTTAGCAACCATAGGTGACTCGCTTGAGACTGTCGCCGGTTGACGAAGCGTGTAGCTGATCGCAAGTACACGTGCCTGGTGTGTCGAAAACCTGCGAAGGAAGAAGAAACACCTGGTTTCGGCTGTGCCATGGGAGTTCAAAAGCATTTTTTTAGACTGTTCGGTGATGCAAAGTGTGAAGCTGTAGCGTAGTGCCGAATAACAGGCACCGCCATTGCCACATGGTCAGGTTGGGTCAGCTATGAATTATAAGTAACTTCTCACGACCACAAAATATAGGTCATCCAAGATTCAAGAAGCAGTCCACCAATCTATAGCATTGATTTTTACAACACGTTTTTTTCCCAATAACGGTGCCGCAACCACCCAACTACTTTGCTGCCGAAGCTTAAGGACATGAACCTGAAGGAAATAGAAGCACCAGTTCGTAGCTAACAAGCTACAGAGCGCACGACTGCAACTTGATAGATTCCAGATGGACGGCAACTGCTTTCTGCGGTGTGGTCTCGGTGCCAGCTCCTTCGCAAGGCATAATTTCTCGCGGATTTGGAAAACAAATTTGCTACTGCTACCTAAACGTAGCATACGCAGTGACTACACTTCACTCCCAATCACCACTCCTACGTGCCACCTAACGCGCTTTTCTCTTGTGCGCTTGTGTCCTTCTTGCCTCTTTGTCGTCGTTCTGTTATCACGCTGTAACTATCGTCGGCATTCGGGTCACGAACGGTCTCCATTGGCTGTAATGTCAGTTGCATCGTTGTCATCGTCATATCCAGTCACGCGTGCCATCGCCTGCGCTGTGCCTGTCGTCGTGCACCTCGTCGTTGTCGCAAGGCGCCGAGTTGAATTAGTATCTATTGAGAGTTTTTACGTGGGTGAGCAACGTATCATACGAACTCCCGAACAGCTGACAGCTTCAGAAGGACGTCGACACTGAAAACATTAGACAGCTCGCATTCGCCAGGACGATGCTGCAGTGCGGGCACAAAGCGAGGCCCGGGAGGCTGACGTCAGGCATCAACTTCGTACCAATGATCCGGCAGTACTAATAGCAAGCTGCGCTAAATCATAAACGTGAATGCTGCCACGCCACTGAGATAGCTGGCGATCTCAAACGCTGGCAACAACGGCGTGCCGAATAACTGGTATTGTGGGCATAACAGCGCCAGCCTGATGATTGCTCGAGCGCGTTCGGTGGGGCGAATGCCCACTTTCGGCGGGAATTCCTCCAGTAGCTCTTATGCTTTGGCTGCGATGTTGTGTGTCATGTGAAATAAACGCTTTTGTAAACTCCAGTCCAATAAGTGTCTAAACTTAGTAAGAAGCATTAACATGTAATCAGTCAGTGTGAATGGCTTCAGCACAGCGTCGGGTTCCACCGACTGCAAAATACCGCGGCCTCATTTGCAGCTTTCGCTGGTTAATTTTTTGTAATGAGTGCTAGGCCGCTGATATTTTTTTTTCGCCCAGAAATGCAGTCGCTTTTTACAATCGCATGAAGCACATGCCAATTCTCTCAGACACAGGGAAGCGCGTTCACAGAATCCATTGTGACTGAAGTGCGCTCATCTGCAGATCCCGTGTGCGTCGCTTTATTCAGTCTGGCATTCTTGGATGAGTACTTTCAACATTTGACTTATATAGGGCGACGGATATGGGTTTAACGTTATGTGTCAATGACGAACCAGTTAGATGGGAGGAAGGCTACGGACACATACTGTACGCCTCAGCTTACTATGCGCACTCTACACTTACACAGGCACAGGCTGTACCTCGCAATCCTTAGAGAGTGTGGAAAACTGTTCAAACAAACTACTAACGTTTTATACCCGTGACACACGGATAAAAGTAAAGTACTTTGAAGTAAACCCCTTTTGTCGCCTAAGGGGACCATTTGCAGAAAGGAGTGGCGCTCATGACACACGGCACCGGACTACTGTTTTAGGTAGTGCCTCAGAAGAACGCTGCAGAAAAAATGGCGCTGTTTGTGGAAGGAGCAAGATTGGAAATATTAAAAAAAATCTGCGCATGTACATCACATTCAGTGACGCCGGAGCATAAAACCGTTTTTTTTATTGTCTGGTGGCTTATAATGCGCATACCTGTAATTTTCTTTCGCTTTTTTGCGTTTTTAGCAGCAACTCAAGTTCGTCTGGCAACTATGAACAATCGGTGTTTTGCTGTTTTTGTTTTTTGTCGTGCTTTTTACATGGCTGCGTCCAGCTGGGTCAGTGACGGCGTGCCGCGTTTCATCGTGGTCCTGCGATGTCTCAGCGCAGAGACAGAGATAAAGCAACCGACTGAGCCGACTCTATTGTTACAAAATACTACGTCTCCGACACAGCAACTGCCACTGCCAACCCTAACATGATCGCGCTAGTGACGTGATGCAGGTGTTTGAGAGTATGGACAGACTCTACGTCTTCACTTTTCAACGAATTGCACTGCTGCTGAAAATGAAAACATTTTCTCAGCGCAAAAAAAAATACTGACAGGGCACTGCAGTGTCGCGACACGTTTTCTTCTATTGATAAATTAGGCATACTGTATGCGAGAGTACTCCCTTCCTGCCAGAAAAGTAGATGCGGGATCTGCTTTTGCGAAAAGGATCTTTGCCGGAGAGGAGTTACTCCTTTGTCGTGTGTCACTGCGCCCGAACGCCTTTCCGAAAGATGTCCCCTTGTCTAAAGGACTTCAGGGTGCCCGTGTGTCAGGGGCATTAGGCTTCTGCAGGCACCGGACTGGCGACCACCAATTGTTTAGAAAGAGTGTTTTACAATTTCGAGTACTTCGTACTGTACAAAAGGAGAGCATGAAGCCGTCCCATGGGTCACACACTTTATCAAGCAATGTGGACAAATATTACGGCTTTAGCCGAGAGGACAACCATAGAAAAACATACTTGGATAAAGCGTGGTCACTGCCGTAGTGCTCTGCGGCTGTGCTACTGTGCTGCTTTCTGCGCTACTACTGGCTGATCAGACCCGATAATGTCTTCAGCATTATTAAAATAACAAAAAAGCTTCTCTTTCTGATGGTGGGATTTGAACCCGTACTCTCTTGCCTCGAAAGCGGGTGTATTTAACACTAGGTTATCTATATTACCACCACGAAGGGAATAAATGTACAGCCAATCTAAACCACATGAATGTGCACCATTTGTGGAAAACAAATGCAGAAATCCAACACTTTCTAGTCAGACTTTACTGAATTTAGTGGTAAGGCATTAAACATCCTCGACAAGACACGTTGTATAACGCATATGAACAATTGCTTAAATCAATGAAATTTCTTTTTTGCAAAAATTTGATGCCAAAGTTGTGTTTTCGTTGACCTCTTGAAGTGGCTCTTACATGTCGTGACTGAAGAGTAGAAGCAAGCATGGTCATGACATCTAGCTGTTGGTCAGAGCCTACCTTAAATGAGTCGTAAATAGCTCGCCCTAAAGCGACAATGCGAAGCCAACGGCGTCCACACGAACTATTTGACGTCATCATAAGTACTGCTTTGCCTATCGAGGAACGTGGAACTTTTCGGTACTTGCGAGTGCGTGCAACCAGGACACCTTTCAGCGTCTTTGTCATACGCAATCGGCACTACCCAAATTGAACTCTGACGTCATTATACGCAGCGTTTTTGTGGGATGCGGATCGCGTATGGCAGACGCTGATGAGTGCCTCTTCCGCTCGCTCAATATATCATATACAGTTCCACATTCCTCCATAGGCAAAGCGTCTATGCAGGCCCACTCGGGCTGATGATATAGTTAGCGCTTGTTGCTGCTGATGGTATTGCATTGTCGTTGTAAAGCGACTGTTTCACGACCCTTTAATGAACCGTAATGGGGCTCGAGCGGTAACTATTTATGTACTATAATCCTCTATGGGACAACAACGTACTGCTAACACGCTGTTTGAAATTTGGCCCCAGCCTCTGAAGCTGTGTGTTCACAAAAAGTGGGTAGCAGTTTAGAGTACTAGAGGTGCTCTACTAGGGTACCGTAGGGTTACTCACCGACCCGATACTCCAAGCTTGAAACAGGGAAGTTTATTGCAAACTCGTAAGAACATTTCAGGTGAGTGCGACTGCCTGGTGTAACAAAATCAGTTCAGTGGCGTGTACAAACAAGAGAAAACAGACAGGATGTAACAAACAGCACTTCAGTATTCTCACAGATCACGAATTTCTAAAAAACAAAGACAAAAAGAAACGCAAAAAGCACAAAGTGGGAACGAATTCAAATATAACGTGCGATAAGAAGCAGTTGTATTCTACCCTTTTTCCGAGTTAAAACGGCAGTAATAAAAATTCGATATTTCAATTCCGAACACAAAAAAAACGTGTATGCCAGCTTCTGATAAAGGCTTCTTCATCCTGAGTTTTAATCTGTTCGGGAAGGTACCAAACACTGATAACTCTAATCTTCTGTAACGCTGGGTATGCAGCTCGTTGAAGTCGTCGCCGTGCTTCGGCCATACAGGGGCGACGTCACAAGAAGAATATCGTGACGTACAGTACGAGTTGTTCAAATAAGCCCCTTCTGCGCTGTTGGCCCGAAGGGATTGACACTCCGAATGGGCGACGCACGACGTGCCACACGCCTTTGACCGCTACACATTCAAACATCATGTGGCGGATCGTTTCTCTTTTCCCGCAGTTGCGGCAGTGGTCATTGGGAACGACGCCCCACTTTGACAGTCTCGGACGAGTGGGCAACACGTCCCATCACCACAGCCAATCCAATTCTCGTAACTATTTCGGTACGTGGGTGTTGCGCCATTTCTTCCACTTGCTGGGCCTCCATCTCTGTTTCCCTCGTCCGTAATCGAGCGACTGATTAACATTTCGCTAATGCGTGCGGGTGCGAGCTTTGCAAAGTATTCTTCGGTGGCGTCGCCGTCGACCGAACGCTTGAGGCCCTCTGCCGCTTTATAAAAGGCATGTGACTGTTCTGCTTGAGGTTCCCGGTATCTTTCTGACGTGAAGGCGGCTGGCTCCAAGAGTTCCGGACCAATATGGCAATAAGCTACGACAGGATAGTCATTGTCCTGAAACAATTTGTGAACTGTTTTAGCTGCAATCGCCTTTGTGAATGTTGCAAAATCCGGCAGACTGAGCCCTCTCCAACCTATTGTGAGCTTCAGGAACTTTTGTTGAACTTTCGGTGTCTTCCTGTTCCTTAGGAAGGCTTCAACCAATGACGCAAGGTGGCTCGCAAAAAAGTTTGGGTGTGAGTACAGTGTGCAGAATATAAAAAGCAAATGCGCATGCTTTGGTTTTCGCTACCGTCACTTTGGCGTCAAGTAACAAATTGATGTCAGTGACATACGCGAAGACCTGCGTGGCTCTATGTACGGCGTCCTCCCAATTTCTTTTGGGCACCTCACCGTCTTGAAAGTATACCCCGAAAACTTTTACGGCATTCACGTACGGAGTACCAACCGGTTTTAGCCGTGGAAGCCACCAAAACGAAGGGCTCTGTTTTGCTCCGCATTCAGGAAAGCACCCGATAAACTGGCATACTCTTCGAACAGCTCCAAGAAAGCGCGGTAACTAGCTTGACTTCGCAAAAACACAGAGATGTCATCCGCATAAGCGGTGATGCTAACTGACCCCAGAACTGTCATTGGAAAGCCCTGAATATTAGGACACTTCGCCATTTTCGTAAAGAGAGGATCTATGGAAAGAACAAACAGCACCGGTGTGGTTGGGCATCTCTGGCGGACACCTGTTGATACTGGAGAGCTTGTAGTCTCCACGCAGTTGATGAGGAGTCTGCTGGTCATGTTGGTGTGTAGAAGTTCTATACAGCAGACGTACTTCTGGTTTAAGAGAATTTTATTCCTGGATATATCTTACATATCTTATGAGTACACAGAAAAAGGACTATGGTGATCAATGCGTATGTACAGTGCAAGCTGTTATATACAGCGAAAAGAACTTATTTGCGTATACAGTGATGTACAATGCCAAGATTTTACGACAAAGACAGGACATTCATGACCATCGAGTTGATTAAACTTAAAAAAAACAGTAAGGCTATATGAACAAACACGGGGGGGGGGGTCATTCACAATGTCGGGGGATGTTTTTGCATTCACCTGTGAGGATAGTTTGCTCTCGTGCTTAAGAACAATATTGCACAAAAAAGACATGCCTCTAAAAAGGAAAAGAAAAATACACACTGCGATTTCACAGTGGTACAAGCTCTAGCCCACCTCCTCAATAGGGGAGGAAGGGCATGGGCACTCTGTTGTTATTTACAATACTGAATCGCGTAGATCAGCGTCTGAGGAAAGCCTTCTCTTTCAGCATGACTATTTCTGCATTGAGATGCATAAGCATAACGTTTCTTAGCTGATGTAGCAGAGGAAGCATGGCTCTCTGAGGTCGTCCCCTCTGGTGGGCCAATCCCCTCCGCTTCCATAAGACGAAGGCTCCGATAGCCATTAAGAGTTCGGCGAAGTAATTCCTGTGGCTAGACTTCCATTTCATACTTATTTGGAACATACTGGTAACCATGCGCCAAAAGGTGCGTGTGACTATACATTCCTGAAAGACTTGGTTCAGCGTTTCGACGCGCCCGCATTGCGGACATGTAGCGGAGGGCGCAACGCGCCACGCCGCAAGGCGGTCGGCCGTTGTTAAAGCCGCCCATTCCCTAAGCCAGTTTAGGTCATGGACCTCGGAGGGGAGAGACGTGTTTGTAAGAGTCCAGCGTCTTTTCGCCCAACATTTCCGGCGATGTTCCTCAGTAACACTTTTAAATGCTATTAGTTCGCTCATTACGGTGGGGGACATTTCCGTAAGTTCTTGAACTGGAAAATCGTTTCGCCATTGTTGCAAAGATTTTATCACATGCGTGTAATACGCCGGTGGCTATTCAGCAGCTAGTCCCGTTTCAATTGTTAAACCAAAAGCCTTCTAGAAGTACCTAGCAGATACGCTACGAGTTGCCTGCCTCTATACGATGAGTTCTCTAAGAGTGTTCAGGTGTTTTTGAGAGCCAACATGCGGCGCATTACATCAACGTTGGGTATACTGAGCCCTCCCCAATTTACTGGAAAGCGGACCAAGGCTCTAGCGACAGCTTCAGCATGGCCAACCTAAAAAAAAGGAGCCGCACACAGTAGCCACTCTCAGCAGTACCCGACGAGGTGGTCGAGCAATTCTGGCTACATAAAGCAGTGGTGCTGTTATGCTGGATTTAATTAGATAAGCTCTTTCAGTGAAAGGTAGTTGAAAAGATCTGGCGGCCTCAATGCGTCTGTCCACTCTGCGTTGGATCTCTTTCCATGTGGTGCGGGCTACCTCACCAGTCGGAAGGAAAGTTACACCAAAGAGTTTAACTCCTTGGACGATTTGGACGCCTTCAGGGAACTCTTCAATGTGCATTCTAAAGGACAATGCCTTGCTTTTTTTGGGATTAAGACGTGCTCCCGGCAGCTAACTATGCGTGTAAAATATTCGCAAAAAGGCTCTGTAGCTACCTGTGTTCCGAATAAACAACGAAACGTCATAGGCGTATGCCGCTACTTTCAATTCGCCGAAGTCAGGGAGAGGAACACCGCGTATCGAAGTGCATTTTTAATTTGCTTTAATAATTCATCTATGCATAATAAAGAGAGAATGGCGGAGAGGGGACAGCCTTGTCGAATGCCCCTGCTTACCGCAAAAGGTTCAGATGTATGGCCATTCACTACTAATGGCGTTTCTAAGTCAGTGTAGATTAAGCAGATGACGTCGGTTAAACGTGCTGGGAAGCCGTAACACTCCACCACAGCGAAGAGATAATTCCATTCGACGGGATCAAAAGCTTTTTCTGGTCCAAGGAAACAAAAATGCAAGATATTTGTGTTCTTGTGGAGTACGTAAACAAATTGCGAGTCATCGCAAGCGAGGAATAGATCATACGACCTAGAACACAGCACGTTGGTACGTCGCTTGCAATTTCCGGTAGAATGATAGTTATGTGGTGTGGAAGGATGGCTGTCAATATCTTATTATCTGAGTTAAGTAGGGAAATGGACCTCCACGCCCTTGGATCGGACGGCTCTCCCTTACTTTTAAGCAAGAGTATAACTCTGCTTTCTCGCAACGTATTCGGTCTGGTGCCGCCAGCAGGAAGCCCATTTAGCATTGTCAAGAGATCGGCTTGTATTTTTTCAAGAAAGGTTTTGTAGAAACTCAGAAGTATGCCGTCAGGGCTGGCGGTGACGGTTGCGTTCATGTGCTGAAGCATGAAGCGTGATTCATTCAACGTCACTAGGCTGCACACAACATCGTTAAGCTGCTCTGGTACGCGGGAAATTCCCGCGCAAAACTAATTACCTATAACGACATGGTTCACGTCGCCCGCGTTTTCTGCCCTGAAAAGATTCGAAAAATGTGTTTCAAAGACCCTCATTATGTCTTCTGCTCATGTAGATTGTTCATCGTTCGGCAACTGAACGAAAGGAACATGCGTTTGTTTACCCAAAGAGCCGTCGCGAACGCTTCAAAGAAGAGCTGGATTTGAAACCGGTCATCCATTGATGAAAGACTGCGAAGCCGTGCGCGAACTAAGACGTAGCAAAAGTTGGTACCGCGCCTTTAACTAATCGAGATAGTCGTGCATTGCGAACTTCAGCGTCTCGCCTCTTCGTACAATACGTGTTTTCGTAGCGTCTCGTTTATCCCCGTCGCCAGGCGCGCTTTGCTTTCGCGCCCCGCTTTCATAAGCTCGGTGCGCCTGCTGTGTTTCAATGCGTCCCAGTTACGGGGTTCAGGTGGCTTATCGCAGACTTGCTCTAGTGCGTGGCGCAGTACTGCTACGCTACCCGGGTCGTGTTTGAGTGTGGTGTACATTTTCCAATGGTTTATAAAGGTAGTGGATTGCTCAAAGAAAAGTTTTACAGACACTGGAAAGTGGTCTGTGATGCATGGAGCGTCCGGCGGAAAATGTAGGACTTTGACTAAGGACCTGTGTGGCTAGCACTACAGAGAAAGAGTAGCGATCTAGCCGGGTCATGTTGGAACCCCGTTGCCAGGTTACAACGAAGTCATTCCCGTGAGTGTCGACCCACGCATCCCTGAGCTTGAAATCGCGGATAAGTTGTCGCAATGCGTGAACTCCACTAAAATATCTGCTCTGTCTGCGTCCACGTGCATCTCTGTTGGTGTCCTCAACACAGTTAAAACCCCCTACTAAGAAAGTGGGGGAGCTGTCAAACATAAATGAGTCGAGTGAATCGAAAAAAAAATTGGCAGTGCCCCCACGTTGAGCTGGGGCATATATTACAAGTACCCTTACTCGTCTGCCGTGAAGGTCAACGTCTACTGCTAGTGTGCGGCCGTCAAAACCATAAACACAGTGTGCTCCTCGACGTAACGCTGGTGTCGAAAAAACAACTCCAACTCCGCACATGTTTGAATCTGTCAGCGAAAAAAAGGCTTCGACTCCAAATATGAAAAAAAGGATTACACATTAAAAGGGGTTCTAAAGTTACATTCCTGTAAGAAGAGGATGTCGACATGACCTGACCTTGCGAAGTGCACGACTTCTCTCTGCTTATGTTGGCGTCTGAAACCCCCTATGTTTAAGGAGAAAAAATGCACGCTAGCCATTTTGAAAAAAAAGGAGTGTGCGCGCAAACTTCAGATAAACCCCTTGTGTTTAGAGAAATTCCTTCTCACAGACAGTGAACATCAATTACAATCCAACAGAACATTACGACAGAACAAAACATCCACAGACACACCAAAATTTGTTACAAAAAGATATGTGTACATAAGTAAATGAAACACAACATACACAACTTACACAACTACACAGGAATTGTTACAAAAACAATGTCTACATATGCACAATACATGGTAAATGAAGAACACACAAATGAAATGTAGAGATCTATATGTCAGATATTTACATAGTATTTACAAGGTATTTGTATGAGTACTAAACAAAGATTAACCTACCAATACCAGGCAGGCCTGAAAACAAGCCTTACACGTCTCTCACAGACGAACACAAAACGGCACGATCAGTGTCGAAGAAATTCCTCCTCATCCAGAAAGAAGAGTTCCTCCGACAACACAGATAGTATTTCTTTGTACAGTCGCTCCAAAATCGGGAAGAGAGCACAGCGGCGACGACCTGCTGCAACAGCTTCACAACGGTTACGCCAAAGACAGTAGGCACCAGCAACAGTGAGAAGGCAAGCAAAGCGTCCTCGAGAACAACGTCCAGAAGAAACAAAGCGGTTTACTCCAAGGCCACGAAATCCTGCATGCACAGCCTTCCAGAAAACACGAGCAACGACACATTGCCTTAAACACATGCTGATTTGTTTCCCGTAGGGAGCATTTCGGACATGTTGATGACTGAACCATTCTCCACCTTTCTAGGTGGTCAATGGTAGGAAGAACGCCCCACCCAAGCCGCCTCATGAAGTCCCGGATGTTGCCAGGTAGAAATGATGCCGTCAGCGTGCTCCAAGACGCACGACTAGAGCGGGTGTGGCATGCCGGAGGAACTAACGGGAGCAACAACGCGGCTGTTGTGTCAACGATAGAATTGTCTAACACATCTAAATCAGGGCAAGTATACTGGATATGACGAAAAAACGCGACAGCTGTTGCATAAAACGAAGCAAGTACTAATGATTTTGGGCCCTCATTTAGGCGCACATTAGGCAATAAATACCGAAAGTGGGTGCCTAGAAAATAATATGCAAGAGTTCGCGCGGGGGATTCCTCTCCTTGTACGAGGCGCTTCAAGAAGCGCAGGGCCATTAGCAGGCAGCGTACTGATACCGAAGAGAAAGCAAAACCTCCCTGGGAACGCTGCTGTCCTAACGCCACATGAGAAACCAACTCAATGCCGCCAGACCAAAAAAAAGAACACAAGGCAGACTGCAATGACTTCACGATGCGTAAAGGCGGCTGTTCCACGTGAGAAAGGTACCAAATGCGACCGCAGAACACAGTCTGCGCAAAGTACCTCCGCTCAAGAAGCGGGAAGTCGTATTCCCGGGCGTTCTCGATTTCTTGTTTTACTTCATCCAGGGCGTTTGACCAAACGGAGTTACAAACGCTGTAGTGGTTGTATAGAATTCCTAAAATGCGAAGAAACGCAGCCGGCTGAAGAAGAGATGTGGACCTAAGTGTGGAGTTGGGATAGCCGATGAACAAATACCGGATTTAGACAGGTTTAACGCGGCACCTGAAATGTCCCCATACTGGAAGAATAAATGCAGGCTATGAGAAAGACTATCTTCATCTGAAAGGTACAGGGTTATGTCGTCAGCAAAAGCTGTGACTTCTACGGTACTTCTGCCGGGAAGCGCAAGACCCCGGACATGCGAATCTGCTTCTAGAGCACACAAAAATGGCTCAAGGCTGAGGACAAACAGAACAGGAGACAAGGGGAATCCTTGACGGACCCCACGTATAATATAAAAGGCGGCATTCTCCCAATCATCTAGAACTTGTCTGCTTTTAATACCAGAGTAGGTATGTCTAATTACTTCAACAAAAGTACCAGAAAAACCAAGGGCTGTGAGCACTTTAAAGATATACGTGTGCTCTAGTCAGTGAAATGCAATGACACATAAACCCCTTCTCGAACAAGTCGGACGCACCCATCGTCAATAAAACCAAGTATCGTCGGTCACAGCTACTTTAGCTATGTTTGAAGCCTTCGGACGCAATCCGGTTTTACTTTAAGTTTATGCAGACCGTTCACATAGCTTTGCTTCTAAACTTCACAAGGAAAAATACCAAAGTAAAATTTAGTTACATTTTCAACACGACCTTTAGTGAAAACGCGATAAGCAACAAAAGCTCCCACAAGTTTGATGTTTAAATATCTGCTAGGAATTTACTACCAAAAATAGCAAAGACGCGGACTATTTTATCTGTCATATGCTGTGTATATCTGTCATATGCTGTGTATCTGTCATATTGAATTGGAATCGTTGGATTGCTACCGCTGTCGACTACCTTACCCGGCACGCAGAAACAGCTTCTCTACAATCTCGGACTACCACTGAGGTCGCCGTTTTTTAAGTGTGAATACACTTTATAAGCGAACCCAAACCATCCACCGCCGTCGGCGGCGTCCGCAGTCTTCTCTCTATCTTAAAAAGAAAGAGGACTTGGCGGGCCGCAGCGCGACGCTCTACCGAATAAGGCACGGACGCGACGCTGATATCCCCTTTCGCTCACTCCTCCGCTCTCCTCGCTCGCTGCAGCTGCGCGCGCGCCCCTCTCTCTCGCGCGCCCGCCTTTCTCTCTCAGTCTCCCGTCGAGAGCGGGTCGTGCGATGGATGTCCCGGAGGCAACGCTACCAGCAACAACGAATGCAGTACAACCGAATGCCAGCACTGCAACCGTCGTTGGAGGTGATGGTACCACGGTGGTTTCGCCGACGTTGAAAGAAAGGCGGCGCTGCGAAGGGCTCGTGAGACCGAACGTAAGCGGGCGAAGCGTGCAGCGGATGCCGAACTGCGTGCTCGCGAGGCCGAGTGCAAGTGGGCGAAGCGTGCAGAGGATGCCGAACTTCACGCTCGCGAGGCTGAGTACAAGCGGGCGAAGCGTGCAGCAGATGGTCAACTGCGCGCTCGCGAGGCCAAGATGAGGCGTCAGCATCCAGCCGCGAACGCGGCCCAAGAAGCGGAACGACAACGCAAGCGTCAGGCGGAGAAGGGCGATGAAGGCCGGCGTCAAGACGCCGCTCGCAATCGTCAACGGCGAGTGGACGTTCCCGAAGCCGTTCGAGCCATAGAACGCGCCGCGCGGGAGAGGGTGCGAGCCCTGGACTTTGCTCGTCCGGGGCTCGCATGCTATGAGGGAGAGTAAAGTTAAAATCCGTTGGCATTCGCCAGTGAGTTAACGTAAACTCCCCCGTGTGATCAAATTGCGATTCGCAGGAACCATTACACCATAAAGGCACCATAGTGTGATTAATAAATATAATAGTGCGAAATAATAAATACCCCTCATAGCATCACCCCGTGCATTCGCACTTAACCATGTTCACCCTCGGGAAAATGCTTGGGAGTTTTTTGCTTTGCAACCCCTTTTTGCTCCATTGATCCTCACGAGTTCTCCTGAGATATAGTGGAAAAGTCTTTCTCACTTCTGTTGTCGAGCACTTTTTGCGTGCCTCCAACACTGTTCACAATACCCCATCTAGTTACCCCCCGCAAGCCAACGGACTGACTGAATGCTTTCATCGTACTCTCTCGGATATGATCACAATGTACATTCACCTCAACCACACGAAGTCTTGGATGCAGTCCTATGTTTTGTGATATTCGCTTATATTCGCTCAACGCACTACCGGCTTCTCTCTATTTTTACTTCTCTTGGTCACCCGCCGAGTTCACTCTAGAAATCTCTTTCCTCTGTGCTCAGATTTGATGCACGTTAAAGAACCCCAGGTGGTCGAAATTTCTGGAGCCCTCCACTACGGCGTCTCTCATAATCAAATGGCGGTTTTGGGACGTTAAACCCCACATATCAATCAAATCAATCAATTAAATCTATTTCCTTTTGCCCCTGCGTCCTCGATCGCTCCTTTCTTTAACAATTTTTATCTCTTCTCGCACACTGCCGTCACCTCGCCCACGTTAACACCGGCCTCTCTCAAGGCACCACAAAGTCTCGCTGCTACTCGAGTCGCCGTGAGTTTTGCCCCCGGTGATGAAGTTCTTCAGTGAGCTCCACTGTGCGTCCCCGGCTTCTGCTACAAATTCACAAGTCGCTTTATTGGGCCGTACACAGTGGTCAAACACATAATCACCATCATCATGATCATCATCATCATCATCATCATCATCCTAATTTCATAACCTCATCTGACCACCAAGCTTTCTGTCTTCCCCTAACACGCTTGCGTTCTCTAGGAATCCAGTTAGTTACCCTTGATTGATATGTGTGGTTTAACTCCCCAAAACCACCATATGACCACCCTTAATGACCAGTGGTTATTCTGCCTACGTGCTACACGCCCGGGCCATGTACATTTATTCTTTTTGATTTCAACTGTGATATCCTTAACCCCCGTTTGTTCCCTGATACACTCTGCTCTCTTCTTATCTCTCAAGGTTACACCTACCATTTTCCTTTCAATTGCTCGCTGCGTTGTCCCCAATTTGAGCTGAACCCTGTTTGAAAGTCTCCAGCTTACTGCTCCATAAGCAAGTACCGGCAAGATGCAGATGTTATATACCTTCCTCTTGAGGGATAGTGGCAATCTAAGAGTCAGGAATTAAAAGTGCTTGCCGAACGTGCTTCACCCCAATCTTCTTCTTCTGGGTACTTTAATCTCGTGGTTCGGCTCCGCGGTTAATACCTGTCCTAAGTGTTTTACAACTTCAAGTACACTGTTACCTATCTCAAAGCACTGCTCTCTTCCGAAGTTGTACATTACTTTCGTTTTCTGCAGAATAATTTTAAGACCTACCTTTCTGCTATCCTTTCTAGATCGGTAATCATGAGTGGCAATTCATCCCCAGAGTTACTCAGTGATGCAATGTCATCCGCGAAGCAAAGGTTACTGAAGCACTCTCCATTACCTCTTATTTTTAACTCTTCCGATTGTAGGCCTCTGAAAACCTCTTGTAAGCACGCGATAAATAGCACTGGGGAGATTGTATCCCCTTGTCTTACATCCTTCTTGGTTGGTATTCTGTCGCTTTCTTTATTCCGGAACACTATGCTGGAAGTTGATCCTCTGTATATTTCTTCCAGGATGTTTAGATATGCTTTGTCGACGTCCTGATTTTGTGGGGTCTGCATCACTGCTGATATTTCTACTGAATCGAATGCCTTCTCGTAATCTATGAAGGCGATGTATATTGGTTGGCTGTATTCGGAGCCTTTATTAATTACCTGATTGATATTGAGAATGTCTTAGATTGTTGAGTAGCCTGTTCAAAATCCTGCTTGTTTCTTTGGTTAATTGAATTCATCGTTGTATTAATTTTGTTAGCAATTACCTTTGTAGATAGCTTGTATACAATGGAGAGCAAGCTGATCGGCCTGTAATTCTTCGAATCGTTGTCTCCTTCTTTTTTCTCTACTAAAATGATGTTAGCAGTTTTTAAAGATTCTGTTAATTTGCCTGTCAGATAAAATTTCGTAAACAGGGTGGCTAGTTTTTTTAATGCAATCTGCCCTCCGTCTTTTAGTAGATCTGATGTTACCCGATCCTCACCAGCAGCTCTGCCTCTCAGCGTTCCCTGCAAGGCTTTTCCGACTTCTGTCATTACTGTTAGGATGTCATCTGAGTTGCTGTTAGTTCAGCATTATGGTCGCGGTTGTCCTGCTGTATTAAATATCCTATATATAAAGGTCCAACAGACATTTTTAGTTAATTACCGCGTTTCTCCTCTTAGGACTAATCGTGATCATTGTTCTCGAGGGACAGAGAGAGTGCTTGTACCTCGTTTGAAGCCTTATACGGGACGCGCTCCATAATATTATCAGGCGACCAGGCAGCCGCTTCCACTTCCCGGGGGAATCAGTGAGAGCGCGACAAGCGGATGGCTCTTCATTCGCTTTACATATAATCATCAAATGTACAACATCGTCATCTGTAAATATCATCATCAGTGTGATTCAGCTCGAGCCTGGATGCACAAACCGGTTCCTCAAGTATACATGTATCGTTAAGGCGTTTATTAGCTGGCACACAGTGAGCGTACACAAGGGCGACAGTAACGGCCAAGCACGGGCTCTCAGCGTGAGCGGCGTCCTTTTTGGGTAGACCCACAAGAAGGCACCTGAGAGTTCGACCAATTTCAGTGTTCGGAAGCTTCTCTACAATTACCCCGGCGTCGAAGAGGGAATAGAAAGTTTGACGAGTTGGTGTCTATTCATATTAAAAGAAAAGCGGCGCATAAAAAGATGGAGACAAAGAAGAGAACCACACGCAGCGCTGTGTGTGGTTCTCTTCTTTGTCGAAGAGGGAGCCGCTTGGGGACCTAACAGCTTGTCACTATGAGCGGGTCATAGTAAGCCTTCAGGGGCTCCACGTTGAATATGTCGCGCCCGCGACGGCGCATGTCCGAAGATTGTTCAATTGGTTCGATCAGACAATTGACCGGAGATGTGCGCTCGTTCACGCGGTAGGGACCTTCGTACTTCGGGGGTAGTTTTGAAAAAGGCCACCAGCTACAGAGGTTGGCATTGAGAGCCATACGAGGGAACCAGGAAGGAACGTGGGCTCAGAAGTGGCGGAGCCATCACGAATACTCTTCTACCGCTCTTGCTCATGCGTCATAAAAGTCTTGGGAAGCTTGCCACACTCTTCAGCAAGCCTGGTTGTCTCAGAAATAGATAGATCCGGCGTGTACGGCAGTAGTGTCTCGATGGTGTGTGACGGGTGCGTTCCTACTGCAAGAAGAAAGGTGAAAAACCGGTTGTGTTCTGAGGGGTGGTGTTGTAGGCTTAGGTGACGAAGGGCAGTATAGTACCCCAATAATTAGTGGGTTGGCGGCGCCGTACATCGAAAGCATGTCACCGAGGGTGCGTTTAAAGCGTTCGGTGAGACCATTCGTCTGCGGGTGGTAAGCAGTAGTTTTGCGGTGGACAGAATGGCACTCCGTGAGATTGGCTTCGACGACTTCTGACAAGAAGACACGACTTCGGTCGCTCAGAAGCTCCTGAGGTGGACCATGGCGCAGTATGAATCGATGCAGTAGGAAGGACGCAACATCACGCGCAGTAGCCGCAGGGATAGCGGCGGTTTCGGCGTATCACGTTAAATGATCTACGGCGACAATGGCCCAGTGGTTACCAGCCGACGTCAGAGGAAGTGGTCCATACAAATCGATACCTATGCGCCCAAACGGACGCTCAGGGCAAGGTAACGGTTGCAGACTGACTGGCGACATGTGTGCTGATGATTTGCGGCGTTGGCAAGTGAGGCAGGAGTGAACGAACTGTTGCACTTAGCGGTACATACCGCACCAGAAGTAGCGTTGGCAAATGCGATGTGAGGTTTTGAATACCCCAGAGTGAGCGCATTGCGGGTCAGAATGGAAGGATTTGTATATCTCCGACCGCAGACTGCGGGGCATCACGAGTAACCACTGCCGGCAATCGGCGTCGTAATTGCGTCGGTGTAGGTGCAGAAGCTGGAAACACTGTACCGACGTAAGGTTGTCATCAATGTAGGGGCCAAATACATCAGGAGATGATAGATCAGAAGTGGGAAAAGCACTGATGGTACGCGAATCGGGACAACGCGAGTCATCAGGTACGTCCAGAACTTGTGTGTCATACACTGGTTCCACTCTGCCGAGACATTCCCCTCGAACCAAGGTAACAGTGCAAGGGGATGGGTTGGTCACAAAAACAGCGGCGTTGCCCTGGGTGATTTGCACGGTCGCGAAATGTACTAGCAACTCTTTCCTTCGGCAAGCACGGTAGGATGGCGAAACCAGTGCAATTGTGTCGAAGAGACCAGCGCAGTAGCCAGATACACCCATTGTCGAGCTTGGAGGCACTATGGTATCATCTTTCACGAGAATCTTGCGCAGTTTCGAAGGACTGTCTTCAAGCGTCAAATGCGAGAAGGGTGAGAGTGCAATTGCGGCGGCGGCACAATGGATGACGGCGTCGTTGCGGGAGAGAGAATCCCATCCCAGTATGACGTAATGAGAGCATGCAGCAGTGATGACGAATTGGCTGAGATACAGAATGTCCTGAACGACTACGCGAGCTGTGCACCTTGCCGTAGGATGGATACAATGCGAACCGGCAGTATGAAGGGACAACCCAGAAATTGGCGTCGTAACTTTTTAAAGCAAGCGGCAAAGGTTTTCGTTCATAACGAATGCTGCAGCTCCAATGTCAACAAGAGCAGATCCATGAAAACCGTCCACAAGCACGTCAATGACATTAGATGGGCGGCTCTGAGGGCTTTCACAATGCGATAGCGTTGCAGCCCTTGCCTCGTGGACTGCGACAACTAGTTTTAACGCTCGTGAGCAGCTGAACGTGGCCGCGCGGGGGACGGGGAACGACGTCGTGGAGGCGGTGACCTTCGAGAAGATGGAGCTAGGCGAGACGGTGCTGGCATAGACGGCGTTTCATCGTGATAGGTATGCCTGATCTGTCCAGCAACAGGCGATGAGATATAGGGCGTCTGTAGGCGAGTGCCATAACGTGCTACGTGGCTGGCGTAGCCGCAGGCAAAGCAAATGGGCCGGTTGTCGGGTGTGCGCCTTCAGTTCGCCGGGGTAGGTCTTGTCCATGATGCTAGAGCCGATGGGCGGAAAGGTGGCTGGAAAGGCTGCAGGGTGGGCTGGAGCTGAGTCTGAGAAGTCACGTCAACATACGTAGCCAGCATACCCGCTGCAAAGGACGGAAATCGGGCGGTAGCTTCGGCGTAAGTCAGTGGGGTGGGCGCTTGAACGACTGGAGGTGGCCTAGCGACCACTTGGGCGTAACTTGGGGGCGCAGGGGCCGGAAGCTGTTGTAGTGGTACGCAGGCATGACTTCCGCTATTTCGTGCTCAAACGCTCGGCGGATGGGCGGAAGAATGGTAGTGGCCTATTGTTGAGCAGCTGGTGGGTGGGCAAAGGGCAGGAGAGAGAACTGCCACGCGATTTCCTCACGTATGAAGGACTTGAGTTCTGCCAGCAGCGCCCCCTGATCACAGCTCGCCTCCAAGCCAGCAAGCCATGCATTTCGTGGTGTGGAGCGACGGGTCAATGAACACTGCCGGCAGAGCTCCTCGTAGCTCTGGAACAGCGTGATGACCTCAGCCACTGTGCCTGGGTTTTTTTGCAAGCAGCATCGTGAAGGCATCATCGTCAATGCCTTTTATGACGTTCCGGATCTTGTCTGATTCAGACATGCTGTCGTTGGATTTCTTGCACAAGTCCAGGACATCTTCAATGAAACTGGCGAATGATTCACCAGCCTGCTGGGCGCATTCTCGTAAGCGCTGCTCGGCTTGCAGCTTACGAACGGCAGGGCGGCCAAAAACGTTGGTGATAGCGGTCTTAAAATCGGACCAGGTTGCGAAATCGGAGGCGTGGTTGTTGTACCACAAACTTGCAACGCCCGCAAGGTAAAACACCAAGTTTGTCAACTTGCCATCCTCGTCCCATTTTTCGTGTACGCTCACGTGCTCGTAAATGGCGAGCCAGTCCTCTACGTCAGTGCCATCGGCGCCAGTGAAGATCGATGGATCGCGGATCCTGGGGGCACCGGGTCAAGCGGGCGACTTGGGAGGAGGTGTTTGCTGAGAGGCGTCGTGGAACATGGTGGATGGCAGGGTACGTGATCATAGCTCCAAGGGCATCGAAGGGGATCGTAGCACTCTTCATCAATTTGTCAAGGCGTTTATTAGCCGGCACACAGCGAGCATACACAATGACGACAGTAACGGCCAAGCACCGGCTCTAAGCGCGAGCGGCGTCCTTCAGGGGTAGACCCACTAGAAGGCACCTGAGAGTTCGACCAATTTCAGTGTTAGGAAGCTTCTCTACAGTATATAGATATTGTCACGAGAATAAAATCAGTGCAAGTAACAGTGTAGCAAACAGCGGAACGGCTTCGATGGCCCAGCGCGAATTTGTCGTCTTTCTGCAGGCAAAATCCTTCGACACGCACAAGTAATGATGGCACTACCCACGCAACAGCCAAAAGCCCACTACATGCTCGTGTCAATATATAGCGTGTGTGCTCGCACGAAGAAGTCTTTTAGATGCGGAAGCATCTTATACTCGCGCCTTGTAGTGCGCCGTCCGCGCCGTCCGCACCGCTTCTCCAACATTCGACAGCTGACGCGCGCGCATGCGCCGTCGCGCCGTCGCCCACCATCTGTGCCGCGCGCGCTTCTCCTTCGAGAACATTCGACAGCTGACAGCGCATGCGCCGTCGCGCCGTCGCCCGCCATCAGTGCCGCGCGCGCGCTTCTCCTTCGAGAACATTCGACAGCTGACAGCGCATGCGCCGTCGCGCTGTATATATACGTCGACGAGGCCGTGCAAGATTACAGAAAACAACAACCGCAACATCGACCGTTCATGCTAGTTGGCGACTTCAACGTCGACGTCATCAAGGACGATTGGATAGTCGAATACATGGCGTCGCGACACTCGCTGAAACGCGCAACGCACGACGACTGCAAACACCACCAGCCGACCACCATTCGCGGAACCTGCATCGACCAAGTCTTTGCAAATTTCGACCTACGACCGATGCAACCCGATCCACTCACTCTTTACTTTACCGACCACAAAGCCATGGTCCTCAAAGTTCGTCGCAATAAATAAAACGCCGCCCTTTCGCATACGTGCCGTACGTGTTCACTCATTTAACACCCCATTTCACAACCACCTTAACCAATTTAGCCATCGACCCAAGTAAGTCGCAATTTAACACCCGTTAACCAATTACATGCTTCCGCATCCTCCTCAGTGTTCCCCCGAGGGAAGCTGCGGGCAATTTTTTCTGTTGTTCTTCGAGGTGAAACGCAGGCGAAATCAGCCAAATCACGCAGGCGAAATAACGCAGGCAAAATCATGCATTAAACCAGAAACGAAGTGTAATCAAGCGTAAAATCATAGGAGATGGAAACGTAATAGGAAGATAAGTAGAAAAAGCTAGAAAAGGCAGGATGTATATACATAAAGAAAGAAATACAGAAATTGACAGCAAAAATTATAGCATATCCACGAAGTAAATGATGATGAGTGAGGCGAAGCGTCCGTCTGTCTGACTGTGGATATGCTGTGCTTGGTATGCCGGAGGGAGGAGCTGTTCTAGACTGTAACAAGCTCCACCCATAAAGCAGCAAAAGAGACAGAGAAAGACACAGAGAGAAAGAAACGAATAAAAAACTGCAGAGAAACGAACGCTGCCCAGCTCCGCACTTCTGTTGGGCTTGGCACACCTCGAGGGAAGCTGCCTTGTTTATTTTTGTATTTATAATTAACATGGAATCACCATACGGAGCCTGTTTTGCTCATACTGTACCAAGAAATTATTATTGCTTGGTAAAATATAATAACCAACTCGCACACTTAGGGGAGCGCAGGAAATGGAGAGGCTGCGCATGGATCGGGGAGCCTCACTCTGTCAATTCCTGAAGGCACTTCATGAAATGAGCTCAGGCGGCAAAGTCCCGTTTCACGTCTTTGTTTCAGCGCATGACATACCACCAGGGAGTCAGAGACGTATGCATACGCGTTGCGCATAAGTGCGTGAACGGAGCACTCGAGAGGTAGTGCCGTCGTCTGCTGAAGACGCAACACGTTTACGCTGTACAGAACCTCAAGCACCATTTTTGCATATGCACCGCTGTTTGCAGCGAGCGATTGATTGTCGTCGGCGTTCACACTGGCGATTCGTCACGCTATAGTTCGCTAACGACGATGAGGGATGAATGCGGCAGGGGGCGTCCGTGTGCGTAGCTCCCTCGGCTCTAATTTGTATTCCCAACATAGGACGTTGAAGAAAGAAATGACAATACATGTTGCAATATGTCCATGGGGGCATTAACTGTTATACTGTCTTGCGACTTTAGTTCATTGTGGGTTCGCTCACTGAGGAGGCTTGATTAAAGTGTTAATGGGTTGTAAAATATAAATGTCCAATCATACTCATTGCCGCTACGTCCCTGCCGTCAATGTTCGCTTAATTGCAACGCTGCAGGCGGACAGCAATATATCGTCGCTACAGCTTCGAAACTTGAAAGCGGGCATGCGTAGGGGTAACAAATGGATGTCTTGTGTCTTATTTCACGATCTTCTTTCATATTCATCGAGCGTTATGAGAGAGAACTTTTAATAGCAAAAAAGCATGCATTAAGGAGCAATACACCCTCATTCTAGTTGTTCAACCTTGTCCAAGCAACGAGTATTAGTTACTGTTTAGGTGCCCTTTGCACGGACGAGTACATATATACATTTATCTAACATATTAACTCTAATGTAGGACAGAATTGTACTACACATGCTGCTCCCTCTTTGTAAATAGGCGTGTAGTAAGCGCAACCGACCATTTCCAAGCTATGTAAGTGTGCTGTGCATTGCAGATCTAATTATAAACAAATATTGTAGTTGTTCGCAGTGCATCGCGTTCACAATTTTGTGTCGTGTCAGTGAGAAAGACTGCGGCCTTTTTAAGGTTCTGTTTGACAGAGGGTACTGTCTTCACTGCAGGTGAAAATGCATCGTAAGTGTGTTATTCGAGTTGGAGAGTCCCAGTTCTCAAAAGCTTCATCGACTCGCATAGCTTTCTTTTTTTACACTGCTCATTCCGTATGTACTCGAAGTATGTTTGTGCTGTTTCGTATAGGGCTCTACATCGACGCGGTGGGTTGTACGGTGTACTTGCGAGCGGAAGATTGCCAAGGCTGCATACGGACGCCGTTCATGCAGAGATGAAACACGCTGAGTGGCTCTCTTCGCGGAAGGAGCATGAAGGTATTCCGATGAGGGGGACGCATCGCTTGGGAACCGACAGTCCACAGTCATCAAAAGGGCGCGCTCATTCTCGAGTGGAATTAGCAGGCGACTCGTATCGTTATGCTTGCTGCTATTACCAGGCCCTGGGAACTCATCGCTCGCTTCGGTTTCGAAGAACATGCACGCTCTTAGCGGTTGCCGGGCATCCTATGATCCGGTTGAACTTAATGAGGTTGATGTGAAATTTCGCCTTGATTGTCTTTCATAAGTTTTTAGAAATGAAAAAAAAGTTGATACCACTGTAAAGAACTTTTGTTTTGTTCATACATTTTCCTTATTTTGTGAAACTTAAGTCAGGTGAAGCGCGGGAAGTGATTGACATGAGTTCGTAGCACTCGCCTCCACTTCTTCTCACCCCTCGCTTAGCGACATTGTAAGTTTGATCGCGCTCAGTTATTTCGGTTGGCGTGTCAACAACGGGATCGATGAAGATAGCAAGTTGTGGCGGGCAGAGAACGGAAGCCGCAGTGAGCTAAGCCGAACAAGTCAACCACGCATTTGACGAATTTGACGAAGATCGCTTATTCGGAAAACTAAAGTTTTCCGATACTCTGAGGTGGGCTAACCCGGGGATTTCTAAAGTTCTGTGGAGGTTTTTCAGGTGAGCACAAGAATTTGAACCCGACTTTTGAGCACGTATTACTTTTAGGGGCGAAGCTTCTTATGGCATGGGTCTGTCTCTCCCTTGTATGTATGTATGTATGTATGTATGTATGTATGTATGTATGTATGTATGTATGTATGTATGTATGTATGTATGTATGTATGTACGTATGTAGCCACCGTGTAAGCACATACCCGCTCTAGAGAGCATATGTGCCACAGGGGTTTTGCGAGATGGGAGATGGCGGTACTTGGAGTGTTCACTAGATGGACGCACGGACAGATGGACAGACAGACTGTCAGACGGACAGATGGATGGATAGATGGGCGGACGCATGGACGCATGGAGTTTTTGTAAGAAAACTTGTGCGCGCTGTCATTATTAACAAACGTGATTGAGTCAAATACGACGTGTTCTACTTGTGATATTCAAATAATTTCCGCATTAATTCACATATTCTGGTTCAATGCTTTCTCATTAGATCCGTACGTCAGTTATAAATTAAAGCTACTTTTATACGTGGTTCTGTTGTTTGTTTTTTTACACAAAACCTGGAATAAAATATTTCATTTTATTTCAATTTGTTCTGACCGAGCTTCATTTTACTGAGAAATTAGTCAGCTTAGCTTTCGCTTGTTCAGAAAACACGAACAAAATTGAAAAGAAAGCATCAAAGTGTAATGGCCACATTGCACAAGAGGCCAGCGGACCTGAAAGAAAGCACGAGTGCATTCCGCTTGCATTTAAAGTGGGGAAGGAAGGCTCCCGCGGTAAACCTCCTCCTCTCGATTCTTCATCCTTTTCCTCCATTTGGTGACCTCGTCAGTGCCGTCATAAAATAAATTTTCTGTTCGTGCTTTATTTCCAGTAGAATGCCCGGCAATCGCCAGTGGTAAAAGCTGCGCTGCCACTGCCGAGAGCGAATACATGGGACGTATAAGGAGTTTCCGCCTCCTTCTTTTACCGTGAACATCTCGTTAAGTTTATAGAAACAGTAATAACCACCACACTTTTTCAAACGACCGTATCGCGTGCCAGCTTTTTCTGGGGTTACGCAAGACCTAATCTTATAGTGACCCTAAAAATCTACGAAAGTAAAAAGAATGAGCACGTTATGCTCTCCCGGCGTCTCCCTTTTTTTGTGGCACAATTCGAGACGCCAGCTGTTGGTTCTCGTGACGTCAGGGTGAAATTCTTTCTGGATTGGTGGATATACAAAATGTTTCTGTTAAGAACCCTGTCTTGCCATACATTCGCCCGCTAATCTGCCTCTTCTCTCATGAATACGCTGCGCGAATGATTAACTCTACTTTGTTTTTTGCGTTTGTGGCAGTGCGAGGTGAGGTGGAAGCATGAAGTCCCAAAGTGGCAAATCTTGAATATCTCAACTGTTAGTGCTAATTGATTTACTGATAAATTTATATGTATACGGTTTAAGGTCCAAAAACCACCATTTGATTATGAGAGATACCATGGTGAAGGGCTCCGAAAATTTCGACCACCTAAGCTTCTTAAGCGTGCACCCAAATCTGAGTACATGGGCGTAAAACATTTTCGCCTCCCTTGAAAATGCAGCCGCCGTAGTTGGGAGTCGATCCCGGCTGCGGCAGGACCAAATCGAAAAATAAAGGGTGAGGAGGAGAGAGCGCTTGTAAGAAGGGTAGAGAAGACAAGCATAAAACTGCTCTATCGCCTGTGAACTCCTTGAGGTTTAGGGGCTCGTCAGGCATGTTAGGCTGGTTTCCATACTTCGTATCACTTTCCAACTTCTTGCTATCGCATTCATTGCTTCGCGCTCGTTTGAGAACTCTGAGTTGTTCCTTTTGTTTTTTTTCACTGTAGCGTTACGTAGGTCATTGTGTGAACCATGTATAACCAGAAACCGCGAAACGGCACACATATTGGGCTGACTCCATATCAGAATAAAAAAGTAATTGTGGCTGATTTTACACACCCACAACATCTTCGTCTTTCCACCCCTCCTTTCGTTCCGTCCTTTTTTAGCGATCTTTTGCTTCTTTGCCTCTGTTTGTACTTGTTCTCTGACTCATCATTGTATTTACAGGCGGTGCCTTAGCAGTGAATTAGTCAGATTTGCCTTAATTCAGCGACACATACCCATTCAGGAATAAAGTACATTTAATGCGACAGCTATAAATAGATTTTTCGCCGAAATTCTTGTGTCGGTGCCAATGGTTGTGAATAAAAATCATCATCTTTCGCGTGAAAAAAAATGAGAAAATAGAAAATAAAATATTAAAAATTCTGAGTCTGAGTAGGGATGTAATCCGGGTCATTTGTGCGGTGAAGGGTTGTTCTACTACACAGCCCCGCCTCTGCTTGTGAATACAATGAAAATACCTTGCTCTGTTTGAAATTTCAGCGAATGTAACTTGCATGCTTTACAAACACACGCGTCGGGTGTACATACTTCACAATGTAACATGTAATGTCACAGTCAATGCAGGGTACCAGCTTAAATTGTGATCGTGCGTCAAAACAAGAGATTATCATAAATGCAAGGGATTATCATAAATGCATACCCGTGGTTTGATGATGATGATGATGATGATGATGATACATTTTTATTTATGAAAAAAAGAAAAAAAGAGTAGGGGATAATGTCAAGGGTGGTCTCCTCATTCCAGGACACCAGTGGCCGTTGAAGCTTGCCAAGCTTGATCCAGGAGACCCCTTTGGGTTTTCAGGTCAGGTCAAGCGAGGATGGCTTCCCAAGGCTCTTTCAGTAGCTTCAGTATCAAAGGTGTCTGAAGCTCTATAGGCTTGTTCCGGCAGTCCAATGTGATGTGTTGCAGCGTCGGTTGTGACTCGCACCACGGACATTTGTTTATATATGCATTGGGGTTTATGTGAAGCCACCTTTCCGAATGTGGATAGGTGTTAACTTGTATTCGTCTCAGCTGTCGGGCTTGGTCAAATTTAAGCGATTTGTGTGGTCGGGTATACCGTTGCCTTGTCTTCTGTTGATGCTCGAGTATATCGCGTGCAGTGAAAGTTCATACTGATTATCGTTGTTGTTTTTTACTCGGTTGCTCAAATCACGAGCGAAACTGTGCGCCAGCACACTCCGTGGTTTGAAGCATGCTGCCCATTACAAAGGACGCATCCGTCTCACTGACACATGACGTTTTGAACTCTGTATGAACTAGGGACAGGATATCGCTATCGCGTTTAACTTCTGAAGGTGAATCGTAAGGATCTCAAATATCTTTGGGCATGGTCACACACTTTACACCCAGCTCGAGCAACTTGATTGTGTATATCATACAGTGAATTATGTCAAGGTGTGTCTATAAATAAGCTGGTGGCGTCCGCGGTAGATTATTCGCAGGCTTTAACCTTAAATTGAACGTGTCAAATTATAAGTACTTGCTGTTGGCCTCATCTGTTCATACAATGAATTGATCATATCACTTTGGTTACATTGCATGAAATAACTGACAAAGCAGAGGGAAAACGAGCAAAGTGCTCACATTCTTTCCCCCCACCCATTTTTTTTCATGTTTCGCGCTAAGAGACTTTCACTAAGTGGCCAGTGCACAAAGTCTTAGACACCTCAGAAAACCTGAATGGTGACCGTCGGCGTCACCGCTAACGAGTGGTACGAAGAACAGCCGTCGTGTGCTGACTTAAACTTATCGTGTCTTCATTAGCTCATGGTTTCTCTAAATGTATTAGGTCATCATAAGACGGGACATCATAAGACGGGACGGGCGTCACTGAGACGGGACATAACGATTCCATCACGTGACATTGTTTCTTGGTGAAAACAGGGCCGATGCCGAAAGCACTGCAAAACCACATGAAGAGCTTCTGGTATCTCCCACCGCTGAAGCAGGGCAAGACAACGTTTGGTGCAGAAACATTTCAGAAAGAATGGGATGTCAATTTATAAAAATGAAAAGAAATAAGAAAATGATCGTTAGTCAAGTGCACAGAAGGCCGCGTGATGCGTTTTTATGTTATTTGTTTGTAAAACCTCAAAAATACTTCAGTAAGAGCTGCACGCTACGGATGGGCCCGTTTATTGTATATCATCTTCGGTGATGCGTTTGAAGAGAATGGGGTTTATTTGAAGTCTTCTTTCAGCGATGTGCTCATTCCGGCCCTTTGATGTCTGAACGAGGAACGAGGTAGCGTAGAGGCGGGGATGGCGGGCCTTATAACGTTATTCGGTGTTCTACCCGTTAACACGGCTACACTGATGGTAAGCTCTTAGGCTTAGATGTCTTTAATGTAATTTTTGACAGCCCTAGCAGAAGGAAAAAGGGAAGACTGGCCACGTGATAAAAGACTGAGAAGTTTAGATTGAGACGCAATATTCTGTGAGTTAAAGCGGCAGAAGTATGCGACAAAATAACGCGTAATGAACGGTGGCGTGTGGAATAAAACATGCTAATTTTAGTATATTGGTATAGAAGTTTGAAGTACGGACGCGTGTTAGAGTTTAGTCCTGAGTAGAAAACAGCAAGTTAGAAAGAAGTGTGACAGCTGATAATGCTTATCGGACATAAGGGTAAATGAAAGCAAGAACGCCATTAGCTGCATCTGCTATGCTATTGAATGCATCTGATATGCTACCATTGAATGCGAACAATGAGATCTTGCGGGTAAGATTACTTCATTCAGGGAAGTGAGCGAGGGAACGGAATTGGTGCAGACAAAATCGATAGGCAATTTGGGGCATCGTTAAGCTCAGCCGTATATAGCGCAGCTGAGTGAACTTGAAGGAAAGTGAAATGTGCATGGTAGAAAAGACAAGCATGTGCGTTTATTACAGTGTAAAGTACCAAATACGTGACTGAACATGAAGAACAAAAAGCTGGCAACCCGTGTCAGGTTCACTTATCCCCGACGCTGCACGTTTTAGTCACTCAAGTGCGTCATCAGGAAATAAAGTCTTGGTCAGTTCGTGCCGAAATAGAAGTACAAGAGGATGAGTACTGAGTTGTCTTCTACCCTTCTTTGCCGTGTAAGGACACGCCCGTTCTGCTTTTTTCGAATGATAAGAATGCGTGGTCAATTGTCTTTATTGTGCTCTGTGCGTTTTTGAGTGCACAAGCTTAAATTGATGGCGTGTAGCGGTAAGGCACGAAACAATGACCTTCGCAACGCTCATTGCTGACACTGTACACGTGTTTTGCGAATAAGTAAGCGGCGAGGTGCAGGTAAGGCCTGTAGCAAAGTTACTCAAGCCGAGAAAGAAACCATTTCCTCGTCTTTGAGTTCGGAATAATTTAGAGGCCCTTTGACGTTATTTTGTGAACAAAAGAAATGACTTGGCAATGTTTAATTCAAGTACACGAGTAGAACCTGCCAGTTTCTTTATCGCGTCGTGCGTACATCGCAGGCTGGGACGATAGAAATTCTCATTTCTGTCATAAGTTGTAAAATAAGCTTTCGTTGCAGTTACAGGCGGCTTGCGAGGGCAACCTTGCTGGGGAATCATTAGTACAGGGTTTCTTGGTGCTCTCTCAACATTAGATCAGCTTTCACTTCGTCCCTTTGTTCATAGAACGAGAGTTCCTAAGATGTGCCATTCCTGACTCATTTTATTCCACTACGGTTTTTGGCGATGCTGGGTCCACGTTGGATTCGTTCGCACTCGTTGGCCATCACCGCGAGAAAGAATAATCTGGCAGAGAAGGACTGCACTTTTCAAATCAGTTTGCACGCTGAAAGAAATTTTAGAGATTGCTATATTTCTTCAAAGATCTATAGGTTGTCCTTTATATTGATCGAAGTTGAATAATGACAACACGTTGAAGATCAAATTCCAGGTCTTCACAACTCAATTTCCTGTATGGATCACTAAGCTGGGCAAGGATATTTAGAGCTTCTTAGCATCGCGATACTTCGACGGAGCCACTCATATCATCTTTGGCACCTCTCTTTGCGCGCAGAAGAGCTTTTACTTTCAGTTGATTCGTGCTCATGGTATTTGTCATAAAGCATATTTAGGTCTGCTCATTTCAAACGTAGTAGGTTTGCGAACTTTAGCTCTCTTCTACAATACTACTGGTTGCGAACTTTAGCTTTCTTCTACAATACTACTGGACATCTGCTGTAACCCATTGAACGACGCGACCCAAGCTCTCAAGTGCGCATGTGCACAATCTTATCCCCCTTCCCTCTCCCCCTTACTTTCCTATATATATTCACGAGTGTGAATAAAACTGGCTGTTCTTTTCTGTTGGCATGGTCCGACTGTCACGTTTACTGCTGGAGCGGCGTGGCCGCCTCCCAACTAACAGTGGCGACGAGAATACCCACCGATACGTGTAAGCCGGGCGCCAGCGGCGAGACCAAGACGAAGACGCCCATCAGCCCGCCCGCAGCCATGGCCCTCAAGCCTCCGGATTTTGCAGAGGAGACAGATAAGTGGCAAGCATATCTTGTTAAGATTGACGCCTACTTCGAAGCGAACGAAGTTACGGACGACGCGAAGAAAAGGGCCTTGTTGGTGGCTGCGTTAGGATCGAGGACCGTTGAAATCCTTTGCGGCAGAATCGCACCGCGAAAACCAAGCTCGCTGAGTTACGAAGAAGTTGTTTCAACCTTGAACGAGCACTATGATCCGTCCCCTAACGAGATATCAGAAAGCTTCAAGTTCTTTCACCAAAACCAACAAGAAGGGGAGTCCGTGCAGGCGTTTATCGTCGAGATTCGCAAGCTAGCGCATAACTGCAACTTCTCTTCAATGTTGGAGCGAATGCTGAGGGACCGCATCGTTTGTGGAGTGCGCTCGAAAAACCTGCAGAAACAACTATTAGCCAAAAAGGACTTGACGCTGGCACAAGCGGAAGCACTAGCTCTAGCAGCCGAAAGCGCGGAGTTAGGGTCGCAACAGATGACCGGGCAAGGTGACGCCGTTAGGGTGTTCAACGTGCAGCGTAGCAGGCAACCCGAAATCAGCAGGAGCGAACGGAGCAGCTTATCACAGCACTGCAGCTGCTGTGGCAAACAGGGACATCAAGCCAGGGAATGCTCATTACGACGGCGCAGGTGCTACAAATGTGGGCGACAAGGTCACTTGGCGCGAGTATGCTCCCGGACAGCCACCACCAACAGAACCTTCGCGATAACAGAGTGTTCAGCGAAAAGTGAAGATAACGATTGTAACGCACTACAAATATGGTCAGTGAAGGGTAATGGAAGCCTGGTTCCGCCCCTACACAAGCAGGTTACATGGAACGGAGTGCCACTGAATATGATAATCGACACAGGTTCACCTGTCTGCGTAGTGCCAAAAGCGATATACGAAGCCTATCGTCATAAGTGGCCACCGCTTTGTAAAGCTGCATTAACTCTGTCATGCTATCTTGGGAAGATACCAGTGCGGGGCATTGTCAAAATGCAAGCTTCCTACAAGTCTGCAACAGTTGACTGCGATCTCGTTGTGTTAGACTGCGAAGGTCCTAGCCTTTGCGGCCGTGACCTGTTACAGATGCTCGAGACACAAGGGGCACCGCTTCTTCACATCGCATCACTCTCATCGGACGGGAAGCTGGAGAGTCGGACAGCGGCACCCGTGCTGGAACAGTACGCAGACCTTTTTGCGGAGGGCCTGGGAGCCATCAAGGGACCACCAGCACGGCTTCATATAAAGGACGGAGCAACCCCAAGGTTCTGTAAGGCAAGAAAAATTCCATTTTCTTTGCTAGACAAAGTGTCCGCCGAGCTAGATCGACTCGTGGCCGAAGGCATTATTACGCCAGTTTCCTATTCAGAATGGGCAACCCCGGTGGTGCCAGTGCTGAAACGTGACGGAACAGTCCGCATCTGTGGCGATTTCAAAGTTACTCTAAACCCAGTATGTGAAATGGAAAGTTATCCTCTACCCGTAGTGGACGACATTTTCGCTACGCTTCGTGGAGGGCAGCAGTTCAGTATCTTGGATCTACGTGATGCCTACAACCAAATTCTTCTAGACGAAGATTCGCGCAAGTTAGCGGTTATAAACACTCACAAGGGCCTCTTTTGTTATAACAGGCTACCGTTTGGGATAGCCTCGGCCCCTGCGATTTTTCAACGAACAATTGAGCAGGTGCTGCAAGGCCTCCCAGGGGTTCAAGCGTACTTAGACGACGTCCTGATAGCAGATGCGAACGATAAGCCAACTGCGAACCTGCAAGCAGTCTTGCAGCGGTTCAGGGAGTACGGCGTGAAGCTCCGCGCGGACAAGTGCCGAATAGGTGAGGAGTCAGTTACGTATCTAGGACACAGAATTGACGCGGCAGGGTTGCACCCGTCAGACAAGAACATCGAAGCAATTAAGCTGGCACCGACTCCTCACAATGTCACGGAATTGCGGTCTTTTTTGGGCATGCTAACTTTCTACAATAAATTCTTGCCTAATCTGTCCACGCTCCTGAGTCCCCTATACCTTCTTCTGGAAAAGAAATCGAAATGGTCTTGGGATGAGCGCGAAAACGATGCCTTCCGAAAAGCAAAAGCCGTTTTGTGTTCCGCGCCTGTGTTAACTCACTTCGACCCCGCACGAGAGCTATTTCTGGAGTGCGACGCGTCACCCTACGGTGTGGGAGCGGCACTATTCCACCGAATTGAAGGACAGTATCAGCCCCTTGGATTTCGATCCAGGACGCTTACTGCCGCAGAAAAGAATTATGCACAGATTGAACGTGAGGCGTTGGCTCTGGTTTATGGCGTCACGCGATTCCGAGATTATCTGCTGGGCAGACAGTTCACGCTTCTAACCGACCATCAACCACTGTTGGGTCTCCTAAGAGCGGATCGTCAGACGCCGGCTATGGCCGCTGCGCGCATTCAGCGTTGGGCCATCATACTTAGTGCCTACCGTTATCGGTTGCAACATCGACCGGGTAAACTCATGTGCAATGCTGATGCTCTTAGCCGTCTACCCCAACCGTTGCAGGAAGAAGTGGACCAGGAGGACGAAGCTCAAGTTCTGACCCTGGACCAGTGGGATCAGCCGGCCCTGCCATGGAAGGAACTCCAGGCACTCGCCGTCGCGGATGAGGTACTTTTCCAGGTACGCAAGTATACCCGGGAAGGTTGGCCGAAAAAACTCGACACGGAAACTACAGAAATCGCCGATTTTTACAAAAGGCGGCATGAGCTGTCTGTTAGTGAAGAACTTCTTTACTGGGGCCATCGCTTTGTAGTGCCGACAGCAGCACGCGGGAAGTTGCTAAGGCTACTGCATGAAGCCCACCAAGGAATTTCCACCATGAAGGCGAAGGCCAGATCGTTATTTTGGTGGCCCGGCGTAGAGCAAGACATCGAGCGCGTTGCGGCGACATGCCAAAACTGTGTGCAAGCGTTGCCGATGGCTCAGGCAAAAGAACCAGTAAATTGGCCCGAGACGCACGAAAGGTGGTCGCGGTTACATGTGGACTATGCGGGACCAGTAAAAGGGAAAATGTTACTCATCGTTGTCGACGCGCACACCAAGTGGATTGAGGCGCTTCCCGTGTCGCAGGCCAACTCGCATAGCACAGTCGAGGCCCTCAGAACGATATTTAGCCGCTTTGGTATACCGCGCACGGTGGTTTCTGACAACGGGACGCCATTCACGGCACGAGAGTTCGAGCAGTTCATGGAGCGCAATGGCATTGCGCATATTCGAACACCTCCCTATCACCCCCAGAGTAATGGACTAGCAGAGCGAGCCGTGCGCACTATCAAAGATGGCTTGAAGAAGATAGGCGGCACTTGCCTCCTCACCTCACTGGCACGTGTATTGTGCAATTATCGGAACGCACCACACCAGGAGGGTCCTTCTCCCTCAGAGAGGCTATTAGGATACCGTCTGCGCACAAGAATGGAGATGTCTTTTCCTTCCAGAGTCTATCCTGCCAAAGCTGCGAGTGACCCAGGCTGGAATTTCGCACCGGGAGACTACGTGTACGTGCGAAATTACGGCGCCGGAGACAAGTGGTTCCCAGGCACAGTGGAGGCTACGCGTGGCACTCGCCTCCTGGAGGTAAAGATGGCCTTGTCCGCCGCCACGTGGATCAAGTTCGCAAGCGGAGCCCAGATGAAACGCCAGCAGCCGACGACATGTCGAGGCCATCCACACCGGTTTCCCCAGGGCCGGTACGACTAGAAACAACGGCGCCGGCTACCTCTCAGAGTACCCCAGAATCGCAACCATACGTACTACGTCGCTCCACACGAGCCAAGAAACCGGTCGTGCGTTTTGGCTACTAAGGGGGAAGAAATGCTGTAACCCATTGAACGACGCGACCCAAGCTCTCAAGTGCGCATGTGCACAATCTTATCCCCCTTCCCTCTCCCCCTTACTTTCCTATATATATTCACGAGTGTGAATAAAACTGGCTGTTCTTTTCTGTTGGCATGGTCCGACTGTCACGTTTACTGCTGGAGCGGCGTGGCCGCCTCCCAACTAACAACATCAAACAGCGGACAGACACTTTGAGAGTCAACTGGTCTGCAAACGAGTCCTCACGTACAACACTTCCGGATCGAAAGGCGAAAATTTCAATGCACGCGCTATAGTTTCCAGTGTGTATACAGTTCATGCGGTACAACTGTTATCTCGACTAGATTGCAGACATGGGACCCTCCAACGAACACCTTAGCAGCCACATTTGAAACGACATGACCCGGTTATCCCAAGTAATCACTCTAGAAGTCACTTTATTTAAAAAAATGCCATATTTTAATTTGCGAGTGATCTGCTTGAACGTCGAAGGTAAATCGGGAAGAAGTATGCGCGTTGTTCCAAATGTTTAACGCTGGACTAATTAGCCAAGTGAGATATCTTGTCGTACTGTATTTGTGGCTATGGACGTTTTGATGAGTGACAAAAAAACGCAGACATGTGTTTCGAAGCCGTTTCGTCAATATAAACATGTTGAGTAAATACTTGCGAATCGAGCTATCATGTTGACAGAATACTTGCGAATCAAATCAAGCTGCATTTTTTCCGCGCTTGATGCATTGATATTGCTGTGCCCCAGTTTTAAAGCCATGGCTTTGTGCAGCTAACGTTGTTTTGCACTTCCTCCAAGATCCAAGGCACCTCACCTGCTTTCGCATTGCCTTCGCGACTTGGGCACCTTTGACCGATCTACGATGTAATCTGACGACGGTATCTCGTGACTTTACGTCGCCTTGCATAACAGCAATAGCGTCAAGTTTTGGTCGTCCCTGACGTCATCCTTGAGTTATATGCATGTGTCATCTCCTGTTTATTTATCTTTCGTCACTCTCCCAAGATGCCATGCATGGGCCACGCCTTCGAAGGTCAAGTTGCGTTTTTGATGAGGCATCTAAGAATTTCCTTTGATTGATTAAGATTTGCGCACATGCCAGTGTGACATCACTGACGGACAGTAAACTTTGAAAATTTGTGCATTGTTTTCGTACTCAGCACTTCCTAATTTGTTACATCACCAACACGCCCTGTTTTCTAAATGCACTCTGTTTAAATGATTTCGAAGTATTTTAACTCCTTCATCACTTTCCTCCAGTGTAGAGTAGCAAGTCGGCAGCGCGTCTGGTTGACCTCCCTGCCTTTCCTTTCTTTATATATTAAAGTACACAGTATTCCTTCGTGCTTGAGTAGTTCGTGTGGTATGTATTAATGTTGTGCTTATAAAAAATGTGAACTGGTCACTTACTAATTACGCCCACTCCCCAAGGGAGAAAAAGCTACCGACCGTTTGTTAAGCTGCATTCATAGGTGGTTCTGTCAGGAAGAACGTGCCTATTATCTAAACTGCGCATTTTTATTTGGGAATTTACTTTTTTCATCTGAATAGAGTACAGGCAGAGATGTCGTATTCTCTTTCGCTTGTTTTCTATGTGTATAAAGACATAAAAGTCTTGCACCGTTTTTTTTTCATGCCAACACAATAAAACTAGATGACTTTTTTCCTGCTAAATAGTTTATGCGTTACCGTTTTTTCTAGCACAGGCTTCAACATAGCACGTGCATTACACTTTCCTGATGCATTTTTATTGCCTCTTTCCTTATCCCTACTCAATCGGGAAAAAAATGGCACAAGTCAGGTAAAGATGAAAGCTTGTGATGACAATATTGGTAAACAAAATATCATTGATCTCGGCATCTTTTTTGTCTGCAAATGTTTCATTTCAACTAGCGCTTTACATGTCTGAAACATGAAACCATTGCATAAGCGCACTGAAACTCAAACACCGTGCTTGCCTCAACAAAATTGTGAGTTTGATTCAGTCACCTGTAGAAGGTTGCTCTTGACCATGTTTTCAAACTCGAAATGGTATTGCGTATGCACAACATTTTATTTTATGTTTAGTTCTTGGGTATCGCAGTTATTTGTACTTTCAAGTATACCCTCTCCTGCAATAGCACTGAGTTCCTGCAGTGTGGTTAAAAAAATAAAAACAAGCATTTAGACTAACACTGCCACTTTGCTTGTGTTTATAAGTAAAACCGACTTGGTGCGATCAAAACCAGTGAAAAACAACGACCGGTATGAGCGATGTAATACGAGCACGCCCGTAGACAAACATTTTCTTAGGGCTTGAAAAGAAGGGGGGAGGGGGGCACATGTGCTGAAGGACTCGACTGCTTGAAAAAAAGTAATGCTTATTTTAAGGATTTGTTTTTTTTTTGAAAAATCTCGTGATCACAATTCCGAGAGAGGGGGGGTTGAAGAGTAGGAGCAGGGCACAGTTTTTCTTGGCTACGGACCTGAACGCCAACATCAAAAGAAAAAAATTAGTGAACATGCATGCATAATATAAAATACCGTGAAGATATAACAAAATAGGGAGACGGTGGAATGTTTTGAACAGATTGATCGCCTGCCATCGCATGCGTATGTGGCGCAACTCACGAAGATACTTTTGTGTCCTTTTGCTCCCTATTGTTTACAACTGAATTTTTATAACCACATTTCTTGACATCTAGAGGGCCTGACATTGGCACTCGCGAACAATTTTATTATACAAAATTTTATTCTTGTTTTTTTTGCTCTGTATTTTTATAAACCTGGCGCTTCAAGCAGGAGTCACCGAAACAGTTTCCGGTGGTCATCGCAATGCGCTGTCCTTCCCAAAATCAGGTGGTGTGGTCCGAACTAGATGTTCGGTGCAGCGATTTTCTAATTAGCACCTCTTATTTTTCAGAACCCTTTTCGCAGTTGCTTTGCTTGTATGTGATGATCTCAGCGTTCGAGCAAATCAGTTTTATTGATGTGGAACTATGAACGATCATTCGTGTCGTGCACGTACGTTTTCTGTTGAGGCAATCGGTCATCGACCATCGTTTGTGGCGGCCCGCCCGAGCAGCGCTTTGGTAACGATGGCACAGCGGCGTACGCTCACAAGAACCTACTGCACTCTCGTATCGCTATGGATCTTTTTATTTTCAGTGTAGTTTTTTCAATCAGGAACATTTATCACGACAGTTCTGTGCAATCTGCGCTATTCTGGACCACCCAGGCTTGCACTTCGAGGCTGACTCTTTTTCCGCTACGTGTCGCTCCACACTTGTGACGTCGCATTTGGGACGTCACACGTGCAACCAACGACGCAGTATGCAACAGCAGTGATGCCATCTCTCCTTGCGATAACAATGGAGCTATCACATAATGAAGAGTCATATTTGTCTTGTTCTTCATGCTGAAGTGTATATAGTCTCGAGTTGTGCTAGTTAGAGAATATTCATCGTGAAAGAAAATGGGGCGTTTCAGACGTAAGCCTACGTTAACATGTCGACGCTAACAGTTTTATTCGGCAGCCCGTTGGAGATTATAGGGTTCTGTGTGCTACCTGAAGAACTAGCATAAAATGTTGCAAAGAAAGTATAGGTGATGACAATAGAAGTAATTGTAATGCAAAAAGTGCTGAAAGAAAAGTTGATGGAGAGATTCTTGTGACGTTCCAATAACGCGTTTGATGTCCTACCATTCTCCTACGGTGGCGGTCATCTGTACGTGCACTTTATAAGGTATATATTAGCACTTAAACGTGGAAGCGTCAGTCAGAGCCACCAGTTGCCAATACAGCGCGTGTAGAACACTCTTTTTATATCTTGATGTCATGCAGCAAGTGGTATAATTACGAGCTAGCGGCTAACCACTACTCTCTCGTATACTATACCTGAAGACATATGATTGGCCAAAACGAGGCCCTAACAATGAATAAAGGAAAGAAGCGTAAATTAGGCGCTCGTTTTTATGGTTAGACACTATATTGATGAAGAATAGTACACACTTGGCCAATTCGAAGGTCGCAAGTTCGCTCCCTCATGGTGGCACTACTTGTACGCTATTTCACTACTTGTACATGTACGCTTTACTTCAAATATACATTGAAATTAGTTTTATTAGCATCTACAGTGCTTTTTTGGCACTGTTGTCTCTTAGTTCTCAATTATAGGGTGTCTAACAAAGACAAGTACCACTTAAATTTAGCCAATTTTTCCCCGGCCTAAAAACCATTATCAAATCCCAAAAACTTGATGATGCACGCGTGAAGTAGCCGAAGCCATTTTTGTTAACTCAACAAAGACTTGTCAAAGCTACATCAATCACTTTTTCAGAGTAAGTGTGCGGTAATCTGTTATTTAAGTCATAGTTCATGTGGTTTTGCAACACTTGCTCAGAGTTTTCTTGATTAGTTCTTAACTGTACAAGCTCTGGGTGTGTGTGTGTGTGTTATTTTTGCGAAAATATATCTAGCTTGTTCAGCAATGTGCTCTGTTTTTGTCACCATTTAACATTTTTTGCTCTGTTAGCTGTTCCGCGACGATAGTTCGTCATACCTTATCTATTCTACGCATCATTGGTTTTGCAACAGCAATCATTTCGTCCTTATCTTCCTGTGCTCGAGCACAATACAGAAACAGCTAATTAAACAGGAAACTTCTGTTCTCACACATTTTTCTAACCATGTTGCTACATGTATGTGGACATTTTGTGGGACGATGCGCGTGCGTGCCTGACGAAGAGGACAAAGGGTGGTCTCCACTCGGTGTCTGGAAAACTGGTCATGCCGCTGCTGCTGGCTTTAAAGATATTTCATCCACAGCCTCGTCGAGCAACCTCCACCAAATATGTTACGGAAGAGAATAGACACCGTATTGACGAGCCTGTGGATGAAGTATATTTCAAACCAACATCAGCAGCGGGACCGATTTTCCAGACACCGAGCGGCAACCACCCTTCGTCCTCTTCGTCAGGAACACACGCGCATCGTCCCACAAAATGTCCACATACATGTAGCAATACTTTCATGCTAATGTGATTCACCTCTAAGTTACCATCTCTATGCACTGGCAGCTTTATAGTTATCGCATCTACTTCTAGAAGTAGTTGTCAGTGCATTAGCAACCATAGCCCCACGTGAGGCGAACTTGGTGTATTCCTTACTATATATTTCTTATGGTGCTGAATTTATCACGAGTTAACAAAAACGAAAATTGCTGCCGACCTCAAAATGGGGTTACGGTTCCCGGCTGTTCTTTCTCCAACACACTGTTTGAATAAATGTGTTCCTCTTGTAATCAGACACCTAGAAAAAGTCAAAGAGAAGACGGTCCATGCAATCACTTCACAAGAGAACGTTTCTCTGTAGTAATAAAATAGGCTGCTCGGCATTTCATTCTTTTATATTGAGCCCCGATACGCCGCAACTCTGGAATGTCCCTATAGTTGAAGATGAGTTTTCGCCGAGCCTCGCACATTTATAGCGTCCTGCAGAAAGTAAGACGTGCAATAGAGCAGCTCTTGTTTTTCTTCTCGAACACGAGCAGAAAGACGCGGCTCGGTGCTGCTATTTCAGAATCTTTTCGTTTATCTTTCTTTGATTTTCCGAAAGATGTAGAGAAAATTTTGAGGTGCAGTATGTATGCGATATGTGAACAATATGAAGTGCATGTACATTGAGTGGAAACCGAAGGAGTGTTTGGCATATTTGCGGTCTCTCAGAAGTTTTCCATAGCTGATGTAAGCGATGTCACTCACAAAAGAAACAATCGCTGCTCACATACAAGCTGCTATCTTCACTTCAGACACAGAAGTTCGGCGAGACAATAAGATATACGCCTAACACCTTGGGTTCAAAAAATACTAGGTATGTTCTTTAAATTGAGCAGAATGCAATTCGTGGAATAGCCTCGTCACACCTCCACTAGGAGAAGCTACGTATTGGCTGCTGAAATTCGCGGCCTAGAAAAACCAAGTTGTTTGCTTCGACACCCAGCGGTCAATGGTCAGCGGACTGCAAATTGATCGGAATACAATTTCGAAATTTTGTTCTTCTAAACACTCATTCGTGCCTTGTTTGCGGTTGTCGTATTGCTTCCCATTCTCAACGTACGCTGTGACTTTTTGGGTGACGTGCAGTTTGGACGCACACGTCGAAGAAAGCGACTGAAATGCTGAAAGAGGAAGATAATTGAGAGGCAGAAGCAGAAACAGTGAATACATAGTCAGCCGTAAGCATAATATAATAATTTATCAGGTTTAACCTCCCAAAATCACCATAAGCCTATGAGAGACGCCGTGGTGGAGGGCTCTGCAAATTTCGACCACGTGAAGTTATTTATGGCGCTCCTAAATTAAAGTACACGGGCATCTTGCATTCAGCCTCGATGTGGTCACCGCGGCAGGCATTCGATCCCGTGACATCCCGTGATACCGTGATCTCTATAAGCATTAGAACATGATAATGGTTGTCCCAGCAAGAGCTACTACACGCATAGATTCTTGTTTTCGGGAGTGGGCAGAGCAATTATGTTTTCAAAATGCTCGTGACGAGCTTTAATTGAGGAATTCAAAAATAAAGGAGGAGGCTGTGTGTACTCTGTAGGAGAGTGACATAGTCTTGGGAGAGTCAAAGGCATGCGATGCGAACGTAGCACATCAGCTCATTTTTATCTTCGAAGCTTTTATGAAGAGCCCTATTGCAGAGTTCTATTTGAGCTTTGACACTGCGTCATGTTTTTGAACTATAATAAAAAAACGTGGGTTTCTGTTGTTTCAAAACGTAGTCAGCCAAGTGACTCAGCTTTCCGAAGGTTGGCGTAGGTGACTCTAGAACAGAGTGTTAAAATAATGCTCATAAAACCTAGTGAAGGAGGCTTAGGTATGTACGTTTATACTTGCCAACCATCGCTTTTGGTACTGATCAGTACTTTGACGCAAAAAAATGGGCCCCGTATCTGCTTGTTTCAGTTCAAACGTCGTTGAAAGACGGATAGTCTTGCGTCTGGAGAGAGTGAACAAAACCTTTATTTGATGTTCTGCACGAGAAAATTGCTGAAATGTATTCTGGAGGCGATGCGTTGGAGAGTCTCGATTCGTGCTGCGAAGGCGAACGAGCGCATCGACACACGCTAGACATGAGTGCTGTCTGGCAGTTATCTTTCTCGTAGGCGATAAGATGTAATTTATTGATATGTGGGGTTCAACATCCCAAAACCGCCATATGATTATGAGAGACGCCGAGGTGGGGGGCTCCAGAAATTTCGACCACCTGGGTTTCTTTAACGTGCACCCAAATCTGAGCACACAGGCCTACAACATTTCCGCCTCCATCGGAAATCAGCCGCGGCAGCCGCGATTCATACCCGCTACCTGCGGGTCAGAATACCTTAGCCACTAGACTACTGCGGCGGGGCACGATAAGATATAGAACGTAAAGCGACGGGCAGGTGCCACCACCGTGTCGTCTTAGCAAAGCGTTGGAAACACTTGGCTTTTTGAGCATCACGTTGCATTGTCAGCGCAGCCTCATAAATGCTACGGTTCTTATAATTACTTCTATATACCTGCTCTGGTAAACAAAAACACATAGAAAATATTGTGTTGTTATGGTGCCTCAGATATGCGCAATAATTGCTATTTAATTGCCAATCCCACAAATATGAACGCTGAAACTTGAGCACTATTAGAGGGCGCTGCGCATGGAGCTGGTCATTTGGGTATCGTTTGGGGCCGTTTGAGGTATTGTTACGACTGACAAACAGACAATTGTACAGACTGACAGAAAGACAGAGAGACAGACCAACATTATTGCGTCGAATTACCGCAAGGAAGACTATCGTTTTTTAAAAAAAACTGATCAAGTATGTTCCTTCGTGCCTGCATGGCATCTGTATGTTGAAAGTCAGTAGGAAAAGTCGCCTAGGTGCCACTCACAAACCCTACCTATTTGTATCCACCACGTAAGATACTTCACCGGGTGTCTTTACACAAAGTCAAACCACCACTTAGAAGAGCGCTTTACAAGGATAGGTTCGATGTGCAAGCAGGCGGGGATCTGAGCATGCACTGCATGCACGCATTGAGCCATGAGTTGGTGATCGACTAGAGGAAGAACACTTTATTGCAACAGCGCAAATGAACCGAAAAGAACACTCGTCGCAGAACGCACGAACACACGTGGAGCTCACAGTGTGTGCTCAATCTCGCAACACAGTGCACCTACGCAATCGCGCAGGGCGTGAAGAAAGACACCAGGCAAAATGAAACAAGCAAGAAAGAGCGTAAACTGCGTGAAAACGAATGGAAAGCTAACAACTAAGACGGCGGCGACGGTCCATTCGATTGTGTTGGCCGTCACCCGTTTGAAGACTCGTTCAGCATCGTCGGCTCTGTTGCTGTTTTCAGACGTTTGGCTCGCAGAACTGGCGTGCAGTTCTGATTGATAATACTGACACTAAACAAAGCTCTTCGTGATATCAAGTACAGAGAGACTACAGAGGGTCGCATGAACGGTGAAAAAAAACAACAGGTTGACCTGCGACGGAGATGGTGGGTAGAAAAATGATGCTCTGTTTGGCGATGTGTACACCATTGGCGCCAGGAAGTCGGAAGGGAATTCGGGAAGATGTCATAGTTTTCCGTTTCTGGCTCTACGCCCTGAATCTTCAGGACCGTGTGCGCAGGCACATTGGACTGCTCGAGTGAAAGAAAATAATGCCCTGTGCACATTTCTACGCGCCCCTTTAGTGGCCTCGAAGGACTGCATGTATGGTACTTCATGAGACCTTGAAAGAATCCTGGGCGTGAGCGTCTGATCTTTGCACGCACACACACAAAAAAATAGACAGCGTAAAAGGGGAAATAATGCACGAACTATATGTGATACAAAAAGCAGCGGCTTTCTGCGGAGGAGGCAGATAAGATGACGGAGTGATTTCACGTGGACAAGAATATAACTTCACCAAGTGGGCCGGGATCTACGCAGCCGCAGATAAGCGCAGCCGGAGGACGTCTAAATGTCTTTTTGATCATTAGCTATCACTTTATTTCTTGTGGATCTATTGCCACATAAATGTATAAAAACCAGGAGGTTGCGCAAGGGGGCACTGCGCTCGTCACTAATGCATTTGAATTATACATAGTATCATTTGAAAGTTATTTAGAATGTATAGCTGTGGAATTATTTGGCCTTCTTACAAACTGATATGTTGTGTGAACTTTTTTTGTGACTTGGTTTTGAATTTATTATTAGTGTGCAAAGTGTCCACCTTTGTTTATTAAGAGTCGATATTTTTCGGTGTAAGCTTATCGTAACGGAAAATACTCTAGACCTCAATAATTCTTGTTTTACAGCAACGTGATGAGCTAATACGGGATTAAGGAAAACCCTCTTAATAATAAGCAGCATGCTGTAACATGCATCAATCGAGTTCGCTGTTTATGAAAACACTAGTTCAATGTAGGTACGGTTGGTAGAGGCCTAAACTTTATATTGCCACGATTTTCTAAATCATGACTTCACTTCACTTTATTACCTTAAGGACCCCCTAGAGGGTGTATTACATAAGGGGTGGGAAACATACAACAAATGTAATACATATGCAAGATGGGTATAAGTATGAACAAGGGTAACCAATACAGCAATAAAATAATACATGTAATAAAAAAGTAAATAATAAAATCTTTGCCATTTGAAAGTTTAAGAAATACGCACGTACGCTTTTGCATGTGAGTCATTTATGTTCACGTATATAGCGCACTAAACGAATGATGACAGGAAAGAACGAAGTATAAGTTTTGTCGCTAGTAACTTACGCTCATCTGTGTCTCCGGGAGGCCACTATAAAGCGCAAATGAATTCAAGCAAATGTACTTAACGTCCGTGATCCCCATTCCACCTGAAGCTTTCCGTATGTGCGATAAAAACATGCCTGAACCAAAGCTATTGCCTTCTTATACTTACGAGAGATACGTTTCAAACCGTGAAAACGAAAGTGTGTCGGCTTCTCGTCTTCTGCTATCCACTAGGCAGGGTTATGGTTACGATGAGACGTTTCCGGGCCATGCAAAGTATCGTCATGCCACTTACAGTAGATAGCATGAGCGAGTAGGCGAGCTACAGTCCGACACTTACGAGCTCCTTCCACACAAACTTGTAAATCGATGAGATCGTTGCTCGAGCATCTCGGTGGCCGCGCCATTAAAGGCAAGGGGCCACCTTGATTTTGTGACGCGCGATGCGGACAACACTGTCAGTCATGGGCAGTTGACTGCACGTCAGCTGAATGTCCTCGGAGGTTGACATATTTATGGTAATCGAGAGCAACACATAATGCTGGACAATGTGGCGACGTTTCAGTTCTTCGAATCACCGGCACTCTTTGTGGATGCCGTCCATGGTTGAGAAGTCTTTAAATACTAGCAGATTGAAAGCATCGTCTGCAACTTCTTTCAGCACGTGCCTTACTTTGTCTGTCTCGGTCATCTTGGTATGACATAGGTAGAAAAGACCGATAGCGTCCAATAAGTAAGACACATATAATTCGGTTGAAGTTTGAGCTCGGGAGGACAGATCATTGAAGCGGAGCGCTGGCACCCACCTGGTCTACCAAAAAGGTGCTGAAAGCTCTGACGGCAGGCATCTCAACCCGCCGTACTTGTTTCATTAGCTTAAACCAACATGCCTGCTGTGTCACAGAAGTAGACGGACATTGGCCAGCATCATGTTGAAATCTCAACAACAAACCGCCACACAGCGCTCATATTTCGTGATCCACTTGCCCACGTAAGCATTGTTTGTGTCGCCAAAATTATCAAGATCGTGAAGTTGAGTCAACGCAACCGGCTCTACTGGATTTGCGGTAGAAGTATATGAGAGCAGCAGGGTTACCGTCTGCATACATCAGGGGGGTTACCAGAACACGTACACGGCGGAGGTCCGTCTAACGGCGTACCCAGTACCTCCACCAAAATGTTGCTAATACATTTTCTGAGACATATACAGTGGCAAAGACTTCGTTCAATATGGCAGTTGTTGGTGACCAGCCAACGTCCTATTCCTTTTCTTCCCCCCCCCCCCTTCATTGCAGCGGCAAAATGTAACACCGCTACAATTTTAGCGTGGCCTTATTACTGGCATCTCCCATAAACATAAACACTCTGTGAAAGTTCACACTTTCATACCCACAGCGCCTATAGTTCTGAAAAATAGCGTAGCAACTTCAGACGACAAAAACTTCAACGCAATGATATCCAGAAAAATTTAGTATATTTGAAGAAATTGTAGTGCATTGGATGGGTATGCGTGATTCTGATAAGAGAAATGGCCGCTAGGAAAAGCGCATGCTCAGTATAAGCACACACAGAGGGGCGAGATGGTTTGGATTATTGATATATCCAACAGAATATTAGCGAAGACAACAGAGGCGAGTAGAGCTTTTGGTGTCTCTTCACTGAACCTTATCATGCAACATATGCGTACTTCTTTTTGTGTTAAAGCTCTACAGCGATATAAAAATTACTAGGACCAGTTCAACAATATCCACGTGGCGTTAATATATCATTTTACCGGCACAGGCAAATTCTGCTTTCGCATAAAGATTCAGACGAAGTGCAAATGGTCCAGGTATCTGATATTGCCTGGCTAGTATGAGAATCCCCAAACTTAATAACCTCCTGATGGCACCTTGCCGCTCAACAAGTGGTCAGTCATTCCAACACCACAGAAACAAGGACCACATTGATACAGCGCCAGTATGCAAAAAGAGTACTACAAACAAATAAAATGCTGATGCTAATCTGCTGGTGTCAGTTTGGAAAATGCAGATGCTCAGAACGAGTTTGCACTCCTCCACAAGCGCATCTGTCGGAACCCATTGTGCTGCTTTGTTAATTTACTCTTCCTGGTTTAATCATGATTACAGCTGCATTTGCAGGTTAGTTGCAAGATTTCGCTCCGAAGATGCAATAATATTAGGAAATAACGTGTTGTCTCTGCATCTATAGCTGGTATATTCGTAAAGCAGCAGAATCTTACCTTCATGTAGTTTTTTCTGTGGGTATAGCTTTTAACTTCATTCCTTCACATAAGTTTAGTGAGTATTTCACTACCACACCAAGTATAAATCACCTTTTCTTCGGCGAGTGGACGTTTTTCAGTATCGTTCACTGGAGTTTGCGCTCTCCAGATGTGAGAACTGAGTACTTATAGGATGCTTTGAAAAGTGCAGTTTTCTATAACAGCCATGAATCGGAAAGATGCTCGGTTCTCGTGGGCGAGGTATTTTTCGCCATATGTCTGAATAAACAGGAAGCGATGTGAAGGTGGTCTCGACAGGAGAGATCACGGCCGCTTATATAGCCCCGCATCAAGTGAGATCGCTACTTCTTGCGATGGAAAGCTTGCTTAATTATACATGCAGCATTTCATATATGCGCTCCTGTGGAGCTCTACGAAATCTGCAATAATTTTTTGCTGCACTGGGACGTTTACCAGATAGCTGCCCATTTATGAGGCAATCTGAAGTTGCAAAATTGCTCGCGAAAACCACTCGGGAAGACGGAGTGCTTGCTGTGTGTAAGGCGGAATCGTTTCGACCAGTGCAGGTCAAATGATGTGGTGCGATGAGTGTGAATTTGATTGTTTATTTTCTCTTGATGCCGAAAGCCCCGTACAAACCACTTCTGGCTCAATTCGCCGTTTGGTCACGTGCTGGTACATCACTGCACTAAGGCGAGAATATTTATTTCCAAAATCTATGCAGCGCACTACAGCAGTTCATGATAGAAAGTTTATATGTTTTAGTTACGTCTCTCCTAATAAAAAAGAAAAACTTTTTATGTGCGCGCAAAATAAAGCATTCAGCGTTCCTAGCTTATTTCGCAGCCTTAAACTGCAGTGTGGACATCAGTTCAAAATTATTAATCATAGGTAAACCGCGCCTTTTAACCCTGGGACCACACTTTGGTGGTTCCTACATTTATTATTGCTCATAGCTCGCCAGCTTCAGGACGTTTTGAAATGAGTGTTTCTTCATTTCTGGGCTGTTGCTCGAGAGTCCAAAAGCCGACGTCACGACCCAGAAAGTGCATTTTTTGAGGAGCCATGTGCACTAACAACACCCAAAGAGGGCTATGGCGGTACCCAAGGAGCCCTGAGTTAAAACGTCTCTAAATACTAATTCCTATAGGTCAAATTTGAAATGACCTGTAAGTGACCGGCAGTAACAAAGCAAGGACTCTCGCGAAATGATATGTATGCTAATGACACGTCATGTACTACGCATCGGCGCAACTGCGTACAGAACTTTATTTGAGGGTCCTAGTTCCGCAGCTACAAAGAACAAATGGCAAAAAATTGGCCCTGTATGTGCATGTAATCTGCAAATGGCGCCGAAAGACGATAGTCTTGCGTGTGGAGAGAGTGAACAAAACCTTTATTTCATGTTCTGCGCAAGATAATCGGTGAATGGTGTTTCAGAGGCGCTGCGTTAGAGTGCCTCAAGCGCGCAGCGGAGGCGAACGAGCGCATCTAGTCACGTCACACATGAGAGATGAGCGCCATCTGACAGTTTTTTTTGGAAAACAAAGCGCGTGGGTGTGCACGCCCGTCTCAGAGGTGATAAGTTGTAGAACGCGAGGCGACGGGTAGGTATCATCACCATCTCTTCTTAGCAAAGCGTTGGAAACACTCCCCGTTCCGAACAAGCGTTGCATGGTAAGCGCAGCGTGATAAGCGCTACGGTCCTTAAAATTATTTATGTATGCGTTTTCTAGTAAGAGATGCATATGCAGAATAATTGCACAAGCATGAACGCTCAACCTTGCCACATTGGTGGTCGCTGCGGATGGGGTCGGCCGTTTCAAGTACCCGGTGCCGGTAAGGATGGCCAAACAGACAAATGTACAAACATACAGACAGACATACAGACAGACAGACAGACAGAGAGACAAACCAAACTTTTTGCGTCGAAGGTCCACAAGAAAGACTATCGTATTTACTAATATACAATGCACGTATGTAATTGCCCCAATTAAAGGCACGAATAGAACAAGTAAAACGTAGGAAATTCCGCGAAGGTTCCTCTGCAATGCCCGGCACTACAAGCGAGTGTTCACCAGTTTCAAAATGTAGCGCGGTCCTGGTTCTTTTAACGTTGCTGATACTTGAGCGAGCAGATAGTTAAGCTTTGTACTTATCGTCTGAACTGTTCTCAGTCTTTCCCAGCTCCTCGCACAGAACGAGGTTGCATGTTAGTCCCTGTGGTGTAGTATATTGAAGTGTGGTGGTGAAGTATATCTGTGAAGTGTGGTGGTGAAGTATGTCTGTGAAGTGTGGTGTTATGTACAACGTGCTCAGAGGCGACGGCAGCGGTGCTTCTCAATTGAGCGGCGGAAAGATGATGATCACGTTGGCGCGAAACGTTACGCATGGAACTGTGGCCCGCCAAAAGGAAGAGGAAGTTTGCACGAAAGGTTGCACTGCCAATGCACGAGAGGGAAGAAGAGGAAGATCAGTCGAGGGCCATGAATTAGAGGCTACAAACAAACAAACAAACAAACAAGCAGAACGAGATCGAGCTGGCTAGAGTGAAGATCCTGGGTGTCGCGCGACAGCGGTGTTGGGTTCCGGACCCGAACGCGTGAAGTCAGACAAGACCAGGACGCTCCAGCTGCCCACGGTGCACTCGGAGGTACGCGGCTTTCCAGAGTTTCGGCCGTGACTGTTGAAGGTCACGTCCCAGGTGTTCGTTCCGGCCGTGACTGTTCAAGGTCACGTCCCAGGTGTCCGGGCTTCGACTCCGATCCCGAACCACCCGTGGAGGGTGGAGCCTTCCGCGTGGTGATCTCCTCGAAACGAGCCAGCGTCGGCAAGCGGCCGCAGTTCTTGCTAAGACAAGGGCTACATCGTCTTCCGCCAAGCGTCGCCATGCGGGTCAGCGCGTGACTCCAGCTGCTGAGACATCGCCAGCGTCCGCCGCCTCAACCCACCAAGCCACCGTCACCATCAACGCCACCGGTGACTGTTGATTTTCATAAGCATTAGAGCTGGGCAACTTACAGGACATGTTTTAGTTTGTCAGTTTAGACTCGGTGTATGTACATTGCAACTTAATCTCTTTTTTAGGGGCGAAGCTCCTTATGGCGTGGCTTGGGCTTCCCTCGTATGTAACCACCAGTGGCACATACCCGAAATAGGTATAACACTTGACCCCCAAGGTAGTGCCAGTGAGAGATTTCTTCTGTGCGTTGTTTAAAAAATAGTGTTCAATGTACATGCCAATGGCTGCTAATGGGGCATGAGAGACATGAGCATTCGGCTTTTAGTCAACGCGCACGCTGCGATCCCCATTAGCAGCCATTGGCATGTACATAGAGCACTATCGGACAAGAAAGGGATGCTACATTATACTCGCTGGGTGTAACCTCCTTAGCTTTAGAAAGGTTTAGCGAGCGTTGAGCCGCAGTGCCATGAGTACAATGAACTTGTATATACCATGAATGAACTCAAGGTGGTTAAAAATGAGAAGTAGATACGAAGCGCAAGCCGTAAGAAAGTAAAAGCCGAATTCTCCTGTCTCTCATTTCTCATTAGCAGCCATTGGCGTGTAAATTGAGCCCTATCTGACAGGGAAAGGTTGCTACGTTATACTCGCTGGGCGTAACCTCCTTGGTTTTCGAAAGGTTTAGCGAGCGTTTGGTCGCAGTGCCATGAATACAGTGAACTAGAATATACCATGAACTCGAGGTGGTTAAAGGTGGGAAGTGGACCCAAAGCGCAGGCCGTAAGAAAGTGTGCGTGTGCCACCTCTCGTTTAGTTCTTGGAATGTCCGCTGGATGGCGGTGCTTCTATATGGGGAATATATGATAAAAAGATGCGAGATGGTGGGACTTGGAGTGTTGAATAGATGAACGAACGGACACACAAACAGATGCATGGATGGACGCATGAACGGATGCAGGGGCGGATGCATGAAAGAACGCAGGGACGGGCGCACAAACAGACGCATGGACGGTCACACAGACGGATGCATGGACGGACGAATGCTTCGCCCCACTCTCCATCATTCACTCCGTGGATATGCTGCCATTTTTTCTCTCCTAATTATGCTTAAAGTTTCTACTTTTTTTATTTTAGAGGGCTTCGTCATTTCTCAGCTCTGAGGCTTTCTCTCCGAGCAACAATTTATTAAACCGTAAACCTGCATCACAGTCCCATTAACGTCTGTTGTGTGTTATATACAATCAATCAAAATTACAAGGAAAACCTTTTGCGGAATCGCGCATTCGTACTGTCCAAGTTCATTCACAAAAAAAGAGCAAGCACCTTTCCACGTTTGTATGGGCGTACTTACAACCATGGTGGGCACTGTGAGCACATTTTCCCGTTGCAGTCTTGTACTTTGGGACCCTCTTCTGTATATTTTATTCCCTGTAACATACTTTATGACATGATAATAAACTGATTGATTGATTGATTGATTTTGGTGGCAATGGGAAGGCTTGCATTCGGTGCTCATGTGGTTTTTTGAATGTCTTGGCAAGTTTCTCTATTTCACGTGAGTGCTCATGTGATTGAATAAATTGAATTGCTCAGCTACATGACTTCGTGCTGGTTCTATTGTGTTCACTACGGTTGTTTCGAATGTCCCTTTCTCCATAGTCTGTTCTTCTCTTGTAAGCTTTTGATTGTTTGATTGATTGATTCATCGATATGTTGGGTGTAACGTCCCAAGTCTACCATATCGTTTTAAGTAGAAGCTTTAGCGAAGGGCGCCCAAACTTAGATTACCTGTTGTTTCTTAAGCTGCACCCAATTCTGAGATCATTGGCCTGCAGCATTTTCAACTCCACCGAAAATGCAGCTGCCGCAACCGGGTTTCGATCCCATGACGTGCGTGTCAGCAGGCGACTACCTTAGCAACTAGACCAACGCGGTAAGGACTTTTTCTTGTAAGCTGAGTTCGGAGTGTATGGTTACCTAGCTGTAGGCAAACTTTCGCATCTCTACTTTAGTGAGCATACATTATTCGTACAGATGTTAGTCAAGCGTGATGTATACCATGAGAAATGTCACGTCACTTACTTGCGAAACTGAGTACTTCTGAATTCCCGTGAGATTGCATTCTGTTTCTGAACGATAATCGCAAAACGCTGATAGTGCGCACATCTGATCACAATTCTTGAAAACAGCTTCAAGAATTTTCTGCGTGGTACCAACAACTACGAAGTAACTGTTTATCTAATTTATCGGATATTGCTGACTGACATGTCTAATTAGCACTACAAAATGTGGTTTCTGAATCCTATGAATTTTCGGAACGGGATTCATCAGTGAGCACTTCGTTCTCACGTCACTTGTTGTTACTTTACAGCATTTCCAGGCTGTCAAAAAGCTCTCTGCACAGTCCACAGGTTCGTAGAGCAGTGTACCTTTATGATCTATCCTTCCCTCCCGTCATGACGAGAAATATATATATTCTGAAAACAAATAATTCGTAAATACCACTTATGTTCGGCACCTAAATTAGGACGTGAATCTCTTAGCGAATGAAGCATTGCTTGCTGTGTGTTCACGCAATGCTCAACACACAGAAGTCACCGAACGCGTATAATCATGAGCTGTGTTACCGCCTTGTCCGTGGTCATAAATCTTTCCGAGACTCCCCTCTCTTTGCGTTGACCTTCAATGCATGGGCTTTCTCGACCCATGCAGAAATCCTCAGGGTGCACCCCGGCGCACACGAGCACTCTTGGAACCCGGTAGGTAACGGGGCGCCACCAGAAGACATCGTCAATCTGTGCTAGCTTTTATTCCCGATCCGGTTTTCCTATTTGTTTGTTTGTTTGTTTGTTTGCAGAATCTGGCAGAGCTACAAGATGGTCAGTATCTAAAACATTGACAGGACTGGTGTTGCGGTTGATACTGTCGCATCGCTTGATTTACTAGAGCAGGCCTATCGACCAGCCTACTAAGGAATATGGAGTGGCTTTCAAGACAACTCAGCTCTAAGTATTAGTTATAACGCGGTTTATGCATATACGGGCCAATGCGTTATGTTATGCGTTATGTTAATACACGGGTAAGGCCTGCGTTTCTGATACTCTATTTCACTGACCGGCATTACAAGAAAAAAAAATTGGCACATCCCACGTACAGTGAGAATCGATGATATGTGAAGCGCGAATCAGAAATGTTGATATGTCGCTTTAAAATCAGCACAACGTTATGAGGTGGAGGTAAATGATGTGCATGACTTCCGTATCACGATTATCATGTTTCCATGAGTCGTTTACCTTCGTCATTTATTTACGTCACGTGATACCAAATTTAGTATATGTAAAGCGAGCGAAACGGCCGCGAGCACGCTATGAGCGTGGTATGTTGGCATGTTCTTTCATGACAGGCGTGTCACGACAATCATTTTTGCACAAGTCATATACTTCGCGTGTCACGATAATCATTTTTGCACCAGTCATATACTTTTGTCATTCATTGACGTCACATAACACCAAATTTGGTATGTGTGGTGCTCGTGAAACAGCCTCGAGCGCATCATAAAGGGCCGAATATACTCAAATGTAGCGTTGACGCGCACTCACGCTGGGCACCGCGACGCTACGTTAGCAAAACGCGAGCACTCTGCAGTCTGACGCCAAGAGTTACCAGCGCGACCAGCATCCGTCGGCGCGACCCGACGGAACTACACTGGAACTGAGTGCTTTACCTACTGCGCTACCAAAGCACGTTAATGACTTCACAAAGGCACCTTACAACTTTCCCACCTTCTCCTTCTCATGTTTTCATCTAATAAAGACCTTTTAGTTCGCACTCGTGCATGTCCTGCCTGTGCCTTAACGTGAATCTTGTGACATTTAGCGCGTCGAGAGTGCCAACCAACTTCTCCCGTTGACGTGTGCCTTCATTTTTGGCGGGAGTATTGTCGTCATCTGGGAATGGCAGGTTTAATTACTGAACCATGACACCAACAGCACTTACAGCAAACTCTAGGTAAATTCAGTGCAATGAAGGCTTTCGGTGCAACGTTGTAAGATACCATAAAGTTCGTGCTATGCACAACACGCAATGGTTGGGGTTCGGTGATGACTCTGTACGTGCTTTGCCTTTCACGTCTTTATGTCATGTGACACTTCGTGAACCGAATTGGGAAACTTCCAGTTGCACCAGTGGTCGGTCTTCTCCATCTTCAACTTCGAGTTGGACAGTGTCGACAAGTAAAACTGCAGCAATTAACAGCGAGGAAAGGCGGGCATGGTGCCCAACGAGCTAATGTAACACAGAGAGGGTTTCAATGAATCGAGACCTCAAAACACACGCCAGTGAGTAACGGAACACCTTCCCGCGTTCACGGCTCAAGCTTTGAACTCTGCCTCGCGTGTTCCTCAGACAGTTTGTAGTATGTGTATGAGCAAAGACGTAGGTGAACATTTACTAGAGGCGCACACCTCGGCGTTTCTTTTGTTAAATGACGACGCTATCAATTAGTGAACATGACATGTGCAGGTTTATTATGTGTTTGTTGAAGCCATCTTCACGTGAGATTCACTATATCGTGTGCTCAGGCATGTGTTGATTACTTCAGTGACCGCAAGGGTTAATTCATATCATGGGTATGATGTTTATCGCCGGGGTCGAAATTTCCTAGAGTTTCTCGACGTCACCCTGTACTGCAATAGGCAGATACATATAGAGAATATTCAATTTCCCGTATATCACTCTTCCATGAAAAATAAACTACGTCAGTGAAGCCATGACTCCGATATCACGTTATACCAATTTCTATGTTAGAGAAAAGTGCCATGATATATTGTTGCAGGTGCTCGGTCACAAGTCTGAAGCGTGTTTCGCTTTTCTTTTATGTAACATCGGTCATTTTTCAGCATTGAACTGCAGTTAGAGATATTAAGATCAAAAGCGATCAATAAATGAGATGTGCCGGCCTCACGCGTACTGCCTTGAGGCATGCGATGAACACCGGGCACATGATCAGTCGTTCGCTTGTTATGATTTCGTCTTCCCGAACGCTATTTCTCGACATGCAAACCAATAAATCGAGTCACGCATTCTGAAAGAGCTTTTGGCACATTATTTGTGTCTTGTAAATGCGAAGCATTTCTTAGCGAACTTCGGTGACATTAAGCGTATTCATCCATCCATCCATCCATCCATCCATCCATCCATCCATCCATCCATCCATCCATCCATCCATCCATCCATTCATCCATCCATCCATCCATCCATCCATCTATCTATCTATCTATCTATCTATCTATCTATCTATCTATCTATCTATCTATCTATCTATCTACCCTGTTAAGGCGTTTATTAGCCGGCAACGAGCGAGAATATACAATGGCGACAGTCACAGCCAAGCACGGCCTCTCAGCGCAAACGGCGTCCTTGTTGGGTAGCTCCACTAGGAGGTACTCAAGAGTTCGACCCATTTCAGAATCCGGAGGCTTCGCTACAATTACCCCGGGGTCGAAGAGGGAGCGACCTGGCGACCTAACAGCTTGATACTATGAGCGGGTCATAATAAGCCTTCAGGCGCTCCACGTTGACGATGTCTCGCCCACGGCGGCGCATGTCCGAAGATTGTTCAACTGGTTCGATCAGATAGTTGACGGGTGAGGTGCGCTCGATGACATGGTAGGGGCCTTCGTATTTGGGACGTAGTTTGGAAGAGAGGCCAGCTACATAGGTCGGGATCGAGAGCCATACAAGCGCACCAGGAAGGAACGTTGGCTCAGAAGTGGTGGAGCCATCACGAATACTCTTCTGCCGCTCTTGCTCTTGCGTCGTAAAAGTCTTGGCAAGCTCGCGACACTCTTCAGTAAGCTTGGGTGTCTCCGAAACAGGTGTACACTCAGATGAATAGGGCGTGTACGGGAGTATCGTGTTCATGGTGTGCGACGGAAGCCTTCCGTAGTAGAAAGGTGAAAAATCAGTCGTGCTCTGAGGGGCGGTGTTGTAGGCGTAGGTGACGAAGGGCAGTATATTATCCAAATTAGTGTGGTTGGCAGCGACGTCCATAGCAAGCATGTCGCCGAAGGTGCGGTTAAAGCGTTCTGTGTGGCCATTCTTCTGTGGGTGGTAAGCAGTAGTTTTGCGGTGGACAGAATGGCACTACGTCAGAATGGCTTCGACGACTTCCGACAAGAAGGCACGGCCTCGATCGCTGAGAAGCTCTTGGGGTGGTCCGTGGCGCAGTATAAATCGATGCAGCAGGAAGGACGCAACATCGCGCGCAGTAGCCGCAGGGAGAGCGGTGGTTTCGGCGTATCGCGTTAAATGGTCAACGGCAACGATGGCCCAGCGGTTACCAGCCGACGTCAGAGGAAGTGGTCCATACAAAGCGATACCTACGCGCCCAAGGGGCGGTCAGGGCAAGGTAACGGTTGCAGACCGGCGTGCGACATGTGGGCTGGCGGTTTACGGCGTTGGCAAGTGAGGCAAAAGCGAACGAACTGCTGCACATAGCGGTACATCCCGCGCCAGAAGTAGCGTTGTCGAATGCGGTGGTGAGTTTTGAATACCCCAGAGGGCGCACATTGCGGATCAAAATGGAAAGATTCACATATCTCCAACCGCAGACTGCGGGGTATGACTAGTAACCACTGCCGGCCATCAGAGTCGTAATTGCGTCGGTGTAGGAGGCCGTCACGGATGGCGAAATGGTGAGCTTGACGACGCAAGGCACGCGTGGATGGTGTTGCGGACGGACCAGAGAGCAAGTCGATCAGCGGGGCGATCGAATTATCCTTTCGCTGTCCGGTAGCGAGGATGTCAACATCGATGGCAGATACACCAATTGAGGTTACTGAGCAGGGCACGCCGTCTTGAGGTAGAGGGGAGCGTGAGAGGGCATCAGCGTCAGCATGCTGGCGTCCGTTGCGGTACAGCACACGGATGTCGTAGTCTTGTAAGCGAAGAGCCCAACGGGCGAGATGGCCTGAGGGATCCTTCAAAGATGAAAGCCAGCATAGTGCATGATGGTCGGTGACGACATCGAATGGGCGACCATACAAATAAGGTCGAAACTTTGTAGGAGCCCAGACAATCGCCAGGCACTTTTTCTCCGTGACGGTGTAGTTTGTCACGGCTCTCGTGAGCGTACGGCTTGCATATGCTACGACATATTCAGGGAATCCTCGTTTTCGCTGCACCAGGACAGCGCCGAGGCCTACACCGCTGGCGTCCGTGTGCACCTCCGTTGGGGCTGTAGGGTCGTAGTGGCGTAGAATGGAAGGCGACGTCAACAAATGGCGGAGCTTGGCGAACGCGTCGTCGCACTCGGATGACCACGAATTGAGGGGCCCGTTACTTCCAAGGAGCTTCGTCAGCGGTGATATGATCGTGGCAAAGTTTCGTATGAAGCGTCGGAAGTATGAGCACAGGGCCACGAAACTACGCACTTCTTTCACAGATGCAGGTTTGGGGAATTCGGCCACGGCCTGAAGCTTGGCAGGATCAGGAAGAATGCCGTCTTTGGACACGACTTACCCCAGTATGGTGAGTTGCCGTGCTGCAAAGCGGCACTTTTTCAGATTTAGTTGCAAGCCGGCATTGCTAACACGTGCGAAAACTTCTTTCAGACGTTGGAGATGCGTGGAGAAATCCGGAGCAAAGACAATGACACTGTCGAGGTAACACAAGCACGTGTACCATTTCAAGTTGCGCAGAACGGTGCCCATCATGCGCTCAAAGGTCGCAGGTGCATTACATGGACCAAACGGCATGACGTTGAACTCGTACAAGCCGTCTGGCGTGACGAAGGCGGTGTTTGGTCCAGCGTCGTCAGCCATGGGTACTTGCCAGTACCCCGAGCGCAGATCGAGAGAAGAAAAAAAATCGGCTCCATGAAGGCTGTCAATCGCGTCATCGATGCGTGGCAGTGGATAAACATCCTTGCGAGTGATCCTATTGAGCCATCTGTAGTCCACACATAACCGCACAGAACTGTCTTTCTTCGCAACAAGAACAACAGGAGATGCCCATGGACTGTCCGAGGGCCGAATAACGTCGCGTCGGAGCATATCGTCAACCTGATCATTAACTACTCGACGTTCAGCAGGCGACACGCGATATGAACGCTGCCATAAAGGTAGATGGGTACCAGTGTCGATGCAATGCGTAACAACAGACGTGTGGCCGAGAGAACTTCGCCCGACATCGAAAGAAGAACGATATTCTTGCAACAGGTCCAGAAGTTGGGAACGCTGTACGGCCGTAAGGTTGTCAGCGAAGGAGGGGCCAAATACATCTGCAGATGAAGAATCAGAAGTGTAAACAGCATTGATGGTTCACGACCTGGGACCGCGCGTGTCATCGCGTACGTCCAGGACTTGTGCGTCGTCGACTGGTTCCACTCTGCCGAGACATTCCCCTCGAAGCAAGGTCACAGCGTACGGGGACGGGTTGGTTACTAAAATAGCAGCGTTGCCCTGGTTGACCTGCACGGTCGCGAAAGGTACTAGCAGCCCTTTCCTTATGCAAGCGCGGTCAGATGGCAAAACAAGCGCAATGGTATCGGAGAGACCGGCGCAGTAGACAGACACAGCCGTCGTCGAGTTTGGAGGTACTGTTGTATCGCCTTTCGTTAGAATCTTGCTCAGTGTCGAGGGACTGTCTTCTGGTGTCAAATGCGAGAAGGGTGACAGCTCAATTTCGGCGGCGGCACAATGGATGACGGCGTCATGGCGGGAGAGAAAGTCCCATCCCAGGATGACGTCATGAGAGCATGCCGGAATGATGATGAACTGGGCGACATACAGAACGTCCTGGATGACAACGCGAGCTGTGCACCCTGCTGTAGGATGAATACGATGCAAACTTGCAGTACGGAGGGACAACCCAGAAAGTGGCGTCGTCACTTTTCGAAGTAAGCGGCACAGTATTTCGTCCATAACTAATACGGCAGCTCCAATGTCGATAAGAGCCGATGCACAAACACCGTCCACAAGCACGTCAATGACATTCGAGGGGCTGCTCTGAGGGCTTTCACATTGCGATAGCGTCGCAGTCCTTGCCTCGGGGACTGCGACGACCAGTTTTCCCGCTCATGAGCAGCCGCACTTGGTCACATGGGGGACAGGGAACGACGTCGTGGAGACGGCGATCTTCGAGATGGACCTGGGCGAGATCGAGGTGGCATAGACGGCGGTTTTCGCGATAAGGACGGCTTAGTTGGCCAGCAACAGGCGAATAAATTGGAGCCGGCTGTACATGATGGCAATAACGGGCCACGTGACCGGCGTAACCGCAGGCAAAGCAGATGGGCCGGTTGTCGAGTGTGCGCCATCTGTTCACCGGAGTAGGTGAACAGATGGCGCAAGGGCCCATGTCGCAAGGGCCGATGGACGGAACGGTGGCTGCATGGTGGACTGAAGCTGAGACTGAGGGGTTACGTCAACATACGTAGCGGGCACACCCTCTGCAAAGGACGGAGGTCCAGCGGCAGCTTCGGCCTAAGTCGGAGGGGCGGGTGCTGGAACGGCTTGGGGCAGCCTGGCGACCATTTGCGCGTAACTCAGGGGCGCAGGAGCCGGAGGCTGTAGGGGGTGGTACGCAGGCATTACCTCCGCTATTTCCTGTTCAATCGTTAGACAGATGGGAGGGAGAAGGGTAGTAAGCGATTGTTGAACAGTATGTTGGTGGGCAAAGGGCAGGAGCGAGAGCTGACGCGCGATTTTCTCACGGATGAAGGACTTTAGGTCTCCCATCAACGCCACTTGGTCACAACTGCCCTCCAAGCCAGCAAGCGTAGCAGCTCGTGGTGGGGAGCATCGGGTCATCGAACGCTGCCGGCGGAGCTCCTCGTAGCTCTGGCACAGTGTGATGACCTCAGCCACTGTGCCGGGGTTTTTGGCGAACAGCATCGTGAATGCATCCTCGTCAATGCCTTTCAGGATGTTTCGGATCTTGTCAGACTCAGACATGGTGGGATTAGATTTGTTGCATAGGTCCAGGACGTCTTCAATATAGCTGGTGAATGACTCACCAGCCTCCTGAGCACGTTCACGTAAGCGCTGCTCAGCTTGCAGCTTGCGAACAGCAGGGCGGCCGAAGACGTTGATGAATGCGGTCTTAAAATCAGACCAGGTGGCAAAATCGGACGCGTGGTTACTGTACCACAAACTCGCAACACCCGTAAGGTAGAATACCATGTTGGTCAGCTTGCCGTCCTCGTCCAATTTGTTGGGGACGCTCACGCGCTCGTAAATGGCGAGCCAGTCCTCCACGTCAGTGCCATCAGCGCCAGTGAAGATGGGTGGATCGCGGATTCTGGGGACACCGGGACAAGGGAGTGGCATTGGAGGAGGCGTTTGCTGAGAAGCGTCGTGGTACATAGTAGATGACATGATAAGTGATCGTAGCTCCAAAGGCATAGACGGGGATCGCAGCACTCTCCACCAAATTGTTAAGGCGTTTATTAGCCGGCAACGAGCGAGAATATACAATGGCGACAGTCACAGCCAAGCACGGGCTCTCAGCGCGAGCGGCGTCCTTGTTGGGTAGCCCCACTAGGAGGTACTCAAGAGTTCGACCCATTTCAGAATTCCGAGGCTTCGCTACTATCTATCTATCTATCTATCTATCTATCTATCTATCTATCTATCTATCTATCTATCTATCTATCTAGCCGCCTACGACATTTAGCTCTCCTGGTCGTTTCGATAATAGTATCAATACCAAAATTGGTATGGCATAACAAGACTGTATGAAGAACATACTTGATTAGTCATAACATGAAAATTATGGTATGTATGTTATGAATGTCATGATTTACATTTCGTGATCCTGCAGCGCTTGCGGTGGTTTCGTTCACATGACATGTTGCGAAACTGGTATGGTATGGCATCATTGCATGGCGAATACAAGCGACAGAACCTAACATGACAATCATGACATGCGTGTCATGTAACAACATGACTACATGCCAGAGTCATGATGCGCTCGCGGCGATTTCGCTAGCTTCACGTATGCCGAATCGGGTATTACGGGACGCCAATGGATGACGAAGTTATGTGACTGGTGCAAACATGATATTCATGAGATGCGTGTCGTGTGAGAACTTGACTACATGCCACAGTCAAGGCGCCAATACATTTCGACGTGACGCGGTGCTCGTGCTCGCCGGCGTTCGTTTCGTAGTGTCACGCCAGCGTTACCATGCCAGGCGCCAGTCCTGCCACATACTCGTGGGCGCACGCAGCGCTGCGTTGCTTTGATGCATGCGTGTCCCAGCCCGTCCGGCGCCTCCACTTCACGAGAAGAGGGAGACGCAGTGTCGCCTAGGTAATGCATCGGTGCGAAATGCAGCATGTCGCTTATCACGCCGGTTGTCGTCGGGCCGCTTCGATGGACACGGGTCGCGCCTGGCGTCACACTATAGAGTGCTTGCGTTTTGCTAACGTAGCGTTGCTGTGCCCAGCGTGCGCGCGCGTCGACGCTACGTTGGAGAATATTGGGCCCTTCATGATGCGCTCGCGGCCGTTTTGCTAGGTCCATATATACCAAATTTGCTGTTACGTGACATCAATATATGACGAATTATATGACTGGTGCAAACATGATAATCCTGGCACGCGTGCCATGTAAGAACATGACAACATACCACTCTCATAGTTTGCTCGCGGCCGTTTCGCTAGCTCCACATATGTTATATTTGGTATCACGTGACGTGAATAGATGACGAAGGTAAACGACGCACCTAAGCATTATAATTGTTACACGGAAGTTATGTACGGCATCATTTACTTCCACCTCGTAACGTTCAGCTGATTTTAATGTGACACAATAACATTTCTCATTCGTGTTTCGCGTATCACCGATTCCCACTGTACGTGGGATCTGCCAATTTTTTTAATGAAGTATCAGTGTTGTGTCCTTTGTCCCGTTTGTTTGCGCTACGAAGTTGTCATGTTGAACCGAAGCACTGCTTTCTACACCACCTCTTGCTATGTGTGCCTAGTCGTGTGACGTATGGCGTTCCTCAGCCACCGTCGATTCCCTGCAGATACGACTCAGTACGTTTGCACAGGCGGCGCCACGAACGCGGTGGTATTAAGGTTTTATATAGGGTTTCATACAGAAATACCTAGAGGGGAATCTGGTGCTAGTGTCAATGCAGGCACGTTCAGCGGCGCTTGTACCCCCATGAGAATTATGGAAAGTATAGTCTAGGTATCTGCTTCAGACGGATCACGATCTTGAGATTCGCGACGCTTGTTTGCTGAGTGTAAAACAAAGTGATATAAAGTTATGTGTAGTTGAATCTTGCTTTTTCCGCCAACGTACATGCTAAAGTCCATGATTACGCTGTAGGATAAGTGCTGATATATTTTGGTCTCTCCCAGACTACATTTTGCTGCGCAGAAAATGTTGAACAACATACACGCCGAGAACAAACGGACAGCTTGTAGGGTACATCTCACAGTATCCTTAGCTACTATATTTTCCTTTTGCGTAAAACGTGCATAATTCATCAAGTCGCATAGTGTTTCGGAGACGTGAAATATTGTGTCAAAAACATGGCAAAGAGATTGACGTTGCTATGAATGCGCGTTTGTGCATCCAAATTACCTCTCGCGCGGCAATGTTATTAGATTACCGTGAATATAAAATTAAGAACCTGCTCTAAGTGTGCTAATCTCCGACGCACAAAATAAGTCTGGCCTAATTGCTTTGTTTATTGAACGAGTGGGCATTTATTTGAAGTCAAGAAAACATTTTTTCGAATTAGGCATATGGTAAACAGTTATGTCATACAAATATATCTCGTCAAAGCCACTAATATCCACGAAGAAAAGTACTTTCCTGTACAAAAAACAATAAATTACAGTGTAGCTGTTGCGTTATGCACATTGTGGCTAGGTATCTTTAAATAATGCAATATTATTGAGAAACCATACACAATGATTCCATGGAAAATATAGGTGGTGTTATTAGAAGCTATTTCAGGGTAAATGTGCAAAAACAAAGGTGAAGGAAAAGATAACTTGCAGTTGGCAGTAACTGAACCTTCCACCCCAGAATAACGAAATTGATGATTTACCCCTAAACTACGGGGGCAGTGAAAGCCCCTCTCTTTAAATTGTATACATATGCATTGCAATGCAAGAGCATCATTAAGCACCACCTGTTGCCATTAGGTCATATGTGTAAAACTTTTCGTTGCGATAGCAAATATAGGGACACACTCAGCTGGTTTGTGCCAGCGGCGTTGGCTTTTGTCACCACCATCATTCACCGTATATGTATAGGTATCTATAAATATAGACAGGCAAAAAAAAAACAATTCTAGAAATAGACTTTATGGTGAGCGGAATAACCTCTCACACCTGAGCGCGTGGCGTTATCCAGTGAACCACGAAGGCGCTCGTGCGTCAACGTTGATTCGACAAGATATGCAAATCCCCCCACTTACCGCTGGTGGTTCAAATCTTTGGGGAAATGTAACGCTTGTTTTCAGCATTACCCGCATTTCGTTTCAGCATTGCGTTTGAAACCCATTTTCATTGGCACCAGTCGCCCATTACGACACCATTCTTAAAATATGTATTTCACACTTTTGGGACCAAATGCACTGATTTTGCATAGATATTCGTGATTTGACGCAAAATGCGTAATATTAGTGATGAACGCGTACAACAACCTACTTTCCTGCAGCTTTCCTGCATTTCCTGCGCTTGCCTGAGGCAACGCACGAAATGATTTATGGTGGTTTAAAATTTATTTCACGTCGAAGTACCTTGCGAAATCAGTGGATTTCGTTATGCTGCCGTGTACGCGCTTTAGTAATGATCCAAATTATTCACTCGAGAAGTCTTGTTAAACATTTACTCACGCTCTTCATGCTGTCTAACGCAATGTTTGCCTGTACAATTTGTTCTGCTGACTGAGGTGATTCGCATTCATTCTCTATTCGATGAGGCTGAAATCGATAACATTTGAATTAAGATATAATGAAAAGCATGAACATTTCTTTTATTGCTTTTTTTAAGTTCCCTGAAGTCAGCGTTTGCGGAATGTAAAGCCGCAGCTTTCCGACCTCGCAGCAGCTTCTTCTTTTAATTGTTATGCAACTTCGTATTGGTTTTCTACTCTTCGAACGAAGCAGCGTAATTCACAGGAACAGAGAAAAACACAACGCCCAAGCTTTGTAACTGTTTACTTCTTTTTCTGGAGTTTGAGCTGCCTCAAACAACATGGAATCATACTATTCAGCCCAGCTATAGACCTCACTTCGGATTGGTCCCCATCAAGTAATGTTTTTCCAGCCACCTCTCGGCAAAAAACTCAACGTTGCTGTACTTTAAAAAGTTCGCAATTGAATTTCCGCCTCTGACGCAAATGGGGGTAACACGTTTGCAAGCGAACAGAAAAAGAGAGAAACTTACTTACCAGCACAGTTGTCTGCAAGGCACGACCAGCCAGTAAGGCTGCGTGACAAATCGCACTGCGCTGACATTTTTGCACGCAGAACTGATGACAACGGCTGGTGCGCTGGCGGTAAACCCAAAGCGGAGCGTCCACGCTTGACACCAAACTACATGCACGCGTGCATGCGTTATCTCCTACAAACCATGCTTCTCTCTTCCTGTTTAACGTTCCAGGGAAAAGGCTTCTTCCAGCATTAGGCCTCCTTTTTCTTTTTTTTTACGTACTGTGCCTTTCACATCGTTACACTCCTCACATGACAGAGATTTGCATGAAGGTCAGCTGCAGGAAGTAAGCATATTTTTCAGCGCTTCTCAGCCATCCGCGTTCCTAGAACTTCCTCCCTTCAATCTTTTTCGCCACCACAGTTCCAACTGGTGCGCCAGCACAGCTCAGCCGTGACTATCCGCGTGGTGCTGCGTGTCTTCGGCTTTTGTTTGCATTGAAATACTGCCACCAATTTTCTTGTATGCTTCACAACTATGGACACTTTTAAAGACAATAGTCTTTCTTTGGGGCCTTCGATGTAAAAACTTTGGTCTGTCCGTCTGTCTGTCTGTCTGTCTGTCTGTCTGTCCACTCTTGACACGGCCGACCGCATCCGCAGCGACCACCAATGTTGCTCAAGGTTGAGCGTGCAAGCTTGTGCAGTTGTCATTTAAAAGCAATTATTTTTCATTAAAGCTTCTCGAATACCTTACTCAAGGGTGGACGTCATGAAGAGTTAAAATTTCAGCTCGCTAGGATCTATTACAATGCATGTGCTCAGTGCTCAGTCGAGCGCCGCCTGAAGCGGTGATAGGGTCAGTGACTTTCGGTCAAAAAATAATAGTCTTCACTATACATTTTCCTCGCCATTACAAAACCTGTATTCTAGGCTACCATGTACATAGGAATATATGGTTATCGTTCGGTACATCCGGTACATGTGTATATGGGTAGATAACTGTCCATACGGCAGTATAATAATGGAGACTGCAGTACACTCAAAACCACCGGTGGTTTTCTCAATAGTTCCCAGTGAAGAAATTAACAGGTATGTGCCAACAAATCACGTGTTACAACCACTGTTGCAACAGTTTTTTTATAGTATTGTGATGTGATTGTGCGTGTTTTAAAAGTGCGCCACGCCATCAGCTTGAACCAAACAGGACGATGAAAAAGACGCTTGGTTGCGGCACGTGTGGGGGTGAACATTGAAAAAAAATTCACCGAAGACTCGGCCAATCCCCTGTATTGGCTAGGATCTATGAGATGAAAAGAAGAAGAAGAAGAAGAAGAAGAAGAAGAAGAAGAAGAAGAAGAAGAAGAAGAAGAAGAAGAAGAAGAAGAAGAAGAAGAAGAAGAAGAAGAAGCCAGTTCCTCGGTAAAATGTTTATCTCCGCAAATCAAGATTTTCATTAACTAACCTATGTGCAGCTTGCAATAAACCGGAAACAATAGATCACTTTCTTCTCACATGCCGCTGCTTCGCATCACTGCGCCGAATAATTCTTGAGAGACCGATTGGTATCTTCGGATTGCCAGTCAATACATCCACCCAATCATCGTTTGGAGGCAGTCAGTTGGGTGCGAGACACAGTGCTATTCTGTCAGCGCTACATAAATTTATTCAGGCAACCGGAAGGATACGCTACTAGTGGTACTGCCAGACATATCCAATTATTTGTCCCCGTTTCTCATTCTTAATAATTTGTTTTATATAATCTGGTTTATCGAATTCTTCTGCACGTTTTCACGTTTCTTTTTCAAAGGAACATTATTATCGTTCTTATCTAATTTATCTCTTTTTAAGCAAGCGTTGTGAAAAATATCTAATACAAGGTACAGTGTGGCCAATCCTCCTTGTGGGTATGAGTCAAGAACTCCTTGGCGACAAGACAAGATAAGACAAGGTGCCTCCACGGAGACTTGGGAGCGTCCCAGGAGAAGAACAGCGAAGCCAGGTAGACGTGGCTCAGTCGAGACCGAGTGAATAGGTGGCAGAGTGAAGAAGGTGGCAGAGAAGGTGGCAGAGAAGGTGGCAGGTGGCAGTCGAGACAGAGTGAAAAAGCAGAGCCTCTGCGTCAAGGTCGAGGTGGGCTCCCACCTGGACACAGAGCTTCTCGTCGCCTGACGTGGGCAGGCTTGTTCTGGTCTTCTGTCGTTGGCCAAGAGATGTCTCCGCCCTCGTGTGCGAGCAGCGCCTGCTGAACGCCGAAAGGTCACTGACCTCGACCAGCCCGGCGCTTCCTTCTGTGCTAGTCAACGACGTGAGCGCCTCAACCTATTCGCCTGTCTTCCCCTGCTGCACGAGTGCGTCTTCACCGTTACTTCGCCGCATCAGTTGCAAGCCCCGCATCACCGCGGTCACCATTTGCGTGAGTGCGTCCATGCCTTAACAGCAGAGCCTCAGATGCAAGCATCGCGTCCCGCTATGTTATGATAAGGGTTATTTTCCACAGAACATTTCTTTCCACGCACTGTTCGCGTCTTCAGCCATTTGTTATTTCTGTGAACCTCGTTCTAGTTTTGCATGCTGTGTTCTTTTTCTGTTGTTCATTTTTTAGCGGTTTCGAAAATATATTGAGTGTTAGGCATTTGGTGGAAGCTAGTTGTGTCATCGGCTGATTTCTCGATGATGGTTGTGTCATCAGTGTTTTTTGCTTTACAAGAACCTACACGAGAAGTTGCACAATAAGTGTTCGTGTAACAAGTATACTGCTCTGCTTGAAGACGTCAGTACAGCATCAATGAAGTGGTACGCGTACATATACCAATTAATGGACATCACAGTACCAGCATGCTATGAGCTTTCCCAGTGAGAGCTGTGAAATATATACCCCCTTACAGAGGCCAGCCAGAAAGTTCACGTCACAGTAGTTTACTTACACACCGAGGAAGTACGGAAAACAACGTTGACCTATTGTTATTTCAATTGCAGAGTAGCACAGAGTACACGCTGTTTCTTTCAAAACCGGATTCGATTACGCTGGCACGACGATGATATTGTAGCATTCATCCGTTTCCGCCTATACTATTTGAACAATGTCTTCAGGAGCGCGCAGCTGATCAGAACATAAATTTATATATTTAGACAATACCCGTGTCACCTCGAAACCATTCCCACAGCGTTGACAATTGAATACTCCATACTACATTTTTTTTCGCAATAAGCAGTACAAAACATGGCTGCAGATTGTATTCAAAGCAAAGAAAGTAGAACAGATTATTGGTTTATATTCAAATTTCCAAATATATGATCAGATGCTTCTTTTGCTCATATACACTTCCTAGCTAAATTTCTACTCTGTTATGCTTTGGCTTCATAACGTTAATACCTAGTACGAACGGGTTGATAGAATTGTTATCTTTCTTCCCTAATGACATGAAGTCTATGTGCGCCAAAAGCTTCGTTTTAACAAAACTTCGTTGTCTACCTCCATCGAAGAGGTGAAGTGTGAGAGCTATTCCTTCGTCCTTCGGTCTATGTATTTATGGGTCTGAGTAGTTTCTTACTGATGCATTCATTTCCTTTTGTCTACGAGTTGAAAAGGTCGCGAGAGTCTGTGCGCTGTATTATATCTTCCTCACAATATATTATTGTTGTGTACAATTATTGCAGCGTAAAGATTGTGTCGAAAGACGTTCATTTTTAGTGGGCACTGCAATGAAAACAAGCAATTAGCTGTGAAATATCAAGAAAGTATATCATACCAAATTAGGGACAGAAAAATCCAAAAGTGAAGATATATACACGTTAAGCGGTCAGAACAAAGAATTTCATTGCAGAGACGCAATGAAAATAGAAAATTAGTTAACATATCAAGTATCACGCGAACTATCCAGCCTTTGTCGTGGAAAAAGGAGCACTACGTACAGAAGCTACCACCTATACTAGTTCAATAAGTTTAACAATATGCAAAAGGGAAACAATAAAACATTGCTTACTTGAGAGTGAGAAGGGAATGCTCACACGTGTGTTACTTCTTTCATTCACAAAGAGGGTTTCGGTTATCATATGACTGTATGCGCTGATGTTACTTCGTTCGGCTTTGCATTTAAACAAAAATGAGATGGCGGACCTTTTACAGACAAATACTTTTTCGCTGTTCAGCCACTGGTTTCGACAATGACCGTTATATTCAATATACACCCTCATACAAATGGAAGGGAAGAAACGATAAATAACAGTCATTTTATGATTGACCTTCCGATGTTGACTAGGCATTCTACTAAATGCCATGTTTTTGTGCGTAAAAGTGTATTGTGTTCTTGATAGTTGAAGCGCGAACAATGTCATACTTGCTCACCGGAAGACTAATAGGCGTTTTCACACCAGAGTTCTGGCTAACCTGGCTAACTGTTATTCTTTATGAAATGCAGTTCATTTATGATATAACAGTCTTTCTAGAATGCTTGATGCGTGTTGTTTGTTTTGGCGTTTTATGGTAAAGCTTGCAGAACAGCTTGTATACAAAAATTCAAGTAAATACTGAAATTAACCAGCATTCCTCAGTAATGTAGAGGGCTCGTTGCAGCTGAACTCTGCTTTGTGGTGGCACGACTGGTGAGGACATTCTTGAGTGTCACAGTGTGAATAGATCGCTCGATCATTTTGATTTGCCTGGCATCAGAGCAATAAGGTACTTTGCTTCAAATTACAACTTTCCTGGCCTGTAATAAATGATAAGTTCACTTAACGCGTTAAAATTGAAGTTGCTTCTGGTTTGCGAACTCTATAATTAAGGCGAGTTTCGAAAAAATGGGAAAGCGTCTAGAGGGGCTCCTGTTGACTTTATAGGGTCGGTGTCGCTGTACTCGGAGCTTAGTAAAATGTCGTTGAAGTAGCTGAAAAACTTTCCGACGCCTCTGACTTGCAGGTTCAGAACAAGCACTACTACATTTGCCAGGAGTAGATCACTAAGTGCCCGATTCGAGCAAAAGTCGATGCAGAATCCCTCTTACTGTGCTATTTTGTCTCGAGTGATGAAGGTAAACGGGAAGAGAAATCACGACAACTAGACAGAAAAAGCACCTTATCTCATTCTTCGCTCACTAGCGAAACAGAAGAGTGTGTTTAGCGACAATTTCCGAGCACTCCACAATAAGCCTGGCTAAAGTTTTTTTTTAGTGTCATGTCGCAGAAACAGCCCAGAGTTCAAAAGATGTGAAAGGCCACCCAGCCGCTCATATATTTGCCTCTGGCGACTCGAAGGCGGCAACAATCTTCTATAATTCGACTGTATGGAAACTCTTCTCCTCTAAACCTTTCAACAGCTCACGTGCTGTTGCAACGCTCTCGGTATTAGACCACTTTCCACTGTGCAATGGTTTAATTTGACATTGTGTTTATCACGCTAAATTCACATGATGCCGCACAGTTAGGTGACCTTTGACGGGCTCATGACCTCATCTATGACGTCTAGATGTTGTCACCTGCAATCCTGTGCCTTTTTATTTTTTGTTCATGTTGATGCCAATGCTTACGAAACAGTACACGTTAGTTTTAATCACCTAAGTATTTCGCATGTAGCACATGCCTTTTCTTTGCAATTTTTTTTAGCGTGGCTGCAATGTCCTGCTCGTTTGAGTATTTTAAGAGACGTATCAGTTTTATATGTATATCCATATCTGAGCCACTTTTCGATATCTTTTATAGACTATCACATAATGAGATATATTCGTGTCAATACTATTCTGAAACAATGCCTGATACTTTTTTATGGGACTAAATTTCAATAGTCACTGGAAGACCTGCGATGCCTTCATTGAGTTTTACTGTAATGTTGTACAGATTTCTAGATCAATGCCGGAGCTTTATAGGAAGCCACAACTGTTGCCTGATTTATGCATAAAACACTTGATTAAATCACTGGACAATAAATTTTGTAATCATAAATATTTTTGAAGCATTGTGCAATCCAAGAAAAAAGAATTAAACTCAGGACCAATTTCTGCTTATCTCTTCATCATATTTGTCCTTGGAGACCACACCACGAAATGAATATGAACAAACTTGAGTGCAAGTAATGTTTAGCACAATTACACTCTCAATTTTCGAAGAACTATAGAACGCAGATACCATTGTTGTTGCGGCATTATATGGCATTTCACTTTAGTAATGTCAAATTCTTTAATATAATAATCAATCTGACGTATTTGTGTGATGCCAATATAATCTCAGCCATACGAAACAAAGATGAGGTGTCAGCTAAAAAGAATATCTGGACAGTCCAAAACAGACTTGGTCAACTAAACCAATCACAACACAATCACTGCAATGTCATTAGCTACAATACAGCTATGACGCAACGGTGATAGTGACTGCACAGACAACACTGACGCAAGAAGCATGTAGGCAGAAAGACATACCAAGGTACAGGAAATCTTCAAAAAATCCCCGTAACATGTATCGTTCTCTTGCCTCGAAGCATTAGCAGGGCAGCCTTTCTAGCATTACCTGTAAAATATAGTAAACAATGGAATTTTGCTTGCGTTAAGGTGTGCACTTAATTCTTATGTAAGCTGCTGCTCTTACGAAAGCAGTCGGTGAAAAGGGCGCATCGATAGACCTAGAGTTTCGGAAACAAAGCTATCAAGGAAGTGTTGCCCCCGACCACGCTCTCTGTTCTCTAATTCCTCGTAAGTTCAAGGCTACATTCCGTTCTGTTGTCCGATATTAGTAAAAATACATGTATACCAGAACAGTGGCTAAAGAGTCGATCAGCTGGCACGCAATTCTCTCATCAAAAAGCAGCAAAATGCAGACTTCTTTCTGAAAAGGAACAACCAAAACTGCTGGATTGCTTTCCCAAGCCCCACTGAAAACTGAGGAGAATTTCAACGCATGCAAATTACATTCAAATGCGAATGGGCAAAACAGCTATTATCGAATGCCTCCGCTCTTTTAGGTCGAGAGAAAAGAACGCACAACAACAACAGTAATGGCTTAAACATTCGAGACGGAGCGTAGACCTGCTCCTGAAACATCGCAGCGGCTGAGTACCAACAAGGCTAGGCTGATGACCCAAAAGCGGTGGGGTTGATCCCGGCAGTTGTGATCGTTTTTAGACGAACAATAACTGCTAGAGGTTTTTTTTCTTTGCGCTGCCAGTGCATGTCACAGAGCACCAGCTTCTAAATATCATCCGGGGCCCTCCACTATGGCGTATCGTAAGACCTCCACAGCTTTGAGATGTTCCAACCCATAAATCAACCTACTCCTTTAACTACAGGGGAGCCGAGATAAAAGGTCACGTGACAGGTACTTACAGTGTGCGCTTTTCGGCTTGCAAATCAAACAGTAGGAGAGAGCATTTGCGCTAGAAATAAACTGAGCAGATGTTTTGCTAGTTTGTAGTCAGTACAAGTACTGGTGGCTAGGTGGTTGTCCATCGCTAACCACAGTTACAAGCATGGGTACAAACAATCACGCATTTTCCGTCAGTCGGAAATCAATACTCAGAAATGCAAAAAAAGTTACCTGCGCTGCCCTGCAACCACCAATTTACTGCTGATGGGGATCTCTTACTGAAAAGTTTTCCCAATATTGCCTTGATTAATTTTACGAATTGAATTCATTCTCAATTTTTTGTATCTGGGAAGTCAGTTGCTTTCTCTTTACAAAATTGGAAGACCTTCGATCCACGTAGAAGCACAGTTAAGTTTGTTGTCGTTAAAATTGAAATATTTTCGTTGTTACCAGCGTTTTTAAGAGAACATGGAAGTCAATCTTGAAGTTGAATTAGCTGTGATTATGACCAACAAAATTCAAACAACAATAAAAGAAGACAAACTTTTGCTACTTGGAACACTTCTTTTCTGCCAGTTTCCAGAACATCATGACGTCATCAGCAGGGCTCAGTATTTGAGCTTGCAGATTTGAGCGATACTGAATGAGACTGAGCCTAACAGTGAAAAAAAATACCATACAAAGCATATAGTTGTTACTCAATCACTAGTTGAACGATATAGCTGCACGACGCAGTACATGAAAAAAAATCAATATACAAACGATAGGTATAGTGACTATCTGAAGACTCATTTTGCTCTCTTTGAAGGATGGCATTGATAACGTGCACAAATATCTCCTAAAAAACACCACCAGTACTGTGCTACTGGCAGTATATAAACTTGTATTAGAATATTTGGCTTTGAATGAACCACTTTGAAGTCACTAAAGCATTCTTCGCGCACTATATAGGCGCATTTGTCTACTAGAATAGCTTGAGGTGTCAGAAATTTGCATTATTTTTATTATCTGACCGGGTCATATTGCCACCCTTCTAAAAATATTGGTCTGCACTAAGGAGGACTTGGAATATACTATGTAAACGCTAGCTCTGTGTTTACACCGAATAGCAATGTGACACAGTATTTCTCGGCTAAAAGAACGAGGTTTTGAAACAACTGAAGAACATTTACACTCAGTAATAAGAAATGTTAGGATTTTACCTTCAAAGACCATTATACGGTTATCAGAGATTCCATAATTAAGAGTTTCTTGCGCGTTCGTTCCTTTTTCAAGTAACAAAAATGTACGATTGTCCTTGCTGCGAGAGTCACAAAAAGACACGAATACTTTACAATGTAACACCGCTATCTAGACCCTAAAAATCAAACAAGAAGGGCCGTTACATGAAAAAAAACTGGTACATACACAGAAATTCATATACTATGCATATTTATAAAATACATACACAAGGTGAATAGAATAGCAAAATTATACAGGTTAAGTATGCACGAATATGCGCACAACCGAAATGCTCGAATAGACTGCAGCAAAAATTAGAAAAAAAGAAAAAAATTGACAGATCCTACGTGTAGTGCAAAATAATGATGTTCGATGCACAAATGAGGAAGGTTCCTATGTCACTCTAAAATCAGCACGACGTTACGAGGAGGACGTAAACTTTGCCATCCATGATTTACATATCATGATTATCATGTTTGGACGTGTCATTTACCTTCGTCGTCTATTCACGTCACGTGATACCAAAGTTGGTATATGTGGAGCTAACAAAACGGCCATGAGCGCGCTATGAGTGTAGCATGTGGTCATGTTCTTACATGACAAACATTTCGTGATTGCCATATTTGCGTCAGTCATATACCTTCGTCATCCATTAATGTCACCTAATACCAATTTTGATAAACGTGAAGCTAGCGAAACGACCGTGAACGCACCATGAGCGTATGGCTCGTAAACATGACTTGATGAGAAGCAGGTCATGATTTCCACTTTAATGTCTGTCAGATGTGTTTGTTATGCAGTCATGTTATACCATACCAGTTTCGCAAAATCTCACGTGAACAAAATCACCTGTAGCGCCTCAATGCGCTGCTCGTCAAGGAATAAGAAGTTGACATTTGGGCCGCGCGGCGGGTGCATCGCGATAATAAAAAAATCAGTTAGAAAACTGAACACTGTCAGGGCTGGATCTTTCCCGTGTTAGCTCCGACAGTTATTGGTGACCGATAAAGAACACACAGCCCCGATCATCCCCCATGGATCCCGCTGGCTCTGCCACCAGTCCAACTGGTCCTGACGCCCAAGAAGACGCCAGACCTACCGGTGCAGCAGTCGCTGCGATTCAACATGTCAACCTGCCACCATTTTGGCCCAAAAGCCCCAGTACATGGTTTCTGCAGGTCGAGGCGCACTTCCCTCTACGGCAAATCCCCAGCCAACAGACCAGGTACTGGCATCTGGTATCCTGCTTACCTCCGGACGTAGCTGACGACTTAGCTGATATTTTAGCGTCGCCGCACCCGACCCATCCCTACGACACGTTGAAGGCAGCTATCATTTCCCGCAAGTCTGAGTCCGAACACAGCAGACTCCAACAGCTCATCACGGCTACAGAGCTCGGTGACCGTCGCCCATCACAGCTCCTGCGACGCATGCGCCATCTTCTTGGCGGCGCCTCCGCCCCTCAAGAGGAGAAGCTGTTACGTGAGTTGTTCCTCCAGCGCTTACCGCAGAGCATAGTCCCGGTCCTCGTAGCCGCAGGAGATGTCCCAGTAGACACACTCGCGGAAATGGCTGACCGAGTGGCGGACTACTCGCGGGCACATAGCCTCAACGCCGTTACCACACCGCCACCGGCCACCGCTGCAGACCCGGCGCTCGCGAGCATCAAGAACCGTTTGGACGCCCTTGTCAGGCGCCTCAATGACTTTGCACCTGTGCATCGTCGACCGTCATCCAGGTTCCAGATACACAGTCGCTCCTCGACGCCCCCACGTTCTCCGGAACTTCGGCCACCAGACACACCGCGGGACGTTTCATCCTCAACCGTGTGCTAGTACCACCGCCGATTCGGTGCCTCTGCTCGCAAGTGCACTCGCCCGTGCTTCTGGTCGGGAAATGCGACGACCGGCCACTGACGGCGGCAAGTGGTACTGGTCGAAAGTCATGCCGCCTTTTCTATGTTTCTGATAAGATCACTGGCGCTTGCTTCCTAGTCGACACAGGAGCCCAGGTTAGCGTCATCCCGGCCTCGTGTGCAGATCGCCGTCGCAATGAACAGACCTGCCCACTCCAAGCGATCAACAATTCCGCCATTCGTACATACGGCCAACGCTCTCTTACACTTGACCTTGGACTACGCCGTACGTTCCGCTGAATTTTCATCCTCGCTGACGTCTCGCAAGCTGTTCTTGGAGCTGACTTCCTCAGTTTTTTTCAACCTTGCTGTGGATATGCATGCTCATCGCCTCATTGATCTCAACACCCGCCTCTCCATCAACGTTGTACTCTGTACTTCCTCGCCAACGGGACTGCGAGCTCTCACACCTGCTTCGCCGTATGCAAAAATACTCGACGACTTTCCCAGCATCACGAAGCCGCACACCAGAGAGTCACCGGTGAAGCATTCCATCACTCACCACATTGTGACCACTGGACCTCTCGTTTTTACACGACCCCGTCGACTATCTAGAGAACGCCTCGTCATCGCCCGCCGTGAGTTTGAGCACATGCTTGAACTCGGCATTGTGCGACCTTCCTCCAGCAACAGGGCGTCGCCACTCCACATGGTGCCGAAGAAAGATCCTGGCGACTGAAGACCATGTGGGGATTACCGCGCTCTCAATGCCCACACCTTACCAGACCGCTATCCACTTCCTCACATACAGGATTTCACATCAAATTTGGCTGGGTGCACAATCTTCTCTAAGATTGATTTAATGAAGGCTTACCATCAGATTCCTGTAGAACCCGCCGACATTCCGAAGACAGCCATCATCACCCCATTCGGTCTGTTTGAATATGTGAGGATGCCTTTTGGATTGCGCAACTCTGCACAGACCTTTCAGCGCACTATCAACGAGGTCACGCGAGGTCTCGATTTCGTATTTGCCTACCTTGATGACCTCCTTGTAGCAAGCTCATCCGGCCCTGAGCATGAAGCCCACCTGCGCACCCTGTTCCACCGCCTGGATGATTACGGCTTCGTAATTAATCCCAATAAGTGCCTCTTCGGCGTCGCTACAATAGAGTTCCTAGGCCACCTTGTCACTCCAAAGGGTATCCAACCACTCGCCAGCAAAGTGAAGGCTATTCAAGACTTTCCACCCCCGACTTCACTGAAGAGACTCCGAGAATTTCTGGGCCTACTAAACTTCCATCGCCGCTTTCTTCCAAAGTGCGCCACATTCGAAAACCCTTGACCGACCTATTGGCTAAAAAGAAAGACCCGGCTGCGCCACTGGAGTGGCTCAAGGACGCTGCATCTGCCTTCGACACTGCCAAGAAGGCTCTGGCAGACGCAACCATGCTCATACATCCCGTCCCTGATGCCCCAATTCGTCTCATCACTGATGCATCAAGCGTGGCAGTTGGCGCTGTTCTCGAGCAGCACGTATCCGGTTGGCAGCCCCTTGGGTTTTCCTCGCAAAAACTGAAGCCACCAGAAACAAAATACAGTACATTTGCCCAAGAACTCCTCGCGGTATACCTCGCCATCAAGCATTTTCGTCATTAATTGGAGGGCCGGGACTTTTACGTCGTTACAGACCACAAGCCCCTGACGTTTGTCTTCCATCGCAATCACAGCAATTATACTGCACGGGAGATCCGTCAACTATGCTTTATTTCTAAGTTCAGTGTGGATCTCAGACACGTACATGGGCCGGAAAATGCTGCTGCTGATGCACTATCCCACATCGATGCCTTGTCGACCCAGCCACCACTAGACATGGAAGAGCTAGCAGCTGCCCAAAGCAACGATCCTGAGCTGCATCGTCTTCGCTCTTCATCCACGTCTCTATCGTTCACGGAGTGCCCGCTTCCATTTTCTACCTCAATAATAACATGCGAAACGTCTACTGGTGTCCCTCGGCCCTTCGTGCCTTCCGCTTTTCGTCGTGCAATTTTTGATCAATTGCACAACATGAGCCATCCTGGTATTCGTGCGACCCAGAAGCTAGTCACATCTCGTTTCCTTTGGCCAAGCATCAATGCTGATGTCCGACGCTGGGCGCGAACCTGCCTTGAGTTAAAGTTCACCGTCACACTGTCACGGCAACATCCCCGTTTCGGCCTCCAGACGCAAGGTTTTCTCACGTTCATCTCGACATCGTCGGTCCTCTTCCGTCATCGCAAGGAGCCTGTTACCTGCTGACATGTGTGGATCACTTCACCAGATGGCCGGAAGCGTTTCCCATTTCCGACATTACAGCACCAACAGTTGCCAAGGCGTTCACAAACGGCTGGGTGTCGCGCTTTGGATGCCCTTCTGTCGTCACCACTGATCGCGGTCATCAGTTTCAATCGGCCCTTCTCACTGCACTTGCCAATATCCTGGGCATTCGACACATCCACACAACTGCCTACCATCCTTCCGCCAATGGCATGGTCGAACGGCTTCATCGACAACTGAAATCCGCCCTCACTGCTCATCAGCCAAGGGAACGGTGCCTCGACCACCTCCCCTTCGTACTTCTGGGCATCCGATCAGCTTTGAAAGTGGATCTCGGCTGCTCATCAGCCGAACTGGTCTATGGCGTTTCCCTGCGTCTTCCAGGAGAATTCTTCGAGCCATCATCGCCACCTTCCACTCACGATGCCTCCACGTACATTCGAGAGCTGCGCACCACGTTTCGGGACCTTGCTCCTGTGATTCCTGCCGACCGACACCCCCAGTCTGTCTTCGTCAGTCAGGATCTACATGACTGCAGTCACGTCTTCGTTCGGCGTGACCAAATACGGCCACCACTAACACCAGCCTATGATGGCACATTCCGCGTACTCCATCGTACACCTAAGACGTTCACGCTGGACATCAATGGCCGTGAAGACGTCGTGGCTGCTGGTCGACTCAAACCTGCGTATATCGCCGCTCTCGCGGCCGCGGGGTTTCAATCTAAAGTCTGGATGCCAACATCCAAGCATGTACACTGGGCGACTCCTCTGGTGATTCCTACGGCGCTCGCTGTACGGGGGGGGGGGGAGCCCTGTAGCGCCTCAATGCGCTGCTCGTCATGGAAGAAGTTGGCATTTGGGCCGCGCGGCGGGTGCATCGCGATAATAAAAAAATCACTTCGAAAACTGAATGCTGTCAGGGCTGGATCTTTCCCGTGTTAGCTCCGACAAACCGCTAGAGCACCAAGACCATGAAATGTAAATCATGACATTCATGACACACATATTGTAATTTTCATGTTATGACTAATTCATTATGCTTCTCAGACAGTCATGTTATGCCATACTAATTTTGGTATTGATACCATTATGGCCGGGAGAGCTAAAAGTCGTAGGCAGCTAGATAGATAGATAGATAGATAGATAGATAGATAGATAGATAGATAGATAGATAGATAGATAGATAGATAGATAGATAGATAGATAGATAGATAGATAGATAGATAGATAGATAGTAGATAGATAGATAGATAGATAGATCTCCCACTAAAGGGAACCATGTGGGGATGCGAAACACTGCTCATGTTCACTTGTGATTCCATTTGTTATTTCTACTTCTATGCTTCCGTGCATGCTCAGTTTGTGGATGGAGTTGTGCATCTAAAGAATATTTCCGCTACATGGGGCATTTCAAGGTGCACCACTTCCCAATTGAACCAGCCTAGAAAATGCTTTCCCCATCAAAATGCCACTGCCATGGCCTGGATTCATTTTCGCAGTCTTCGGGTCAGCAGCCAAACAACAATAGCCAAGGACCACCGCGGCGATTGCGCTGACATCCAGAGCGTTGCTTTCTTCTAATTTACGCCAGAATTCATTTTATGCAGTTTTCTTTTTACCCTGTTCTTTTCTGTTCTGTTTTAACTGTTTTGCTGTGGAGAGGTTGAGGTGCCTATTGCCTCGGCTACTCCATATCACAAAGTTCTGAAGCAAAAAATAAAAGAATAATACAGAACGGTACCCAAAAATACGGAAAAGAAAAAAAAACATAATAGCACACTGAAACCAGTTCAAATATCATGCCAATACACACTTTTCTTCGCGCAGTTCACACAGTCATAAACTACTTACACGCACGCCTTACTTATCTAATGTCAGTATATACATGACCACATTTTATATAATACCCATCTCTGGCTGTCAGTCATAGATGCTTGTCCAGTCCGGTCTCCACGAAAAAGTCTGTCAGGAAGATTATTGCCTTTTTCTGGAGATGCATCTGAGGCCATGGTCCAAGTAGTTTCTTTATTGTGAGGGGACGTCTGTCCAAACTTGCTAATTTGTTCTTTAATTTTTCTCTTTCATTCGCGTATTTAACGCAATCCAAAAGAATATGGCGAACATTTTCTTCTGCATGACCACAATGGCATTCTGGTGAGTTGGATCGATGTATCTTGTGCAGGAAGCTGTTTGTGTATGCTACTTCCGATCTAAGTCGGTGGATCAATGTCTCTAGGTGTCGTGGGAGGTCTGTCGTTATGGAAAGTTTTCTCTGTGGATCATCTTCATGAAGTACTTTCAACTTCATAAAGTACCATAGAGTTCTTTTTACCTGGTGTATATTGAGTAAACTGGCATTGTAAGCACGATGCAGCTGCAATCATACAAAACACTGTACACTTGCTAATAATTCAATAAACAATCAACATTGAAGAGAATGCTGAAGCAAAATATTGTTTAGCACGTTTTCCGGCACCCCAACAGTCATGCTTTTCCTGACTGCCATTCAACCGAATAGTTCACACTCCAAGCTTATAAGGGGTGGTTTATACTTGTTGGCTTATACGCGGCCTTTTCAGATTAAGAGAAGACCTCATGCGTAACGCAATGGATGAGCCATATACTGTTCTAAGCAGAATATTATCCAGTAATGCTTTCAACGATAGCAGGAACACCGCGGAAGGTGTCTGCATTCTCGAATTTTTCTTGAACATAGTTATATCGTGTGAATGCTCTAATCAAAATAATATGTGTTTGTGCTGTCCAAACGATACATAAAATTTAACTCTTCTCAAGTGTACATAGTTCCTAATAACCCCAAAGCTGTGCATGTTGCTGACAGTAATTTTAAATAATTACGAGTGAGCAGAAGCAAACTTCTGGACGATGCAAAATAGATGATCATGAAGAGCAAACTTCCTCAGTGAAGCAAACAACTCTATGCCTGTATTCTCGTGGTTTATGGTTATTGAATCACCGAGTCCTGATCTGGTGGCAAAGATACATTCTAAAGAAAAACAGGTTGTCCAAATAGAGGCACGAGAAAAGAGTCAAGAGTGAGGTGTTCTGAACTCCTTGTTTTCCGCCCTGTCTTTTAGAAGGTTTTGACTCCAGGCTTTTCAATAAATTCAGTTTCAAGTTAGCCCAACTATTTATTTTTTGTCTTTTTGTTCTTGTTCTATAGCGGTGCAAGTGTTCAGTATACATGAAAAAATGCTCATGGGTAGTTTGCATGATTGAAACAGCACGTCGTTGGGCTCACCCAGCTAAAGATAATCTGGTAACACAACTGGTTCTTCCAGAGAGAGTATACTTTGCGATCACTTTTGCCATCATGTCGCTGTCTTCTCCTGCAATAGGATAGCCTGGTAACCCAAAGTGAGGGCGGGACAAAACAAAAAGAAATGCAGTGCGACATACACTTTGCATGCAGGTGAGCGGGGTACTATCATAGCCAAATGAAGCACAAGCGGCGGTATATTATACGCGCAATCCTGTCATCACTATGAACATGGGCAGCGCTACACACCTGTTAGTGGTGACTTTGATAACAGAATGGAGCGCACTATACTATTTGTCATGCTTGCCTTTGTTGCCGTTTAATTTGGCGCTGATAGCGGATGAGATAATTCAGCAGACAGGCTAGATTTCCAGCCAACCTACATTTCCCAGACGACCATCTCAGCATCATACACCGAACAGTCACAACGACATCTACCATGGGGACCTCGGACAAGATGAATATTGTGAAGTGTGACACACACCTAAATAAGCGCATCCGTATGTTTTTATTTCTATCATTTGTGTTGCACATGCGGCTGCCATGCTGCAGATATATTAGCAATAATAAAATTCATGGTATTTCGCTACTGTAATTTCATATAGGCGCTTTGTTTTTCGGAATAATTTCTGAAGTCTGGGAGGCATGTACCGCATCATTTTGTGTATGTTGAAAAACGTTTAAAACCAAATAACCCTCGAGTATTCGTGTTTTTAGGATACCACGAGCTTTCACAAAGTCAATCCGTCACACTAGACATCGTGGGACTTGCTTGATATAATACGCCAAAAAGATTAGGTACTTAATGATGTGGAATAAAGCGCTCAGGGCTACTTTGGGGCACCTATCCTTAGGGTGTCGCCATCAATTTTTTGAACTATTTGAGATCGTAAGCATCATTTAATTAGAGATCAGAGCAACAATCAATAATGACAATGTTACCATAAAAATAATAAGTGATATGATAGAAAACTTATGAAAGCATTATGAAAGTTTAATGAGAATTTTTGGCACTTCTTGTGAGTTTGTGTTTCAGTTTTTTCATGCTGCACTACTACACCAAATCTGGGTAATAGAAACGCTAGCTCGCAATTCTGAATAAAGTAGACACAATTTCTTGGTATCTTTATTTATACAGCTGTACAGTATCATATACATGCTTCTCTCTTCCCTTATGTCCAGATTTTGCGCCATTAAACGCAATCTATATGAAATGTAAAAAACACGTAACTAATAAACTGTGCTCTTTTCTGGGCACCTGTTCGATTTAGGTTCAATGTGCACACAAGTGACGTAGAAAGGCATGCTTTCGGTTGACGTGCTAACCCTCAATGTTACGACATGTTGTGTGTTAAGAAAAACATAGCCCATTAACCAGACAGCTTAACAACGTTTCGAAAACACTGCAGTCTCTTTGCGGCTGCAGTTCAGCCTGCATTTGAATGCATTGAATAGCAGATAGCGTGTGCGCGTGTGACTTCAGGCGAAGGTGGTTTACATGCATAATTTATCAGGGAACAGAAGCTACAACCACCGGAAAAGGGAAATGAACCTCGTTTTTATGGATTGCTGCAGTTCCTTTTTTTCTTTTCATGGAATAACAAAGATGCTACGATTTCCCCACTTGCCATTCTAAGGCGATGTAGTGCTTTCCTCTTAGGCTGAAATACGTGGCGCAAGGTTGACAAAGAGAAAAAAAGGCGAGACAGAAAGAGCGCTCTTTCTGTCTCGTCTTTTTTTCTCTTTGTCAACATTGCGCCACGTATTACAGCCTAATATGTACCAACTAGCCCAACGTAACGTACTGTTAATGCTTTCCCTCTAGACGCAGCATGCACATTGCAAGAAGTGATTTGCTTTTTTTTAGCTTGGTCAGCGGAGAAAAAAAAGAGAAATTTTGCTCAGAAACTGGATCATGCTGTTGTCGCTGCCTTCAGGACGTCCGTATGTAAGTTGAGAAATTGTGAGTGTTTTTGCACAAGGCAAAAAAACAACACTTTTCGTAGCTGTTCATTGCTTGCGCCTGCAGATCAACGAATAAACAAAAACCTGTTTCATATGCATGTGTTCATCTTCTGTGACTGAGCCGCCCTTATATAATGTTATTACAAAAAAACGGTCCTACTCAGCCCACCCTCTAACTATAGGGGATCGCTTCACTTGGCCTGGTATACACAATTGGGTTTCATCTGCCTTTTGTCTCGTTCTTTTAAGGAAGCCAACATTTTTTTCTGACCTAAAGAAACACTAAGCAACGTGGTCTTACGAAATTAAAACTAATCCGCCGACACTAATTAGATATATATCCAGGAATATAGGAAGTAGAAGAACGTAAAAAGAATGAACGCGTAAGATGAATGGATCTAAAATACCTCCTTGCTGCGATAACTCAGTATTTTGGCGCACTGCCTCCTAGTCCGCTACTCCGCATGTCGCAAGTTCGAGTTCCGGGTGCAATAATCCACTCAGCAAGATTGTGCGTCCTCCCTAGCAGTAAAGAAAAATGTTCGATGATGAGATGAGAAGTGACATAGAGACTTTGGGCTTCCTGAGAGCACTGTTAACACTGGAAATTCTTCGATGGCCATGAACAGATAACAACGTTAGCACAATTCTATCATAAAAACTGAGTCGTCAAGAGCATTCTAAGTGACGCTTAAGCGTAAAATGCACATTTCTCTTTTACGTAGAATGTATCTTTTCACCAATGTTTTCTATTACTGAACCTTCAGACGAGAAAATGAGCTGAGCGCGACCATACTCCATTAGTGTTTTCAAGTTCTATAAGTATGATTGGCATCGCATAACACACTTTGCTTTACGTTAAACGAGTTACTATTCGAATGACACCTCATATCAATGAATCCCGCATGTGCGTCGTCCTTCCTTGCGTGATCCACATTCAACTTGGTACCACCTTCTACATAGTAACCTGTATCTTCGTCTCCTATTACACTACAAAAAACACTGAATAATGTATATATATATGTATTTATTTATTTATTGCCCGAGCGACTGACAAACCAACGGACTGACTTATCTCTTGTCTTGGGCGCCTGTCTATCAAAGATTGCAGCTGAAAATTAAGAACAGATCTGCAATCTAACGCCTGTCATTTTATACTTAGGCTTATTTTTTCGAGAATTTTTGTTAACTAGGACTTTGCGTGAGAGCTCTTGCAGTTGATCGGTGAAACAATTATTCTTATCTGGGAAGCTGCCATTCACTTTGAGAATGAGAACACCGTTCTTAGGATATCTATTACAATTCTGTTTGTATGCTTCCGGCACTTTAAGTCTCCAGGCAACGCATCTTAAGAATCTCAAGAGACTCCGGCTGCCGCATGGTGTCATTGCTTGCCGTAGTGCAGGCAAAAGCCCGTGTAGCCTTGCCATGACCGCATGACCGCTTGTTCTTCCCTAAGAGGGGGATATCTGCGTCCGTGGCTGATCTCCCACTTTGTGTGAGATCGCGTGGTTGATCTCCCCATCTGGGCGGCCGCTCACCTTTTGTGGCAAAAGGCGAGCGGCCGGAAGTCAACCACTATGGAAGCAAAAGTCGACAGTGTCAGTTAACTTTTGTACAGATTGAAAGGTTGGCTGACAGGCTACGACAGGAGGTGAGTGCACTGCACATCGGCGGGATGATCGCCCTTGCACCAGCTTGCACCACGTTCCTCAAAAGATAGCGAAAATGTAATCCCACTCATCCTCCTTATTTCTGACAGTCGTATCCTACCGTCATGTGATCAGCACGCAATGCCGTTATGTTCGTGGAGACTGCTGTTAGGTTTAAAAGTCTGCGCTCTTTATAAAGAAGCTACAGAGCCCAGTGCGTGGTCTAATTCGAAGCAGCACGCTAAAAAAAACACCAATACATTTTCAGAAATCACTTTTCGGCAGAGCTCCCTTTTTGTGAAATCTTGCAACACTTAAGTAATAAATTATGCGTATTTGATTTTATTTGCCAATAATGTTTGTGATAACTGTTCGATTCACATTATACCTAGTTATATGTCACCAATATAAGTGTGCCATGACGCGCAACTAAGTACGCTTATATGCCTTTATAAAAAGATAAATCACTGATTATTGTCTGATTCCCTCTGTACTCCTGAAATAAAATGTTTGATCGCCTTCTGGTTCCAGAGGAAGGTATTTAAACTTATTTTATAGGTGTCCGCCACCACTTTTGAAAGCCGAATACCTGTATATGCTGACCTATCATCGATCAGTGGTGAGAAACGCTTATAGACTCCTCGCTACACGCTCCCAAGAGTCTAAGGGCACCATTTATGTGGTATTTGTCTTCGGCATGGTCCATTGAAAAGCTGGCTGCTGTTTGGTCTACCTTACCCTTGGTGAATCCCTGGCAGACATCCTGTGATTTCATTGTTACTACTACTGCTGTTATTTTAAACTGGAAGGTTAAAACATATACGCCATGAAATTCATAATAATTTACGTTGCATTGGTGTAAATCGCATCATGAATATTTGTTTCCCTATATGTAATTGACCGACAGTCACCCGCGACATGCCAAAAGACACTCAATGGCAGTTCTCTGGCTTTCGTCTTGAACAAGCATTTTAGGGGTAATCGCGATAACTGCATTCTGAAGTGATAGTTAATAGGTAGCACACTTCAGTTGCAAGCGTATATCGAAGCCACTCTTCAATATGCAGACCACAATGGCTCTCCAGGTCTCCAGGTCTCCCAGCAAGTCATACTAATGATGGCTACTGCTACTCCAAAACAAGCCGAGTTAATTGATGAAATCATATCGGTTTGTGGGAAGTGGTACAATGGTTCATTGATTGATTGATTCATTGATCGATTTATATGTGGGGTTAAACGTCCCAAAATCACCGTATAATTATGAGAGACGCCGTAGTGGAGGGCTCGGGAAATTTTAATCACCTGTGGTTCTTCAACGCGCACCCAAATCTGAGCACATGGGCCTACAGTGTGTGGGAAACGGTACATGGGTGAGCCATTTCGTGCCTAGCAGCGTATGCTTGCTACAGCGTGTGTTATTTCTTCCTTCCAAGACCAGCACTGGGACCGCCATAGACAACTAATGGGCATTAGTCAGCAGTTTCTGTTTACTCCTGTAAGCAGAAAGATCAAAAGGGATGTGCGCTCCACGACCTGGCGTAATGGTCCCAACATCAATACGGTCACTAACGGAGACATGGTTTCGTTTTCTTCAGAGTCCTAGTTTGAGTGCGTATAAAGTGGCAGCAGCAAGCACAGGACCGACTTGACTTGCGGAACAAGGGGCAGGCTTTTATCTGAATGTGGGCGTAGTCAGGCTGATGATGATGATCGGGATGAGTGCGTTCATTGATGCTCCGATACCATTATCCTCAATAAGGCACAAAAGTGAAACCGCAAATGAGTTCATTTGCTAGATAGATAGATAGATAGATAGATAGATAGATAGATAGATAGATAGATAGAGAGATAGATAGATAGATAGATAGATAGATAGATATATATATAGATAGATAGATAGACAGATAGATAGATAGATAGATAGATAGATAGATAGATGGATAGATAGATAGATAGATAGATAGATAGATAGATAGATAGATAGATAGATAGATAGATAGATAGATAGATAGATAGATAGATAGATAGATAGATAGATAGATAGATAGATAGATAGATAGATAGATAGTACTCACTGAAAGCATTAGTTTTGAGGACTTCACGGCAATGAGCGTTAAAGTGTTGGTATGAAAAGGGGCTCCCAGGTTTTCTTTTATTTCAGTCAGGCGCACAACGAAGCGCCAGGATGTGCACTCGGCATCGCTACTTTCCAATTCCTTTTCTCATTCCCACCAGCAACGCCGTAGTAAATATTCTCGAAATTAGGTTGGCTTAACGCTGTATTCAGAAACGCTTCTCGACTCGAATACGGCACTTCACTTATCTGAGTTCAGCACTGCGCCGCTGCTAGACTGATATTGACACTGCTCTTGTCAATAACTGCTGTATATTATTGGCAATATGCAGTGACTTGATCTGCCAAGAGACGGCGCTCCTATCAAATTTTTCAAGTAAAGGTGAAGCATTGAGTGAAGAAACGTGTTAGATTGCGGCGGTGAGTCTACGCTTCTACTTTAACAAAGTATAGTAGACCCAGTACACCTTCTGTCGCGCTTGTCGTTGTCGATGTAGTATCTGTTGTGAGTTCTGCATCACCGTATGGTGATGCAGAACTCACAACAGAAACAAAAAGAAACTCAACCATGCCATTGCATGTTAAAACAAATAAAATACGCTGGTTTCTCTGAAGATATTGGTACTAATACTAACAAGTCGATTTATTTTGTGGAACTGTATTCAACCAAAAAACTGCAAGAAAGCGTCGTGTGATAGTTACCCTGTCGATATTTTATCTGAAATCAATAAATCACCAGATTCACACAAAGATAATCGCATATTATAACAGAAAGAAAGGCGCCCAATTTTATTATAGTGTAAAACTGCGCGCTAATACAAAACTCGCAGGGTTTTTTTTTTGCATTTGCTGACACCCGGCGAAGGCGAATGCAAATCTTCTTCTTTGAAGGGAAAGAGTTTAAAGAGGAACAAGAAGAGAAGGCTGGTCTCCCCCAGACTTTGCCGACATTATATTCGTCGCGGATGTGACGTGGATAGAATGCACATGAACGGAATATAAAACACCAACAAAAACACTTTTGTTCGTTTGAATGACCTGTGAGCCGAAGACACATCTCAATGAACGACAACATACGGGCGTTTCACCGATCGCGCCAACAATGCATGAGCCGGTACGCACATGCTTTCACAGACTTTTCCCTTCGCAGTAAACTTCGGTGGCATGGGATGATGCCGCCGTTCTGGAAATATGAAGTACTGCATCATGACGCTTACGAGTGCCGACCAGGGGCGCTTCCGTCCTTTTAGCACAGTGAAAGCTGGCTACCCGATTTCCACTCCATTCTGTTTCAGTACAATTTAGGCGACTGCTTTTTTGCTCTTAGAGATACGATTTCGGGCATTGGAGCACCTTCAAATGCTCGTAGTTCAAATGACGAGCTCTGCCTTTGGCGGTCGTGAAGCACTCTGTGGCGCAATATAGCATTTGTCACCTCAAACGAGAGCACCTTTTAATAGCGAGAGTCGAGTCTAGGACCTATATAATTGTTGATGTATTTGCACAAGATTCACCTCACTATACTAAATAGACTGTGTTAAATAATTTGTAGTCATTGAAACCAATCGTCGTGATTGAAAAGGATCACTTGGATTGACTTACGCTTTTTTTATAAGGGTAGTAGTACTCGCTAATTTTGAGGTACGAATTGTTTTTCACATGTGTTTCAACCCAGCCACTAGTGCAGTTAGTAACGGCGATAGGGTAATAATCGCTACCTTTGTAGTTACTAACAGCATTTTCTAGCTGCTACTACCCTAACAGTTGCTAAGCATAAGTAGTAGCTCATAAAGGTATTAAGCAAAGTCATTAGTAACTGATACTACCATGTTAATTTGCCCACATTATTTCTCCATTGTGAATACTGGCCAGGTTATTGCCTCATTACTACACAATTCCAGGTAATTTTGCTTGTGTTGTCATGGACACGATGAATACAAAATCTTAAACTTCACATAGTACAATACTAATTATTACACTTCCGAAGCACACAATTTTTATTTATGAATGTGCTATGAACGCTGTTGAAAAGATGCGCTCCTCCTTCGTGTTTTACCTATTGATGTGACCGAAAGACAAATTTTTTTCTTTCTATTGAATGTGCTGATCGTCCCCGTTTCCCACTGAAAAATTGTCGCAACTGCATTACTTTGCCGCGCCTCCAAGATCGGAGACTTTGGAAGGCTTCTGATCTTCACCTGCGTTTTGCACGTCCTCCGTGATCATTTCACCTATAACAAAGCGACGATATCACAATGTGACGTTGCCACATGACGTCACTAGACATCATCATGCCGTTAGTGTGTTCCAGTGAGTGTCGTAATGGATTTATACCACTGCTCACACTCGTACAATATGAAGTGTCCCTGATGTTCAGACAAATGGCTACTTGAGCGTTAACACTCTCTAGCTCAGGCTCTTACTCGAGCTTCTTACAGCGCAGCTCTTTTATGCCCGTCCCTACGTTGAGAAGCGTCACCATTGCCAATACCATCAGCATCAGCGGTGTCAACTAATCACGCGAAAAAATGAAACCAAAAAGAAATACCGTGATCAAGAGAAATTGGAACCCGGACCCTCCGTGTGGCAGTCCAGTGTTCTACCACTGAGCTATGCTGTTGTCTTTTTTCTTAATAATAACATATATTAGAAAAAGCAATAAAATGGTACATGTTGTATCACGCAGAGCTACACTGTTGAAATTACACAGCGACAATACGTGTAAAAGCCTATCTGTGAAACAAGCACGCAGACTATCTGTAAGTCCTATAATTCAAATTGAAATGTTCATAATGTGCTGAACAAAAAAGTAATGAGAGTAAGTACCTTATCCAGATGGGGCTCGCCAGCGAGGCCTAAAACAGCATTACATTATACATCGTTTAAGTCAATCACCATTCAGATGAAATGTGTGCATAAAGAGGTGACTGGTCTGCTTAGCGGTCTTACATATGCATCTCTTACAGACTGTGCATTGTCTTACAGGTACTTTGTCTTGACCAACGCAGAATAATTTCCAAACCCAAACTGTTGTATCATTTGTATCATGAGCAATATAAAATATTCAAAACATATCATCTCCTTGAACCCGTCAGACAATCCTCCTGAATAAACCACAACAAGATAATACAGTTGCCTAAAAGTAACGACTACCTTCAGAAAATTTTTTTCTATCATCAATAACATAGTGGAATAGTCTACCATCATCTTCGGTGTACTGTTAAACTGTAAAATTGTTTGTTCAAAAAATAAGCAATGATATTTGTCCGAGTTTGAGTATAAAATTTTTTTGTTATGCTTGTACGTGATCTAAGAACTGTATCTTTGAAATTGTTGCCAACCATCCCACATTGAACATTTTTTTAATGTGTTCGTCACTCTCGACAGACTTGTAATCGTTTTGTGTAATACTACTCCTGCTTGCACCGAGAAAGTTGGCAGTATATTAAAATAATAAAAATTATTAACAACAATCATAAACCTAAGAATGATAATATTATTTTAATATTAAAAAATGGCAGATCCCACGTTCAGTGGCAGTCGATGATATGCGAAGCAAGAATGACAAAGTTCAATATGTCACTTTAAGATCAGCACAACATTACGAGGTGGACGTAAATTATGCCGTACTTGACTTCCATGTCATCATTATTATGTTTGCGCCAGGCATTTTTCTTCGACGTCAAATCATGTCACGTAATACGAACTTTGGTATACATGAAACTAGCGAAACAGCAACGAGCGCGCTATGAAAAGCTTGTGGTCATGTTTTACATGACCCACATGTCATTATCTTGTTTGAACGTGCCATTACCTTTGTTGTCTATTGACGTCACGTAATAGCAAGTTTAGTATAGGTGAAGCTGCCGAAACGGCCGCGAGTGCATCTTGCGCGTGGCATGTGGTCATGTTCTTACATCCCACGCATATAGTGATCATGATGTTTGCACCATTCATATACCATCGTCATCCATTCACGTTACGTATTACCGAATTTGGTACATGTGAAGCTACCGAAACAGCCGCTAGCGCATCATGAATGTGCTATGTTGTCATGCTCTTACATGGCATGCATGTCATGTTTATCATGTTTGCATCGGTCAAATACTTTCGTCAGCCACTCGCGTCACTAACACCAACATTGGTGTAAATGAAGCTAGCGAAATGGCCGTGAGCGCATAATGACCGCGGTATGTCGTCATGTTCTTGCATGACACGCATGTGATGACTGTCATGTTTGCACTAGTCATATACCTTCATCGTTCATTCACGACATGCTGTATCGAATTTGGTGTATGTGAAGCTAGCGAAATTACTGCGAGCGCATCATGAACATAGCAGGTAGTCATGTTCACACATGACACGTATGTCATGAGTTCCACGTGCGGGCCTGTCACTTATGTTCGCTGTGTAGTCACGTCATACCATACCAGTTTTCCGATATGCCGTGTGAATGGAACTACCGCAGGAGCACCATGGCCATGACATGTAAATCATGACTTTCATGGCATACATGTCATGATTTTCATGTTATGACTAGGCAGTTATGCTCGTCATATGGTCATAATATATGCCATAACCATTTTGGTGTAGATCCCATTAGCCAAATAGCCGGGGGAACTAAAAGTCCTAGTAGGTGGCTTGATAGATAGATAGATAGATAGATATATAGATAGATAGATAGATAGATAGATAGATAGATAGATAGATAGATAGATAGATAGCTAGATCGATAGAATAGATAGATAGATAGATAGATAGATAGATAGATAGATAGATAGATAGATAGATAGATAGATAGATAGATAGATAGATAGATAGATAGATAGATAGATAGATAGATAGATAGATAGATAGATAGATACGGTAAAAGTCGCAAAAGTTCGATAAGAAATGCTTCGCATATAATAAAAAATATGGCAGATTCAACGTACAGTGCGAATATATAATATGTGAAGCACGAATGAGAAGCACGAATAGATGTGCCACTTCAAAATTAGCACAACGTTATGAGGCGGAGATAAATGACGTCGTCAATTACTTCTGTTTCATAAAAAATATGTTTGGATGTGTCATTTACCTTCGTCATCTATCCACGTCAGATGATACCAAATTCAGTATATGTAAAGCTAGCGAAACGGCCCCGAGCACGCTATGACCGTTGGATGTTGTCATGTTCTTACATGATAAGCGTGTCCGGATTATCGTGTTCGTACCAGTCATATATTTCGTCAGCCCTTGAGGTCACGTATCGACAAATTTGGTATATGTGGAACCAGCGAAACGGCCACGAGGGCATCATAAAGGGCCAAATATACTCCAATGTAGTGTTGACGCGCTAGCGCGCTGGGAACAGCAACACTACGTTAGCAAAACGCGAGCACTCTATAGTATAACGCCTAGGCGCGACCGGTGCGACCAGCGTCCGTTGGCGTGGCCCGACGTCACCCGGCGCGAAAGGCGACATGCTGCATTTTGCGCCGATGCATTACACAGAGAACACTGCGTCTCCAACTTTTTCCGACGGAGGGACGTCAGACGCGCTGAAACACGCATGCGTCGCGTGCCAGCGAGTATATCGCAGGACTGTCACCTGGTGTGGCAACGCCGACGCGGCCCGACGAAATGAACGCTGGTGAGCACGCACACCACGTCACGTCGAAAGGTATTGACGCCTTGACTGTGGCATATAGTCATGTTCTTACATGACACGCATCTCATGATTATCATGTTTGCACCAGTCACATACCTCCGTCATCCATTGACGTCACGTAATACCAAAGTTGGCATATGTAAAACTAGCAAAACGGCCGTGAGCGCATCATGAGTGTGGCATGTAGTCATGTTGCTACGTGACACGCACGTCGTGATTAATATGTTTGGATGTGTCATTTACCTATGTCGCCCGTTCACGTCGTGTGTTACCGAGCTTGGAACATTGGAAGTTGCCCCGCCGCGGTGGTCTAGTGGCTAAGGTACTCGGCTGCTGACCCGCAGGTCGCGGGTTCAAATCCCGGCGGCGGCGGCTGCATTTCCGATGGAGGCGGAAATGTTGTAGGCCCGTGTGCTCAGATTTGGGTGAACGTTAAAGAACCCCAGGTGGTCAAAATTTCTGGAGCCCTCCACTACGGCGTCTCTCATAATCAAATGGTGGTTTCGGAACGTTAAACCCCACAAATTAATCAATCAACATGGGAAGTTAGCGAAATGGCCGCGAGCGCATCATGAGCGTAGCATGTAATTTTCTTGTCACACGACGCGCATCTCATGTTGATCATGTTTTTACCAGTATCATACCTTTGTCATCCATTCACGTCCCGCTGCAAAGTGCGCTGCAAAGCCTACAGGACATCTCGGAAATCGACAGAGTCACAGTTAAATCAGTGATCCCCACTGACTGTAAGGGCAGTGTTGGCGTCATCTATGACATGGACGTTTCCATTTCCGCTGAAGATTTCCCAATTTTGATAAAGCCAACTACAGACGCCATCCTCATCAAGCACATCACAAGGCTTGGTTAGTCACGATGCCTGAAGATTGTTTTTGAGAGAGACAGTCTTCCCCCACACGTCAAAGTTGGCCACGTTCGCCATCAGGTCCGTCCATACATACCAAAGCCCCTACAATGCTTCAGATGCTTCAAGATGGGACATGTCAAAGGAGTATGTACCAGCAATGTCGTGTGCCCGCGGTGTGCCGAACCTCATTCAGAAGACACCTGCCACGCAACTGTGTTCAAGTTCTCCAATTGCCACGGTGCTCATAAAGCGTCATCTAAAGATTGCCCACGAGTGAGAAATGAACGCGCGGTGCTGAAACGCATGGTGCGCAACGATTCAACGCACAGAAAAGCCGCTGCTACTGTCAGGCGACGTCGGCGTCACCACAGAAGATCATCACGCAACGTGAAATCTGCCGATAGAGACCCGTTATCTCAAGCAAGAAGAACTGGCCCCCCATCATCAAGCTCTGTGAAGACGGATACACCGAAAACAGAATCAGGGTCAAGACTCCCACCTCGTGAAGAGTGGCCATCACTTCCACGAACACACCCTGTTTCAGAGGTGCATTGATCCCCGCCAACCTCGATGCCATCACGAACCACTGATGAAAAGACAACTGAGGGTCGCCAGGTCATCAACATGTTGCAGACCCTTATGAGCGCAATGCGCATGCTCCTAAGCAACATGAACACCCCATCAGCGCAGAGCGCACTCCAAGTGCTTGACACTTTGAGTCCGGTGCTTGCAGCTCTAAGGTAAAGCGATGACCCGCAACATGTTATCCTTTCGAGAGGAGGTCAAGAACGCATCTGTCCTTCAGTGGAATGCCAGAGGACTTAGGGCGCGTTTGTCCGAGTTCCGGCAATATGTATTCACAAACCAGTTCTCCATAATTGTGATTTGTGAACCGAACCTGTCAGCTCAGATGAGACTGTCTGGATATGAGTGCTTTATGTCTTCTACCCACGGAGAGCGCAGCAAGGTCGTTGTGTTCATACGGCACGACTTAACTTATGTTCATCGCCGTGTACCCCCTGATGAAGAAAACCAATACGTTTGCCTAACAGTAAAAAACAAGAAGACAGAATTCACCATCATCGGAGCCTACTTACATCCATCAAGTCGTCTAGACCGTGAGCGCTTGCGCGGAATTTCGAATTCAACTTTTCAGCCATGGGTGATAACTGGTGACTTCAATGCCCACCACTGCTTATGGGGAAGCTCCAGGGTCAACACTAGAGGTAGACAGTTAGTGTATTTCACTTCTGAATGTGAACTTATCCTCGTGAATGACGGCAGCCCTACTTATCTGCGCGGATCGGCCTATAGCAGTTGCCTGGACCTCACTTTCGTCTCACGCTCGTTCACTCGCACAGTGCACTGGTTTTCGGATTTGGAAACAAGGGGCAGTGACCACATCCCAACATACCTGAAGATTGACGGCTTTCCAAGTCTCAAGTCCTCCAGAGCCGTCCAGTGCACCGATTGGCAAAAATACAACTTAATTATGGAAGACTATGTTGGCGCCTCACCCTTCATCCTAGAGGACGCAACACAGAGTGTCCTACAGTCAACGACGCGTTCGCTTCCGGTGAGCTCATCCCGCACTGATATGGACATTGATCTCGAGAAACTTCGAGTGATTCGTCGTCGTGCAGAACGACGTTATAGACGCACGAGGTCACTTGATGATCTGAGAGTGGCCAGACGTACACAAAAGAAAATACAGCGTCACATGGACAAGTTGGACAAGCAACGATGGGTATCTTTTTGCGAGTCTTTGGATCCCAGAAAGCCTCTGTCACTAATCTGGAGAACTGTCCGGGGTCTTCGTACAACCATTACTCAGCGCTACCCATTAAAATCTCTGGCACTTCACTTACGCTGCGAAGAGATTGATGTCGCAGATTCTTTCTGTCGAAGGATTGCCTGCGGCTCAAATTCAACTAGGACAAAGACGCCCGACTTTTCTGTATCCTCACGTGATCCCCGAAGGGAAATTTCGTTTTCAATGAACGAACTAAAGGCTGCGCTTGCTTTGTGTAGGCGTTCTTCAGCGTCAGGACCTGACGGCATCACTTACCGCGCTCTGTGTCACCTAGGAGATCAAGCTCGGCAGGCACTCTTGCCGCTGTACAACGACTCCTGGCAAACTGGCATGGTTCCACAGGAATGGAAGTCAAGTCGCCTGATTCCACTTCTCAAAGCCGGCAAGTCACCCTTGGACATTTCCTCTTACCACCCGATTGCCCTCGCGAGCTGTGTGGGAAAAGTTATGGAAAAGATGATTTTAACGCGTCTGGAATGATACTTAGAGTTCTACGAAATATATCCAGATGCCATGTCCGGGTTCCGACGAGGCCGCTCGTCAATTGACAATGTAGTTGACTTGGTGACATATGTCGAACACCAGAAGGCCTGCAAACGGTTATCTGCTGCTCTGTTTCTTGACGTTAAAGGGGCATACGACAATGTCACCCACGAAGCCATTCTCAGGGCACTAGGAGTGGGACTCGGTGGCAGGATATATACGTGGGTTCAGAGCTACCTACAGAATAAATCATTTCACGTGCAGACAGAGAATAACCCGACACCCGAGTATTACTGCAGCCGAGGAGTCCCGCAAGGCGGAATGCTAAGCCCGACACTGTTCAACCTAACACTCATTGAACTAGTTGGCAAGCAACCAAGCAGTGTACGACTTTCCATTTATGCTGATGACATCTGTGTGTGGACATCAGGTGTGACTCGACTTCAACTGCGCGCTCGACTTCAGAAGGCAGCATAAGTGACATCGTACCACTTACGCAAACAAGGGCTCGAAAGCGCAAGTGAGAAGTGTGCAGTCGTGGCTTTCACCAGAAAACCAATGTCCGCTTACGGCATATTAATTAACGGGCAGTTGAGGTCAAGCAGCCGGAGTCACAGGTTCTTGGGAGTCGTAATCGACCGAAACCTGTCTTGGACACCCCACGTAAACTACGTGAAAAAGCGGCTGACTGCCATGTGTCACTTATTCAGGTTTATTGCTGGGAAAAGTTGGGGATTGTCTGTCGAGTCTATGTTACAGATGTACAAGGTATTATTTATTGGATTCCTGCGGTATAGCCTACCCGTTATATCTAACACGTGCAAAACGAACCTGCGCACAATCCAAAATATTCAAGCCCAAGCGCTTAGAATATGCCTTGGTTTACCCCGCTGCGCATCGACAGCTGAAACAATTGCCATTGCACAGGACTACTCGATCATGACACACACCACCATTGAGACGATGCGTACGTACCTCAGGCAACATGCTAGGAATCCTTCCCACCACTTGGCAACCCTCGTTACTGACAGGCCCCGCACGAAATTTAGTGCAAATGTCTGTGCTCATCGTGCGTCGTTTACGTCAGGTTTTACGCCTGCTGAGAAACTGGTGTATCCTCCGTGGTGCCTGACACTTCCACAAGTACGTGTTTCAATTAAAGGAATACAGAAAAAATCAAATTTGCCTTCATCAGCCCTAAAACAATTGAGCTTGAGCCATCTGCACGAAATGTACAACCACGTGCACATATACACTGATGGTTCAACCACAGCGTCTGGTTCTGGTGGTGCGGTGGTGATTCCAGCTAGAGGAATCACTCTGCGAATCTAACTGTCACATGTCACTACGTCCACAGCGGCAGAACTTGCGGCTTTGCGTGGCGCCCTAGAGTACATCAAATCCCAAAGGCCGAGTAATTGGGCGGTGTTTTCCGACTCAAAACCAGCCCTACAGAGCATGCAGTCAGTCCTTCGATGAGGTTGCCATGAACAATTAACTTACGAAGTTGTCAAGCTTGTTCACCACGTCACAGATACAGGCCACGAGGTCAAGTTTCAGTGGCTTCCTGGCCATTGTGGGATCTGTGGCAATGATTCCGCAGACAACGCGGCTCGCGCATCGCACCAAGAAGAACACACCATTCCGATTCCTTTGTCAAGGACTGACGCTGCAAAGCAACTTCGTCACCTGGCACGTAGTCTGAGTCTGCAGGAGTGGAACACCCCAAGTATAAGACATACGAGACTATACAAAATAAACCCTCGACTGGAACTTCGACCTCCATCCGGACTTCGTCGATGTGAAGCTTCACTTCTTTGTCGCCTTTGGTTGGGGGCTGCCTTCACAAAAGCATATAGAACCCTCATCGGATTGACCGACAATGCGGAATGCGACGTCTGCTGCACCAAAGAAAACATCGACCATCTGATATGCCATTGCCCTCGATTTTCCTCTGAAAGACAGAAGCTTTCGGACGCATTGAGACAATTGAACAATCGGCCACTCTCGGTGCAGATGCTACTGAAACACCGTCATCGCCTTTCGTCGGCTCAAAAAGCAGTCAAAGCTGTATTGTGCTTTTTGAGGACTACAGGCCTATGTGACCACCTTTAACTTTTGTGACCACCTTTAACCACCTTTAACCGCAGCCTCATTTCCGCTGGTACAAAATTCAAGTAGCACCCTTGTAAATTTCAGGTTAAGAACGTTAAGAAACAAAATATGCTCGAAATTGAACTTTCTTCCTCTTACCTCTCCCACTAATACGTGCCTCGTTATGAGTCGAAGACTTGTAACGTGAGTGCACCGGCCATGGTCGTCTGTAGATGTTAGGGTATTTTCACGCACTACACGCACAGCCCCATCGCATGTTCGGGTAGCCCTGCCACACCCAAGTGGAGGGTGAAAAGGCATCGCCGATCCGTTCATTCCCTCCCCCCCCCTCCCCGCTTGATTGCGGCAGGTGTGCCGGCATGTGCGTTGCGGCTCTGCGCATAGTGCGTGCAAAGTCCCTCATGCTGCTGGATTGCTGAGCCAAAGCTCACTTGATTGATTCTAAGCCTCGGCGGCCATGTTTTAGATGATGACGAATGGCTAGATGGCCAAACACTTAGATATATGTGCACGTTAATACACCCCCAGTGTCTGAAATTTCCAGAAACTTTTACACGATGACCCTTATATACATAATGTGGTTTTAAGACGTTAAAACCCTATAATTATTAAGAAACACTTGTACTCTGTAACATAACTATAAATATAGCGATGACACGATTGTCGATAACTATCACAGTTTCACTGTGATATTTGTACACTGCGGCCTCAAAGAATGGTGGCGCACAATACTGCAAAGAGAAAGAGATGATTAGGGCAAAAAAGTTTGTGAAGTTGTGCGGAGCACAAAAAAAAGAGACAAAAATGTAGTAGCGCTTGGCTTTGTCGTTAACTCTTTCTTTTCATCTCTCTCTGCCCAATACGCAAGCTCACAAGATTGAGGAAAAAGGCGATTTCAACCGGGACCAGAAACGAAAAATATTTCTTTTATTCTTCGGGCTCTACTCTTTGAAACCGTTTGGGAGAAGGTAGAAAGAAAGAAAAAAAACACGGATCACACATTTGCGCTCGCTTTAGAAAGCCACCAGTAAATAGGAACATTACCTTTTTTCCCCCCTTTTTTTTCCTCCGCCTACTCCTTCTTACCGCGTGAAGGCGCAGGCGTCAGGCGTAATATGTGACCTAATGATCTCAGCTCCTCCGGGGATTTCTGTTTTTGTAACCACCTTCCAGTTCCCCTTTTCTCACTCGGGCAGCAGCCAAGGAGGATTGGCAGCAACTGCCGCAAAGAATGACGCTTCCATACAACTGCGTGTTTTCATAGTTTATTTTTCCTAAAACTCCCGGGGTATTGTTCGGAAAAATATTTGGCGTTATTCGGAGCTTATGTCTGCTGAATTCCTAATTCTCTGAAAGTCGCCGTTTATTTTGCAATATGAGTTGTTGAAATATGCTCTTATAAATAATATGTTACAGCAAAATTGTATTGCATTGCTGCTTATATTCATGTTTCTTCATTATTTTATTATTTTCCTTTTTTGTGTTTAATTAAGCTTGTAATAAGGCTGTTCATGTACACCAGTGTTTAATTGCCGAAGTGTGCTTTTTACGGGGCCGAATATAGTTGAACTGCTCCTAGGCCTTTTCTCTCAGCCTCCCTAAATGCCCTGACGGAAAATGCAGCACCCGGTATTTATTATTGTTGTCAATACACTGGAACCTTAGATATTCGACATGGGTAATATGGGAACCCAGTTTGTGTATTCTACGTGACCCCAAGGTCTGACCGCACAAACATCTTATACACAATCACAAATACTTGAACACAGAAGACCTGCGGTTGTTCGTATCACAACCTTGAAGCTTGCTATAGAAAAAAAAAGGCAGATCCCACGTACAGTGGGAATCAATGATATGCGAAGCACGAATGAAGAAGGTTGATATGTCACTTTGAAATCACCTCAACGTTACAAGGTGGAGATAAATTATGCCACACACGACTTGCGTGTCATGATTATCATGTTTAGATGTCTCGTTTACCTTCATAATCTATTCACGTCACGTGTTACCAAAATTTGTATATGTGGAGCTAGCGAAACGGCCGCCAGCACGCTATCAGCGTGGTATGTTGTCATGTTCTTATACGACACGCTTATCAGGATTACCATGTTCGCACCAGTCATATATTTCATCATCCATTCACGTCACGTAACACCAAATTTGGTATATGCAGAGCTAGCGAAACGGCCATGATTACATCATGAAGGGCCCAATTACTCCAATGTGACGCTAAGGCGCGCGCACGCTGGGCACAGTGGCGCTTTACGTTAGCAAAATACGACAACTAAGTAGTTTCACGCCAGGCGCGACCAGCGTGACCAGCGTTCATCGGCGTAGCCCGATGGCAACCGGCACAAAATGCGACATGCTGCATTTCGCGCCGCACTGCGTCTGCCTGTTTTCGTGATGGACGCGCATGCGTCAAAGCAACGCAGGGCGGCGCGCGCCCGAGAGTATGCGGCAGGACCGGCGCCCGGCGTGGCAACGCCTGCCCGCATGCGCACCGTGTCACGTCGAAGTGTATTGGCGCCTTGACTGTGGCATGTAGTCATTTTGTCACATGACACGCATTTCACGATTATTATGAATGCACCAGTCACATCCCTTTGTCATTCATTCACGTACAGGAATACTAAATTTGGCATATGTGAAGCTAGCGAAACGGCCGCGAGCGCGTCATGAATGTGGAATGTAGTCATGTTGTTACATGACACGCATGTCGTGATTATCATGTTTGGGTGTGTCATTGACATCTGTCGTACGTTCGCGTCACGTAATATGGAATTTGGTACATGTGAAGCTATTGAAACCACCGCGAGCGCATGATGAGCGTAGCATTAAGTCATGTTGTCACATGGCATCCATCTCATGTTCATCATGTTTGGACCAGTCTCACACCTTCGTCATCCATTTACGTCCGAAATACCAAATTTGGTATAAGGGAAGCTAGCTAAACGGCCACCAGCGCATCATGAACGTTCCATGTAATGATGTTGTAACATGACACGCATCTCATGATTATCATGTTTGCACCAGTCACATACCTTCGTCATCTATTCACGTACCGTAATACCAAATTTTGTGTATATGACGCTAGCAAAACGGCCGTGAGCGTATCATGAGCGCGGCATGTAGTCATGTTGTTACATGACATGCATGTCATAATTTTCATTTTGGGGTCTGTAGTTTGTGTTCTCCATGCAATTGTGTCATACCATACCAGTTTTGGAACATGTCAGAACGAGACCACCACAAGAGCAGCAAGAGCATGAAATAGAAATCATGAAGTTCATGACATACAAGTCATGATTTTCATGTTATGACTAGTGAAATATGCTTGCCATATCGTAATATTATGCCATAACATGTTTGGTATCGATACCATTTCCAAACGGTGGAGAGCTAAAAGTCGTAGGCGGAGAGATAGATAGATAGCTAGATAGATAGATAGATATATAGATAGATAGATAGATAGATACTGTCAATGTCGGCGAAGTTCGCTAAGAAATGCTTCGCATTTGTAGTGCGTAAAGAGAGGTTGTGTCAAGCCCGACGCTTCGACAGGTGCACTTGTCTTCTTCAAGGCTAGAAGAGTTCTCTTCTAGCCTTGAAGAAGACAAGTGTGCCTGTTGAAACGTCATTCTCTTCTTGGCTAGAGAATGACAAGTCTGCTTTTAGAAACTTCGGCTTGACACCACCCCTTTTACGGATTTTTTCATCGCAAGCTTCCATATTCGCTTTCCTCCCGTTTCTTGAAACCTTAAAGCTTATTGTAATGGACGCAACCATACTTTAGGAGCTTAGTGCCACTGAATATGGTGCTGTCTATTTAATGATGATTTTCGGCCTTGAAAATTGCATTCGAACGTTGGAAATGCCTTCCGAATGTCAGAGTTTAGCAGATAAATTTAATTTGAATAAATTGGGAGATGCCACGTAAAATACGCTGAAATTTATGATACTTGAAGCACGAAGGAGGTAGGGTGATATGTTGCTTTAAAATCAGCACAACGTTACGTGGCGAATGTAAGTTAAGCCGTACATGACTTTAATGTCATAATTATCATGTTTGGACGTGTCATACTCCTTCGTCGTTTATTCACATCACGTGATACCAAATTTGTTATATATGGAGCTAGCGAAACGGCCACGAGCGTACAATGAGCGTAGCTTGTAGTCATGTTTAGATGACACTTATGCCGTCATTATAATGTTTGTATGTGTCAAATATCTTCGCTGTCTATTCACTTCACGTCATACTAAATTTAGTATATATTGAGCTAGCGAAATGACCGCAAACGCGCTGTGAGCGTAGCATGTAGTCATGTTTTACATGCCACGCATGTCATGGTTATCATGTTTGGACGTATCATTTAGCTTCGTCGTTCATTCAGCCACATAATACCCAATTAGGGATATGTGAAACTAGCGAAACGGCCACCAGCGCATCATAAGCGTGGTATGTTGTTACGTTCTTACATGACGCGCATGTCCTCATTGTTATGTGTGCACTAGTCATATTACCATTGACGTCACTTAACACGAAAATTGGCATAAGTGGAGCTACCGAAACGGCCGCCACCACGCTATGAGCCTAGCATGTAGTCATGTTTTACATGGCATGTCTGCGAAGATCTTCATCTTTGGACATGTCGTCACTATGTCAAATCGAACTTTGTCGTCAATTCACGTCACGTCATACGAAATTTGGCGTTTGTGAAGCTAGCTGAACGACCACGAGCTCATCATGAGCGTAATATTTTGTGATGTTCTTACGTGATACGCATATCATGATCATCATGTGTGCATCACTCATATACCTTCGTCATGCATTGACGTGATGTTCCACCAAAATTGGTATATGTCAAGCATGCGAAACGACAACGAGCGAACTATGAAGCAGCAAGTAGTCATGTTTTACATGACACGCATGTCATGATTATCATGCTTGGACGTGTCATTCACCTTTGCCGTCTGTTCGCATCACGTATTAGCGAATTTGGTATGTGTGAGGCAAGCGAAACAGCCGCGAGGGCATCATGAGTGTGGCATGTTGTCATGTGGTTACATGACACGCATGTCATATTTTATTATGTTAAGGTCTGTAGCTTATGTTCCCTATGCAGTCATGTCCTACCATACCAGTTTTGCATCTTTTCACGTGAACGAAACCACCGAAAGAGCGGCAGACCCTGAAATGTAAATCATGACTATCATGACATACATATCATGATTTTCATTTTATGACTGGTCACCGACAAGACCCTGAAATGTAAATCATGACAATCATGACGTACATGTCATGATTTACATTTTATGACTAGTCACGTATGCTCGTCATACAATCATGTGATGCTGTACCAATCTTGGTACCGATACTATTATCGAAACGGCCAGGAGAGCAAAGAGTCATAGGCGGCCAGATAGATAGATAGATAGATAGATAGATAGATAGATAGATAGATAGATAGATAGATAGATAGATAGATAGATAGATAGATAGATAGATAGATAGATAGATAGATAGATAGATAGATAGATAGATAGATAGATATATAGATAGATGTATAGATGGATAGATGAATACATGGATAGATACGCTCAAAGCGCCGAAGTTCACTGAGAAATGCTTCGCATTAAAAACTTCTACCATCTCCAGCTCAAGTGAACCAAGTAACAGATGCAAAGCAGCCGGCCCTAATGCTTCCACTGGCGGCAACCTTGACTTTGGCTCTCATCAAGCGAAAGCCAAGTAAAGACGTTTATGACTGAATTTTGAAAACGTTATAGAAGCGTAATCGAAAAGAAGTCTCCATTGGACCAATGTACTGTCTATTGCAGACGGTACATTCAGACATGTATTTATTGTTATAACTATCACAAATAAATGGACCACGAGTGTCGAATGGAGTGGGGCTTCTGGCTTTCTGTGTCGTTTGTATATGTGCGCACAATTTGCGATTCGCTTCTTTGCATGGTGCATAGCCAGTTATTTTGGGCTCATTTACTTTTTATGACGTTAATGATTTTGGTATTTGTATCGTCGGTATGCGGCGTGACGTGGTTTAGGAAAAAAATACTAAAATACTATTTAGATGCTCATTTTTCGCAAAAATAGTATAGCACCGTTTCAATATGAAAGCGCTGAAGCTGAGTGCATCAGTACAAGATTGGTGATATCATTGTTATCGGCGAAACGTTCTCACCTAAGAATTACCACTCTGTCTACTTTATCTGCTGTACTCCTTTCGCCTTCGTATAAAGCCGATTGACATTGTAGTTTTGTGAGAGAAGTTTGAAGTTGTTCGCAATTAACTATAAAATGTTCGCGGTTGCACCAATCGTTGGAAGCGGTGGGCCAGACTCTAAGGAATCGCGGCCTTCCAATGTCGAACAAGGCCGCTTTCTAAAAGTGGAAGCGGGCTTTTATCAGAAGGTTTGAGGTATAGATTAGTCAGCAGTTTTCCTCTGTACATTGACACAGCGACGTCTAGAAGATTCACCGGAAGCGACGAGTAATTATGCGATAGTTCGATTGAAGGATGAAAATTATTCAATTGCATCCCTAAATTTCAAAAGACCTTTTTTCCTATCGGTTCAAAGGAATAAGATGTCAATAGATAGCTTATAATAAGAAAGGTTGTATGTCAGTACTGGATAAGAAATTATTCTTCAAAGTGCCCGTAAATATAATAGCATCATTCAGGCCTATCGGAGTTCCCATAGAGGTACCACTAACCTGAATAAAATGTATATTATTGAGTTCAAAGTTATTAAGTTGAAGAATAGGCTTTAGAAGCAATCTCAGGGTTTCTTTCTCTAGACGCTTTTCAAAACGGCAATCTTTATGCGCTTTAAGTATTGCTGGAATTTGATCGCCATGTAGTATGTTAGTGTACAGTGAGGTGCCGTCGAGGGTTACAAGGATTGAACTATCCGCAATATTGAGGTTTATCAAATATTCGAGAAAACTATAGGTATCCTTTACGAATGACGGAAATGTTCCTGGAATTAGGTGGATAAGGTAGTCTATACGTCGCGTGAAAATTTCTGCGTTGTAGTGCTCACAAACCAAATGATTGGGCGGTCAGGTGTACCTTGTTTGTGAATCTTTTGCAGCAAGTAAAGCCTACCAGCTAGGGGAACGAGTGGTATGAGAGGCCCTACCATTTTTTCGTTTAGTTTTTTTCTGGTTTAGCAGTTTTGTGAGCTGATATATTACAATGGTCCTAAAGTGATCAGCTGGATCGCTTGGAAGGGGTTTATATAAAGAGGTATCCAAAAGTTATCTGGTCACTTCTATCATATAATCACTCTTATTAAGAGCAACAATCGCTCCTGTCTTATATGCGGGTTTTACGACATCATAATTGTGAGAAAGCCCCGCCGAGGTGGTCTAGTGGCCAAAGTACTCGGCTGCTGACCCACAGGTCGCGGGATCAAATTTCGGCTGCGGCGGCCGATGGAGGCGGAAATGTTGTAGGCCCGTGTGATGAGATTTGGGTGAACGTCAACGGAGCCCAGGTGGTCAAAATATTGTTACGGGGAATAAAGTATACACTGGCGAGCAAATGCGTACTGGCGAATATACTGGCGAGCAAATGCGTACAACGCTGCTGCAGTCGGAGCACGTTCACGTTCAGCACTTCGTCGTCGTCATCCTCAGGCATCTACTTAGCCCGTGACATTACCCGCCGGCGGCCGAAGCACCGTCCCGATGCGATCAATTCTCGAGGCGTGAGTAGTATAGTTTAAGCCGTGAGACGTGCACTATATTGGTCGGGACTAAAGCTGGTACTGACGTGGTATGGAGTGGAGCTATCTCATAGGTCACGCTGGTGACCTTGCGTATGACGCGGTAGGGGCCAACGTAACGGGACATCAGTTTTTCGCAGAGACCAACATGACGTGATGGTAACCATAGCAACACGAGCGACCCCGGACGTCGCGGTGCCGGCGATCGTAAGCACTCTTGGTTAAGCTGCGAGGCACATGAGCGATCCTGGGCGACTTGGCAGCTCGGGCCAGGGTATCACGAGCATAAGCAGTCGATGAGGGGGTGTCAGATTGGAGCATGGTATCTATGGGCAAAGGCGGGTCATAACCAACAGTAGGTAAAAAGGTGAAAATTCTGCTGTATTATGACGTGAACTGTTGTATGCGAAGGTAACGAAAGGTAAGTGGACGTCCCAATCTTTATGATCCTTGGAGACGTACATCGCTAACATATTCGTCAGGGTATGGTTGAGGCGTTCAGTGAGGCCGTTGGTTTGCGGATGGTACGCTGCAGTGAACTTGCGGTGGGTAGAGCAGGATCGTAGGAGCTCGTCGACTACTTTAGATTGAAAAGAGCGGCTGCGGTCGGTGATCAACTGACGAGGAGCACCATGACGCAGCTGGTGGGGAGGGCGCGTGTAACGGCATACCGCGTTGCGTAGTCGGTAACAATAGCAATCCACTTATTACCGGCGGCCGACACAGGAAAAGGTCCTAGAAGATTGAGGCCAACTCGGAAAAATGGCTCATCCAGTACTTCAATGGGCTGGAGGGCACCAGCAGGTCCCAGAGCAGGTGTCTTGCGGCGCTGGCAGAGGTCGCATGCCGCAACGTACTGTCGCACAGAACGGTAAAGGCCAGGCCAAAAGAATCGGCGGCGAATGCGGTCATACGTGCGTGACACACCTAGGTGTCCAGCGGAGGGGGCATCATGGAGCTGGGCCAAAACGTCTGAGCGAAGATGCACAGGAACAACGAGTAAAAGCTTAGCACCATCAGGGTGGGCGTTGTAGCGGTGCAAGATGTCGTTGTCAAGAACGAACAGTTGTAAGGAGTGGTCCGGGTGGGGAGAGTGCAGACCGTTTATTAGCACGCAAAGAGGGGTCGCGGCGTTGTTCAGCAGCTATGTCGGTGAAGTCGGTAATTGAAAGAACGAGGGCCTCTTGTCCATCTTCCATCGTGTCAGGGGGATCGACTGGGTAATGGAACAAGCAGTCGGCATCCTTGTGAAGTTGTCCGGATTTATAGGATACGGAAAATGTGTACTCTTGTAAGCGCAGCGCCCAGCGACCAAGGCGTCCCGTAGGGTCCTTGAGTGAGGAGAGCCAGCAAAGCGCATGGTGGTCCGTAATAACTGAGAATGGTCGGCCATACAGGTACGGTCGGAATTTCGCAATGGCCCAGACGAGGGCTAAGTACTCGCGTTCTGTGATGGAATAATTTTGTTCCGAGCGCGACAACAGTCGGCTTGCATACGCGACGACGCGGTGCATGCCTTGTTGCCGCTGCGCCAGCACTGCGCCTATGACGTGGCCACTGGCGTCAGTATGAAGCTCCGTCAGTACGAAGCGGCAGATGGGTTGAAGTGTGCTAGGACTAGTGGATTGGTGAGAATGTCAACGAGCGACGAGAAGGCACTTGCTTGCTGTTGGCCCCAGGTGAATGCGACATCCGTTTTGAGGAGGCAGGTTAGAGAACGAGCTACTTCAGCAAACTTCTCGACAAAACGACGGAAATAGGAGCACAGTCCCAGAAAACTTCGGACGTCCTTGGCTGAGCGGGGTGTGGGGAAGTCGCGAACTGCTCGGACTTTCGCAGGGTCTGGTTGAACGCCCGCAGCGTTAACAAGATGGCCGAGTACGCAGATTTGGAATTGCCCAAAGCGGCATTTGGACGAGTTAAGTTGCAAGTTGGCACGTCGAAAAACATCAAGCACTGCGGACAGAGGGGTAAGATGGTCGTCGAAAGTAGTCAAAAAAACAATAACGTCGTCAAGATAGCAGAGGCAGATGGTCCACTTCATGCCTCGAAGGAGAGAGTCCATCATGCGCTCAAAAGTCGCGGGGGCATTGCATAATCCAAAAGGCATCATCTTGAACTGATAAAGTCCATCAGGAGTCACGAAGGCCGTCTTCTATGTCTTTGTCGTCCACAGCGATCTGCCAGTAGCCTGAGCGAAGGTCGATTGAAGAGAAATATTTGGCACCATGCAAGCAATCGAGTGCATCATCTATGCGTGGTAGGGGATAGACATCTTTCTTGGTAATATGGTTGAGATGGCGGTAATCAACACAGAATCTCCAGATATTGTCCTTCTTTTTAACATGTACAACGGGTGAGGACTAGGGACTAGATTAGGGTTCGATTATGCCCTTTTGAAGCATTTTATCGACTTCTCGTTGTATAATAGCACGCTCCAGGGCTGACACACGGTAGGGTCGAGCGTCACCGGTGTCGATGCGATGGGTTACCACGGATGTCTGGCACAAATTATGGTCGCCGATGTCAAAGATGTCCTGATAAGAAGCAAGCACATGGCAGAAAGCAGACAGACTTGTTCAGAGGTGAGCTTGTCAGATAGCATTGGCTTGAAAAGGTCGGAACAGCAACGTCACGAGAGCAACGTTGATGAAAAATCGGGTGGCGAATCGGTGGTTAAGGCGGAAACTGTGTTGTCGACCAGTGTTGTCAGATGCGCAAGTGACATGCCGCGAGGAATAACTTGGGCTGAGAAGCCAAAATTGAGGACGGGAAATGAAGTTCGGTTGTCCTTAACGGTAACCACCATGTTGGGGAGTGCAACATTACGTGTCATGGCCACGTCAGAAATTGGGGCAGCAACATAATCACCATCGGGTACTGGAGGATATGGCGACAGTTGGACTTGGACTGCGGCTTGCGGCGGAAGTCTAAGAAAATCGACAGAGCGTAGACGAGGTGGGCTGGTAGAGACGGTCTCTGAGAAGGACGGTAGTTCGAGCCGAAGACCTTTGGAACAGTCAATGAGCGCAGCGTGTGAAGTCTGAAAGTCGAGTCCAAGGATGAGGTCATGAGGGCAATTTTCCACTACAGCGAATAGAACTGAAGTTTGATGCTCAGAAATCGTTAATCGCGCACTGCACATTCCAACCACAGCACGAGTACTCCCATCCGCTGTACGAACGGTAGGTGCAATCGCAGGCGTCAGAACGTTTTGGAGGCGGCGGCGGAGGTCTGAGCTCATCACAGATATTTGTGCGCCGGTATCAATAGGAGCAGTTACAGGTAAACCATCGATGAGAATTGTAAGAAAGTTGCACCGCTGGTCGGGAGTAATCAGAGGATTTGCAGTCCGAGTCCTGTATGCAGCGTCACCTCTGGAGGCTGCACCAGCTAGCTTTCCGAGCAACGGTCGTAGGGAGACCGAGAACGGCGGGGTCGGGCCGAGCGGGACTGATGACGCACGGACGATGGTGAGCGGCTGGTCCGACGTTCTGGATTATGCTCTGCACCTGTCTCAGCACGGTAGGACGGGGCATAAGGTGCACGTTCGGAGCGAGGTCCCCAATCATAGAAACTCGGTCGAGGTGATGAGGTCCAACGGCTGCGGCAATGGCGAGCGATGTGTCGTATCCGATGGCACGTGAAACATATGGACCGATCATCATGAGTGCGCCATTCAGTTGGATTTCGTCGTGGCGCGAACGTGCGGTTCGGAGTGGCAGCCGCAACGACTGGAGCTGAGCTGGAAGTAGCAGGGGCATTTTGATGAGGTGGCGAAATGCCCATATTCGCGAGCTCCTGTCGAACCACGGCCTGTATCATTGAAACAGCATCGAGGTTGTGTCCTGGCGCGCTGACGCTAGACATAGCGGATGCCATAGCCTCGAGTTCCCGACGGACTATTCTGGTGACATTTTCCGGCACTGGTGGTTGATGTAGTGTGGGTAAATCTTCGCAAGAGGACGTAGCCGCCGTGTTGGGAAGGCGGTCAAATCGGTAACTAATGCGCCTACTTTTTACCTGTTCGAAGCGATGACATGCTTCGATGACCGACTCCACCGTTGAGCAATCCTTGAACAGGAGAAAATTGAAGGTGTCATCGGCAATTCCTTTCAGGATGTGTCCGACTTCGTCCTCGTCGAGCATGTCCTTGTCGATCTTGCGGCACAAAGCCAACACGTCCTGCATGTACGCGATGTACGGTTCTGTGGATGTCGGGGCACGAGTCGCAAGCTCTTTCTTTGCGGCCACTTGACGTACAATGGCTTTCCCAAATAGATAGCGCAATTTCTGCTTACAGACGTCCCAGCTAGTCAACTCTTCTTGATGTGTGTCGTACCAGAGTTTTGCCGTGCCATGCAAGCAGAAGATGATGTTCGCCAACATAAGCGTCGGATTCCAATGGTTGCTGCTGCTTACGCGCTCATATAGATCCAGCCAGTCATCGACGTCTATGCCACTTGTGCCGTTGAATGGGCCTGGGTCACGAGGTTGGACCACAACGATCGGCTGCGGGGCTGACGGATCTTGTTGGCATTGAGTAGCCTGGTCAGTCATCGTGGTAGCTTCAATGCGCCGTCCGCTGCGAAGATCCAGCTCGTCGGGCTGTATAGCGAGTGGTACCCCGCACCTTCCACCAATGATGTTACAGGAAATAAAGTATACACTGGCGAGCAAATTCGTACTGGCGAATATACTGGCGAGCAAATGCGTACAACGCTGCTGCAGTCCGAGCACGTTCACGTTCAGCACTTCGTCGTCGTCATCCTCAGGCATCTACTTAGCCCGTGACAATATCCGGAGCTTTCCACTACGGCGTCTCTTATAATCATATGGTGGTTTTGGGACGTTAAACCCCACATATCAATCCAACAATGATTGTGAAAAACTTCTTTAAGCGCTGTTTTTTTCATTCTTCGTCTTATTCTCTCAGTAGCAGGCACGGGTCTTGTACACTTCAAGTATTTCTCGGTGCACTGCACTCACAAACAAATCTAGACATTTATCGCGTTGTGTTCATGGGGTCCAGTGCTTGTATGGCGGCATAGGTAGTTTAGCATCACTAGGAATTTCATGGTTATAAAAGCACACTTTTTTGTGCCCAGTTCGAGCAAAACTGTAAAGGTTTTTCAAAAGCTGAAAATCAATTAATCCATCAGTGGCTAAGCGAAAAAGGCAAGATCCTTCGATAAGGCCCACATGTGAGCAACAGAAAGAAAAGAAATGTTGATAGGTTGCCAATCTCGCTTGGTGTTTTTTAGAGGCGGATCCATTGCAACAGTACCTATGTTAGCAATAAATTTTCAAGCGTCTCGGTCATCACGAATGAACTTGTTTTGTTTGAGCATGCGTAAGTTCTTCTCCCTATTTTGTTCAAATGCTGTCAGGCTCTTTAGGTTACATGTCGGTAACTGACATGATGCGGTTTTTTTCTTTTTTTCCCAATATATAGACGCATTGTACGTGATTTGTAAGAAATAACTACTTCTCGCAGTAATTCTAAAAATACGTTCTTTAGCATCCTTTGCCAATTTAGTTTGTTGGAATCAGAAAGATTGAACATAGCTGGCTTTAGTCTTAGCTGAAAGCCTTTCGGTACTTCAGAATCATTCAGGTGCTTCGGCAGTGCAGGTACATACAGTTCAGAAGCGGATGTCTTTCTCGGCATTTTTTCTTGCATTTGAACATGTCCTAGAGGGAAGGTGTTGAAAAGAGTCAACTGGAGTCAGTAGTCAACTGTCAGCTTTTCTAAGAGTCGCGTTCTTGCGGAAAGGGAAGGAGCAGCCCAAAGATGGAGTGTATTGTGTGCGTCCCACGTGAAGGTGGCGACCGCGTGGGACGGCAGAGACGCAGCTGGTGCCTGGGAAAGTTAGAGAACAGTTCTTATTTGTAGAGGTACGATTGGTACCACGAATGCCGTGGTGACTTGAGACTGGAAGGCCGTTCTTGACGTCTGCTGAGCACGTTCGAAAGGTATGGCTAGCATTGGAATGGTCACTGTGGTTTGACATTGGAGGACAATGGTTGGCGTCTGAGGAAGGCTGAGCGGAGTACGTTCGAGAAGTGAGGGTGGCACTGCTGTGGTGGACACACGGTGCCAAACCATGCCACAGTGATACATCACTGTCAGTATGCTAGAATAAAAAGGGCACAACGGCATTCAAGTTTATTTTGTCACTCTTGCTATCAATGACTTCTGAAAACATTTCATTTAGGCTTGTTACAATGAAACCAACCTCAAGGAACTTTGAGAATGTTTGGTCCACTAGGTGCAAAGTTAGTAAAGTTATTCAGTGGCAAACCAATTTTTTGCTTTTTATAATATATATATATATATATATATATATATATATATATATTCTGTAATAAGCGAGACAGACGTTCGTCGGGCAAGCTGTTCTATTCTAGCTCTATATATATGCCTTATATATATGCTCATTTATAATGACCACCTTGGTTTATTAGGCTCGTTGGGTAGACTAGCCAAGCAGCATCTCAGGTAGATCTTATTAGTGTTACACTCGTGGTTCTCACACAACCATACTATGTGGCATTAGTCACCTACTTTGAAAGCATCGACTCGATTTTCGTACAAAAATGAATGCGTACACACGCGGATGTAGAAAACCAGAGAAGACAAGTGCCAGTACCCACAGCACATATAGATTCCACCAACACTTGCCCCAAATCCAAAAAAGGCACAAAAAGACAGTCTTCAGGCGAAGGGTAAGAACTACGAAACGCTTCAGAAGCCCGTTCCAATCAGAGATATCGTCCTATTAGATTAATAGCGAACAGGAACGTGGGGGTGTACGAGGCGAACCTTCGAGACTTGCACAAACTTCATAATAAGCAGGTCAGTGTACGTGGCCTTTTATATAAAATAAAACTAAGCGGAATGGAGCAAGCTCGATAGCACTATCAGGAAAGGTGTGAACGTCGAGCTCGAATTCGCCACAAACAGGTCCACCGACCAACTTTTGAAGCTAGGAGTATCGAATGCAATCAATGAGCTGATTGAGGGGACTGTTACCACACAGCCACAAAAGCTACTCAGATCTGGATCGGGAAAGGCATATTGAAGAGATTGGGCTACGAGCGCAAGCGTAAACGAGCGCGTTCAGAATACATACCCGTACAGAACAGGGACAGGATAAAGATACTTTCGCTACCCAGAAGCATGAACCTGACTTTTCACGAAAGCAGTCGTAAAGCCAGGACAGAGTCATCACAAGCCAGCTACACTGGTCGACAGGATGTCGCGTACAGAGGCACTGCGGAATATGAGCGCATAGGACACATGGCAGTGGCGGTAGGTAAGACGGCGCCCTGATGATGAGGTATACAGTCAGCGGTGTCAAGACAGTGGAGGCTAAAGAAGTGACTATAACTTTGAACATGAGCCAAAAAGAGGACATGGTTGTCATCAGCGCCTCCGAAAACGACGTGACAAATTATAAAACCGGAAAGGTGATGGAGACTGCCGTGCGTATTTCAAACATGGTAGGAGTACCCAGAGAGATTATTCTGCTCTCTGAGCTCCAGCTGACCATAGACTTACAGGGAACGAAGAAGAAAGATCATTGCGGACTCAGTACGTGCTCCTTCGCGAATGAGCCTTACGTTGATTGGCTCTGCACCAGTTCATCGACAACAGAAACCTCAAACTAGGACTGCAAATGCGCGAGGCTACGCCACCTTGCTTGGACGTTAATTTGCACAAGTTTAAAACAACGCTGCTCTTGTAGATCATAGGATTTTTGTAGTGAGATAGTGTTGCAGATAGTACGCAGGGTGGCCTTTGTTCAGACAGCCCTCAGGCGTATATATTGGACGCGTACTTTTACAGCCCTGCTTACCTGCCTGAATTCGCCAGACGTTTGTGATAAATAGAGTTCTGTATGAGGTAAGGGCGTGAAACGCAGTATAAAGTTGTAGGTGTGTCAAACACTGCGGTGATCATGCACCTAAAGAAGAAAAGGGGGCGGGGAGTTGAAAGGCGCCCCACTTTTGTTCAATCAGGTGGAAGGGGGGGGGGGGGTAATTTTGCAAAACTTTACTATGTAACACAATTTTCCGTCATAGTTTAAGGCACACGGCCATGACCATGCAAGATTTTGACGGTAAATGTGTCGAAGCAGCCCTCACCTACAAGAACTTTTCACTTCCTAACTATACGCCCTGACATCTGGTGACGAAAAACGGGCTATGTGTGAGAACTATCTAAACACTTCATTTGCATCTTGGCGTTCATAGTGAAGCTTATCTTCATCTGACCGGCTCAACTGCTGTGGGGAGGAAGAGGGGCTTTGTTTGGAATTTCTCTCCCTCTAATCGGGAACCCTGCACATGTCTTTGACTGAGAAAGATGGTGCTCTAAGCTGAATTTGTGCCGAGTTCATTAATGTGTCATAAGAGTAATGCCCATGCGTCAGAAAGGTGAACGCTATACGCAAGCAATCTGGATGATGAAAGATAAGGAAAGTGATGTTCATCTAATATTAGCACCATGAACTCATAAAAAATGAGAGGCCATTAAAGATAGGTACTACGTATTAAAAAGCGTGGTCTCGACTGCGATAGATCGCTTAGCTGTTCTGAAAAGCACTTGAGTGCACTGCGCCGCACCGTGCATCTACACGCTCATGATAGTCGTAGTACACATGCTAAAATATAAATGTTACTTCTTTGCTTGTAGATAGTAAATGCTCGTCACAGAACTCACTACTTATATGGCCGTATCTATCGATTCAAGTAACTTTACTACTGTGAATTATATTGTTACTACCTACTGGAAAATACAAAATTTTGTCGCAGAAGCTGACCTATCGACAAATGGGCTTGTTTTTATGAAGTATCGGCTAAATGAATATCAGCTGCTTTCACGAAGACAAATCTGCCAAAACGTTAGCGCTTGCACCTTGCTAACTTTTTTCTGAAGTGCTTGTTTGGGGGCTAGTTGGAACACACTCTTCGCAAAGGCAGCGCTGCAAAGTTTAAAACACAAGAAACTGAACTACAGAGACAATATTTTTTCCTACTCAACTACGCCTCATTGTGCTAACCTCTCTTGTATAAGTGACTCCCTCCTTTCTCTAACAACTGTGATTTGACCAAGTGAGCCATGATACTTGGATGTTGACAGTATATTAAACAATTTCTGACAAGCAAATCTACAATAATACTCTTGAGCCAGTGGCAAAATAAAATCGCAAACTTTGTGGCTTTAGGCCTTTATCACTGCAATCAGAATAATTCCGAAAAATGTTTGCGAGACTTTTTCATGTACCCACATTCCTCCTTTTCGACCACGCAAACGCTCTATTATAATCTACAAGGCAAGTAAAAGTTATCTATATACACGTTTAATTGTACATTTTATCTATACTTTAGGCTATGGTTGTAATATGCGCAACATTTTTTCATGTTATCCCCCTCATTATTGATGCACCTTGTTCAGCGGCCAACGTGTGTACATAGACTTTATACAAACAAAGGCTTTTGGATGACTGTAAAGCCACTTCTGTACCGCATTTCGCTCGTGTAAATCTGAGGCAATGGCAACCGCGCACAAAATTCTTGAGTGACCAAAAATACGAAAATCATTTTGATCCAGGTCTGGCTGTAGAGAAGGTGCTCCATTAGCTCAAATTGATTCTTCTTGATGGTTTTAATACAGTGATGAGCCGGGTGTGGTCATGCGTGGTCATGCCACCACAAAATTTTCTTTCACAACAAACTTCGGCGTTTGTGGCGAACTGCTTGATGTCTTTGTGGCGAATTGCGAACTTTACGGGAGAGTGCTCAGTTTTACGTGAGAGTGCACTTCTCCCGTATTGCGAGTATAGTCTGCGATGACTTCCTGGACCTTCGACACTCTTCAACCAGACGAAACGAATCACTGCTTTTTGTTCTTCTTTGCTGCTAACTTGTAATGAAACCGCCATTATATGCCGGCAACTGGTGAAACAAAAGTGGAGGAATTATTGTCAAACCTTAACAGCATATACACAACAGTAGTAAAATAAAATATACTGGGAAAGAAGACATAGTGCGAATTATAAGAGAAATTATGAGAAAAATGGATCATTCTTTTTACTTGACCTTTTATTTCCGCTCAGAGGTGCTGCATAAGGCGCTTTATGTTAATTACGAGAATAAAATACCTAGTATGAAAAACTATTTTCTTGTCTTTGTAAATTACTCTTTGACAATGTCACAAATACCAGGCTTTCTGCTTGGAAACGCTTAGCAAGCGAGAAATGTGCAAGAGGAGAATTGACGTGCCGACGGCACCCTAAAGTTATTCATCAGTAGGCCTGCCGCACGTAGGCATAATCAGATTTTAAGAGGGTAAGCATCAGTAACCATGCAATAAAACAAGCCAAATCACATTTACGTAAGTAATGCACCTATTTTCCCCTAATGTCCTTACTTTAAACAAAATCTCATCGAATAAAATCGGTGTCCATTTGCATCATAAAGATGTTGGAAAGCTTGGTGAAAAGTATTTATTTATTATTCTTTATTTAATTTATTTTTTTATTACCCACAGCGCTCATGCACGCATTATACGGGAGGGGTATAAGAAAAGAACTTGAGAATCTGCAGGTTTACATAAGTTTGTCTTAAGAAAGAAAAAGAGAAAAGAAGTATATCTGCAAGACACAAGACATACGCAGCTGCACCGAGCACAGCTGCGTCAGGAGAGTCATATGTATTAGAGAAAATAAAATGTAGACAGCACGAAAATTGATGAAAATTTTATGATAATAAAACAAAGTGCAGCGTTCGGCTAGCCCAAGGAAAAAAAAAACCAAAACGAAAAATTGGTAGTTCCCACGTACAGTGGGAATCGATGACATGCGAAGCACGATGAGAAAATCTTGATATGTCAGTTTAAAATCAGCACAGCGTTACGACGAGGAGGTAAATTATGTCGTACATGTCTTCCCTGTCATGATTATCATGTTTGGATGTGTCGGTTACCTTCGCCATCTAATCTCGTCACGTGATACCAAACTTAATATATGTGGAGTTAGCGTGACGGCTGTAAGCACGCTATGAGCGTGGTATGTTGTGATGTTCTTACATGACACGCGAGTCAGGAATTTGGGACCGTCTTTCAGGATTTCCAAAACAGTTATGGACTATTCGCAGGAAGGGTTTGAATTCGCCGAGCTTACTCGACCGCCTCTTCTCATTCGTTCGAAAGTTATTTGTTTCACTTTTATTAATTGCGGCCGCAAAGAAGGTTTGTGCTCATTCCCTCTGCTGCTGCAAAGGTAACACCGCAGCTGGTAAAGATATTCCCTTTATCTAATTTATAATAGTTCTGGACACATTTATTGAAACACACTGTATATACGTCAAGGAAGTAAGTGTGCGGAAACAAGGCCACTGACGAGGTAGAAGGACACAGCCGGAGTGATCACCAACAAGTGATGTAGTATCAATCCCTCAATTTTGTGTGTGTCCTTCACCTATACTTAAAAAAAAGCAAAGCATAAACTTATACGCAAGAAGTGAAATACTGAGCTTGCGGTAAGAGGGTAATTACAGGAATCAAGTTTAATGTCAGAATAGATTCGCCACTCTAAATGAAGTAACCGACGTTAGCGTTGACACAATGAACAATAATCCTACTGGTATCATCAAAAAGTCTGCAATAGAAGTATGAGGTACAGTAACTAGACAGGACACTGGGAAACTATCTCAGCAGACGAAAAATATCCTTATGAAACAACAAACCCCAAAAGTCTGAAATGCGACGAATAAAATGGAGCTAGTGCAGCTTTCAAAGTTATTCAATAACCAGGAGGTAGCCGATATACGAAGGTATAACTTCGAGATAATCGAGCAGTCTGTGAAAAGCTGCAGACGCCTACAAGCTGCGAAAGCAAACATATCCATAGGCCAAAATCGGAGGTATGCAGTCAGGGAGAATGAAGGCAGTGTCGTAGCCTATATGGATAGGATAGTTGAGGTGGGGGAGGAGTTCCACAGAGAGCTGTACAAAAGCCGGAAAAGCTAGGATGACATCTTAAGAAGCAATGATAGCCCAGAGGAATTCAAAGTCCAACCATTAACGACAAGGCACGTAAAGAAATCCCTAGAAGAAATGCAAACAGGCAAAGCGGCTGGTGAGGACAAAGGAACAACAGAGCTCCTGAAAGATGGCAGACAAATTGTGTTGAAAAAACTGGCCACCTTATAAACGAGGTGCCTCTTGATAGCAAGTGCACCAGAATCTTGGAAGAACGCCATCGTTATTTTAATCCTTAAGAAAAGAGACGTGAAAGACTTGAAAAATCTAAGTCAATCAGATTACTGTTCGTTTTCTAAAAACCCTTTACAAAAATAATAGCTAATATAAATAGGGCGAATGAGATTGCAATCAACGAAGCAGGATTTCGTACAGGCTACTCCGCAAGAGACCATATTGACACTATTATTTAGGCGATCGAGAATTGCGCGGAATACAGCACACCCCTATACATAGGCTTTATTTATCACGAGAAGGCAATTATCTCAGTCGAGACATCAGCAGCGATGCAGGCACTGCGGAAAAAGGGCATCGATGAAGCCCACATAAACATACTGGAATAAATCTACAGCTGATTTACAGCCACCTTAGTTCCCCATAAAAAACGACATAATCGTAATGAAGAAGGGTGTAAGGAAGGAAGACACGATATATATTCACTGCTATTCACCGCGGTTTACATGAAGTTTTCAGAGCCCTAGATTGGGAAGAATAAGAAATAGGTGTTAATGGAGAGTATCTTAGTAACCTGCGAATCGCTGATGTAGTTTTGCCTTGGTGAGTAGCTCCAGAAACGAATCACAGCTCATAATTATTGAACTGGGCACGGAATGCAGAAGAGTAGTTCTAAAACTTAATATGCATAAAACTATAGTAATGTGCAACAGTCTAGGTAAAAAATGGCGCTTTGGAAAAGGGTAGAGAAGCTCGAAGTTGTACAGGAATATGTGTACTTGTGAGACGTACTAACCGTGAAGCCACACCATGTGAGTGAAATAAATAGAATTAGAATGTTGTGGATCACACTAGGCAAGCATTCACAATTCATCAATGGTAATCTACCACTAAGCCTCAACAGGAAGGTATACAAAAGCTGCACCTTGTCGGTACTCACCTACGGAGCAGAAACCTGCAGCCTTACAAACAGAGTTCAGCTTAAATTGGGGACGACGCAGTGAGCGGTAGAAAGGGAATGATGGGTGTAACCTTAAGAGACTATATAGAGGCGAGCAGAGTGGGTCAGGGAACAAGCCGGGATTACGAATATCTTGGTCGAAATGAAGTAGAGGAAATGGACATTGGCCGGGCACGTTGCACATAGGCAGGATAACCGCTGTTCATAGGGTAACCGACCACATGTCCAGAGAGACCAATCGCACAAGGGCGAGATAGAAAGTTAGGTCAGGGGGGTGAAACTTCGTGGTTTTTCTGTCCCGTGACCACAGCGATCCTAACGTTTGGGGGCTGTACTACCTAAATTAACGTTCTTGTTATATTTATAGTTATTATTAGGTTACCCAATAACTCCGGAGTTTTTACTACACAAGTGAACCTAAAGGTTGCAGTTCGAGATTGCGAAAATAAGAGCGCCACCCGAAGTGGAAAACGGGAACTGCGCAGTCGTCCTATCTCTCACGGCGAAAAAGGGGCGTTTCTTTTCGCGCGCCCATGTATGCTACAGCCTGCGGTGTCCCAAAGGCCGCTTTTACCGCTGTAAAGTTTGTTTTAGCGAAACCCATGCAAGATTCAGCCAAACACACGAACCATGCATTCTCGCCGTCATCACAAGTCGTGCTGCGCTGAGTGGTGTCGGAATTCTTCACGACACACCGGCATAAAATTCTTTCGGATCCCGGCGTACGAAAGGTACGATCTGCATGCTGCTCGTTTTGTTTTTTCTACGCTTGTACGGCATATCAGGATGCGGTTGCTGCAGTAGCTGTGTAATTTAATTGAGCTACACGTACATGATTTATTCATTGCATTCTGATTGTCTGCTTTTCGGCTTCAATCATACATGACATGCACGGCAGGGCATCCGGAAATTATTCCAGAGAATACATTTGCTACGCACGATTGTTTATACTTGCGTTTTCAATTTAATGCGTTTCGATCGTGCATTGCATTTCGATGTTGCACTTTGGTTGAAGGCAATGCAAGGCATGTCACAAATGTATTTGTAGCAGCATATACAGTAACAAATAGAACAGTGTAAGCTTATCCGCACTCTTTTTATTACCTTTTGATTGCCTGCGTTCAGTCTGTTCTCGTTGCATGCGTTATTATTATTCTTGAATATTATCAGCCTATTTATGTCCATAGCTGGAGGAAGGCGATTCCCATAATCTTTTGGCTATAAGGGAGGGCCCATATACGTTCATAGCATGTGTTGTTAGTACTATGTTAATTAAGTACTGAGACCCCGCCGCGGTGGTCTAGTGGCTAAGGTACTCGGCTGCTGACCCGCAGGGCGCGGGTTCGTATCCCGGCTGCGGCGGCTGCATTTCCGATGGAGGCGGAAATGTTGTAGGCCCGTGTGCTCAGATTTGGGTGCACGTTAAAGAACCCCAGGTGGTCTAAATTTCCGGAGCCCTCCACTACGGCGTCTCTCATAATCATATAGTGGTTTTGGGACGTTAAACCCCACATATCAATCTATCAATTAAGTACTGAGTACATAAACTATGACACTTGCGAGTTGGGATGGATGTTATTACATTATTGCGTTTCAATTGTGTGTTTTCATTTTGGCCTCACGTAAATCCACGGCATAATGCAGAGGAATTTAGCAATAAATTTATAAAGTAATAATTTATATAGTATACTTCAATTTTATGTTTTCAGTTTCAGCCTTAAGTACAATTACGATATATTTACAAGAATGCAATTGCAGCTAAAAGCCCATAAATATTTGGACAATGTAAACTTACGTGTTCTACTAATTTATTACCGGTTTTAATAAGGTTTTTATGAAAGATTTGCAGCAGGACGCGAGAAATACCCGAGGAATACGCAGTGCGCGAGGGTATATATGTACGAATAGTTGTTTAGAGATTTTGGTGTGGGATGATTGCTATTGTCTGCAAAAATATATTTTGAATTAGGAGGAAAGCTGGGGTCGTTACCACCAAACATTACTATCGCGCAAGTAGAAGCATGTATCCGCGTCTCTTAATAATAATGACAGATTTTATTTTAAAGTTTGCTTTCAGGATTGCTATCACAAGTCGTCTTGGTTACAAAAATGCAATTAAGAAAGGAAGATGAGAAATGTATCAAATAACGCTTACTTCGAATAAAGATGCCAGTTTTCACTCAAAGCTATTCATCTACGCCTAAAAACAGAAATAAATCCATTCTAACCCAAATACTACACACGCACACATTGATTTTCTAGATCTCGCGCTTGGCTTCAGTATGCGAGATGGCAGGACCTGGCTCATTTACCACCTCGTCAGATCTACAGCAGCTACCGCCTGTGCTCTGCCCATTTCACCAGCAGAGACTACGCAGACCCTGGACAGACAAGGCTGCTAAGATGTGCTGTGCCAACAGTTTCCATCTTTGGCGATGGGCAGACACACGTCGAAAGTCCAGGTGGGAATACTGTAAAGTGATCATACAACAGCACAAACTTTCATGCCTCTACATCTATTTACAGAAATGTCTTAATACTCAATATGTGTACCTGTCCGATTTATCATGACTCAGTATTTTTAAGATTCTCGCGCAGATTACACCAACAATACCAACGCATGGTGTACACAGCATCAATGGATTCGCCGGCATGATTTTACTGGTAAATATAACTAGCTAAGTAAAAAATTTGTCGGCTTCACAATCGTTAAATTTAGAGCAAACGTCTCACTCAGAACGCTCTACATGTAGCCTCCTCGATTCTTATTCAGTCGTCTCTGCTATTTTACCCGTGGCGTAGCGTTTTACAGGAAAAGGCGAAAATGACCTCATAGCTTGAGAGAGTACTCCATGTGGCGCGTTACCAGCTATTTCGCACATGGCGAGTGAGTAGTGGCCAACTTGGTGTCGCTTTTAAAACAATTGCGCGATAGCTCTGACAGTGGGAGCAACAGAACTGGCCTTTTAGAAATATATATATTATTTATTTATTTATTTATTTACAGATACTGCAATCACCATTTGGTGATTTTAGCCGGGTGGTACATGAAGTTAGTCATGAACAAATGGCAAGTACAATGACATATAATATATGCAGGTTATACAATGTGCATAGGGCAAATACAAACTTCAACTGGCAATAGCATACAATAAAAAAATTGAAGACTACAATTATAAAGCATGTACAGTGGTATGTAATACGATTCAACAATTCAACTGGTTAGTGCACTTTCTAATTCCGAGGAAAACAATGCCAATGAGGGTGCTGAAACAATTGCATTAGTTAGTTTGTTCCACTCGACTATGGTGCGAGGAAAAAATGAATACTTAAAGCAATTATTGTGTGTGGGAAAGGGGGTTATGGTGAGGTCATGTCTCTGCCTGGTAGAGTAGCCAGAAGAAAAAGAAAAATATCGGCTATGTCTACTTGATATTGGCCATTAATTAGTTGGTACAGAAACTTAAGCCTTGAGTTACGGTATCTTAATGATAAAGGTGAAAGTTGAGCTCTGCTTAATAGGTCAGTAACAGAAGTCCTCGAAAAATTATTTTAGACAAAACGAACTAACTGCTCTTTTTTGCACTTTTCTAATTTGTTAATGTTAGTCTTAGTAAAAGGATCCCATATAATAGCGGCGTAATCTAATATTGGTAAAACAATTGATTTGTACGCTAAAAGGCGGACAGAAGGAGTGGATAGTTTGAGAGCACGACATAGAAAAAACAGTTTGTAAGTTGCATTCGCCGTTACATGTGTAATGTGTTTGTTCCAGCAGAGATCATTCGATATATAAAGCCCCAAGTACTTATATTTAGTGACTTCAGTCAAAAAGGTGTTGTTAGCATTGTATCTGAAATGCAAAGGTTTTTTCATGTGTGTAATTCGCATAAAAACAGTTTTATCAAAGTTAATGACCATCTGCCATTCCTCGCACCAGGAGACTACTTTTTGAAATGCCTGATTTAACAGAAGTTGGTCGGATGTGCTATGAACCTCAGAGTACAAAACACAGTCATCTGCGTAAAGTTTCACTTTAACAGGAATTTGTTCTACAATATCATTCTACGACACCCTAGTTGAAGGTCGCTTTTAAAGTTAAGAATCCAAAAGGTACTTTATTTTTATTAGCTTTATTATTACAAAATTACTTTTATTTTCAAATGGGCCAAATAAGTGTAATTGGCAAGAATTCGGTTACGCGCTAGGTCATCACGGGCACCACGATGTTAACCGGTTCTAGGCACATCGCATTAAGATTTTAAAATATTGGTTTAGGATAGTTGGGACACCCATATATTTAGTTAGTGACACGTAGCGTTCTCTTTTTGTGTGTTTACACTTTTTTATTACTCGTACTGAGACATAATACGCGAGGAGACCAATTAATAGTGAGAAAATGCCCTGAGTGATTGTAATTGCAAATATTTAATGTGACGCCTAATACCAGCCGTATGTATGTCACGCTGAAATCTGTGCTCCGCCAATTTCTCTTCACAGGCTCTCCTCGGCCCGCGAATACCACTGCAATGCCCGCTCACAGCACCGATGAAGAAGTTCAACAGACTGAGCCCTCATGTACGCAAATTGTATTGCTCTCTAAGCTCTTTAAAACTATTCCAGATAAATTATTGCCCTGCAGCTATCGTTTTAATGTCACGTACCATTTAACAGATCCTAAAGTGCACTAAGGTGTCAGCTGGGCGTGCTAGTTCATTGCTAGGGGACGAGAACCAGAGCGATCTATACCGAAAGGCAGGACGAGACGAGTGCTTGTCCGATCCCTTCCTTGCTTGTTTGTTGCCTCCTAAGAGGGATTAGTGCCCCGCCGCGGTGGTCTAGTAGTTATGGCGCTCGACTGCTGACCCGCAGGTCGCGGGATCGAATCCCGGCCGCAGCGGCTGCATTTTCGATGGAGGCGAAAATGTTTGAAGCCCGTGTGCTTAGATTTAGGTGCACGTTAAAGAACCCTAGGTGGTCGACATTTCCGGAGCCCTCCACTACGGCGTCCCCCATAATCATATCGTGGTTTTGGAACGTTAAACCCCATATATTATTATTATTATTATAAGAGGGATTAGTGTTTTTAAAGAAGACTATGAATTCGTTGTTTTTTTCTTAAACCTACCATTTTAAACGTATAACCAATAATGTTTGTTAACAAGGAGTATGCTAATGATTAGGAAAAATTAGTTGACGCTTGAAGTTGCCCACGACGCTTAAACATGCCATTAGTAGGCTCAATGCCCAGCAGTGTGCTTATCAGAGGCGTGTTCCCAATGCCCCAAGTTTGAATAAGTGAAGGATCGAGAACTAAATATGACCAACTGATTACTCATGGAAATAATCACTTCAATTCTAAAAGCCGCTAGAACTTTCACTAGGTTTAATGATCATGGTCATCTTTCACAAAAAACACAGTATAAATGAGCTTTTTTTCTAAATCTTTCAGGTTCCAATCCAGCGGGTCGACAACACAAGCCTTCTAGGTGCTCGCCCCGGACAGCCAGAAAAATGAAGAACCTGGAGAAGATAAATTCAAGGCTTCGGAAGGCACTGTCAAGAATTGGCAAGAGAAAGGTTAAAAAGCTTTCCCAGTCCAAGGCGTTGAATGCTATCAGGTCCTACGTCCGCAAGACATTCTTTAGATTGCTTGAGACTCAAGTTAAAATTAATGGCGTGAAACGTAGAGGACGGAGGTGGTCACCCGAGCACAGCCAGTTCGCTTTAAACTTATACTTTCATGGTCCGAAAGCGTACAGACATCTGTCAAGACTGCTTGACATGCCAACTGGGAGGTCGCTAAAGCAGTGGTTATCAAATATTTCGATGACTCCCGGAGTTATTCCAACCGCTATTGAAGCCCTCGAAGAAGCTACACGAAATTGGCATTTAACAGATCGTGCGTGCAAATTAATATTTGACAAAATGTCCTTGAAAGAACATCTGCAGTATGATGCAAAGCATGACATTGTGATGGGATTCTCCGATGACGGTAGGCAAAGAACACCAGCCGTGGCAAATTCAGCGCTCCTGATACTTGTGGCAGGCATTTCAAAAACGTGGATTCAGCCTGTTGCTTACACAGTATCGAGGACCAAAACGCCCGCAGAGAATCTTCATCATCTGATCATAACATTAATCAAGCAGCTGCAGGGAGCCCGGTTGTTTGTGAAGGCGTTCATCTGCGACCAGGGGGGAAACAACATCACTTTGGCAAGTAAGCTAGGTGTGACGCCTGAAGAGCCGTTTTTTGTGCTTGAAGGCCGCAAGATTTATTTTCTATGCGACACACCACACTTACTTAAATGCACAAGGAATAATCTCCGCGCACCTCACAAGCTCCATATCGGGCAAGAAATTGTGGATTGGTCTTTCATTACGCAACTATACGAAAGCTCGCATCCTCTCAAACTCAAATTGGCGAAGAAACTAACCGACAACCACATTTACCGGAAGCCTTTCAATAACATGAAAGTTAAATATGCCAGCCAGGTGATGAGCGAATCGGTCTCAGTGGCCATTGATGCATTCATTGCTCTTGGCGTGTTGCCGGCATCCGCCAAACCAACAGCTGATTTTCTCGAGAAGATAGATAAGTTATTAGACTGTCTGAATAGCTGTGCAAAAAAAAGCCAGTGACAAGTTACGTTATGCAATTTCGGAAGGGTCCGAACACCTAGCCTTTTGCGGGAGTGCCTGTCGTGGGTTGAAAGGTGGAAATTTGACGGGCCTCGGCAACCACACACAATTGAGGCATGGAAGGTCACCTTAAAGGCTATCCTTCTCCTCTGGGACGACCTCTTCCAAGATGTTGATTTTCGTGTTCTCTTGACTCGCTGGCTACAGCAGGACCCCCTGGAGAACCTTTTCGGGCTTCTTAGGTTAAAGCATTGCTGCAATGACAACCCAAATGTGCTTCAGTTCACATCAGGTCTGAAACACATTTCTGTTGGCAAACTGGTTGCCCTTTTTTCAGAAGAAAACTGTGAACAGGATCGCAGCACTGTGTTGGCACAAATGTCAGAGCCACCTCATTCGCTTCCTACTACTTGTGATGCAGAACCAACAGTCGATATGCTTCCTGATGAGGAACAGCCCGTTAGCCATGATATAGTAGAGGATAACGTTCTCTACTATGTTGGGGGATATCTCGTACGGCAATTTTTGTTGCACAGGCCTCCACACCGTGTGTGCAACACTCTTTTGAAGAATGCCAACCGCGAGCTTTGTGCATCACACCAGTATTTTGCTATGTTCAAGGCAAGCAACATCTCCTCAGATTTATTTGGCAATGTAACAATGCCTTCTGACGATTGCTTTCAAGATATTAAGGCCAAGGAAGCTTGCTTTTTGGACTATATCGGTGTTGTGGCGCACCTACCTAATGTCAGTGGAGTTTTGGCAGGCATGTTGCACAGTTGTATGGGAAGGTAAAAATTCTTCTCTGAAGAATGCAAGAAAGCCTTTGTGCACCTCTTTGCAAGGATTCGCCTGTTGTGGCATATTCGCTTCGTGAACATCTCCTTGGCTAAACAACACACCAGATAATCTGCTCAGCACGAAAAATGTGGAAGTTTTTGTAACTTTTAGGATTCTGTTTTCATATTTGAGGTCTTGAAAAACTAAGCGCTCAGAAAATACGGACGACAAAAAGACACACATATGCGCAAAAGTAGGCGCTACTTCCATATTTTTGAGTCACCGCTACTTCTATAGCTGAGGTCACCATTTTCTGCCTCTGAAGCGGACATGTGTGTGTACTATATATCTGCTTGTATGTTGTTTTTGTTTTTTCATTAAGCAATATAGGTATGTTACGCTGAAGAAAGCATAAACCCTTCGTGTTATTTTATGAGAACACTCTATAGTGGCTTCAGTATTTTGTAAATTTTTGCTTAAGCTTTTATAAAGAAATCTGATGCTGAATAGAAAATGTAGCAATGTCTAACTCCGGTACCTTATGGTTTTTGTATCATTTCCTCTTGCATCCTAAGTGTGCGGTGTGCCGTATCATCTTGTCCCACTCATGGGATGATTTTATATCGGGATACGTGCTGTGAACTTGTGTATAGTTATTACTGTTTTAGATGCGGAGCATCTAATGCTCGAGGCTTGTAGTGCGGCGCCGTCCGCAAGCTTCCTCCTCCTTCTTCCACCATCTGTGCATCCCTTCCTCCTCTACACACCGCGCGTGCTTCACTCCCCCACCATCTGTGCACCCTTCCTCCTCTACACACCGCGTGCGCTTCTCCTCTTCACGAACATTCGCTAGCTGTATAATGTAGCTCGCATGCGCCGTCACGCTTCGAGAACATCGGCAGCTGACGCGCGCGCATGCGCCGTCGCGCTTCGAGAACATCGGCAGCTGACGCGCGCGCATGCGCCGTCGCGCTTCGAGAACATCGGCAGCTGACGCGCGCGCATGCGCCGTTGCGCTTCTCCCCCTTCTCAAACATTCGACAGCTGACGCGCGCATGCACCGTCACCCACCATCTGTGCCGCGCGCGCTTCTCCCCTTCGAGAACATTCTACAATTCTCCTGATTCTCCAGTGGACGCGCATGCGCCGTCGCGCTTCGAGAACATTCAACAGCTGACAGTGCATGCGCCGTCGCGCTGTATATATACTCAAGGTCGGCGCTCGCTCGCTCAGTTGCCGCTCGTCGGTTGGTTTGTACGGCGCGTCGACGTCCAAGGTCGCGTGAAATGAATTCCAACGAATCCACAAACACAATGATCGACGTCCCTTCGATTAGCGCCGCCCTTTCGCATACGTGTGTACGTGTTCACTCATTTAACACCCCCTCCTACAACCACGTTAACCAATTTAGCCATCGACCCAAGTAAGTCGCAATTTAACACCCCATTTCAGAACCACGTTAACCAATTTAGCCATCGACCCAAGTAAGTCGCACTTCAACACACCGTTAACCAATTATATGCTCCGCATCCTCCTCAGTGTTCCCCCGAGGGAAGCTGCGGGCAATTTTTTTCTTTTGTCTTTGTATATACGTATGTGCGGCAATGTGCACTGGAATGATACTAGGTTATTAGCATGCTGGCATGCGCGGTCCACTTTTGTATGCGGCCAAAAACGTAAAACATTCAAGTTGTATTTGTACTGCATAAACCATACGTTTAGGCAATAAAACATTCACACAAACTCTGCTCTTTATTCTTGTCTAATTTATGTGTACACGTAAACAAAAACAACGTCTTACTTAGAATAAGTAGTGCACAAATAGGTGGATGGGCAGACCATCAATCAGAACGCAATGATCGCCGTTTTCATCATGTTGCGGGTTGCGCAACAGGAAGAAGGTCGCGTGCTCGCCATCTGAATACCTTCCACTCACTCATTTTGGCTTGCTGGTGCATCCCAATTGAATTTGGCGCTAAATCCCCCCCCTCGCCACTGGGATCCTCAGTCCTCATCAAGATGGCGTCCCCCAGTGCATGTCTGCAATGCACCGCCATGTTTTCGTACCGCCCCCAAACACCAGGCGTTCGTCCAGCGCTGCGAGTGAATATCGCGTTCCATGGAGAGTATAGGAAGTTTCACTCCCCTGGTTAGGTGGGCAGATGATAATAAAAAGCTCGTACATATAACGTAGCAGCAGAAAGCACAAGACCTGGCTGAGTGGCGCATTATAGGAAAGGCATATGCCCTGCAGTGGGCGTAGTCAGGTTCATGGCGATTACTTTTTCTGGAGTCCTCTTTCGGTATATAGTGGTTTTTTTTTCTTTTTGTTTGTTTCAGTCATCTTCTTGGGCTGCATTTTAAACTACTCTAAAAATTGATATCTTTACAGTGTTTTGAAAAACTTGTCTCTGGGCGAGCCACTTTAGTCTCATAGGTTCTCTCAAAATCCATTCTTGCCATTCTTGTTCAACTTTTGCTGTTTTCTGACCAACGTTTGTTGTTGTCAGAAAATAAAAACAGACAAATTGTTTCTCGCACACCATATTCACGACCACAGATGTCTCAAACCAAAATTATCGGTAAACATGTTGAGCTCTTCGGACGCTCTTGTTGTTTGTGTCTTGCTCTGTAGATAATTGTTACAAGGAGTAGAATACTGGGAATACCGCTGTCAAAGTCAGCTGTGAGTAGACGTCGATTTGCTCGGAACATCGGTAGGCAAATTCACTCCTGAGTTGACTCAGCCAGAAATGTAGATAGAATATAACAAAGGTAGGGAAGTTAACTATACTATGTTAAGTTTTACTACCCTACATTTTGGGAGAGGAAAATAAGGGAGTAAGATAGAAAGAAAGAGGTGCACATATCACACGACCCAATTAAACACATTGAGACCTATTGAGCGGGTCCGAATAAGTCATATTTTTGCGAGTTCGAGTTACACTGAATACGGTTTAAAGTGATTTTAGTGAGTCTGGGAACTGCAGTGTAACATTCAAGGAACTTTCTGTCCTTTTGAGTCCGAGTGAGGCCTACATACCAAGGATAATTCTTGAGCGAGTCTGAGCGAGTTCCACTTTTTAGAGGTGAAACTCTTTACGCCGTGGGTCGCATGTCCCGCGACGTCGTAGTCGTCTGTTGCATTGCATGTGAATAAAACGGTGTCACAGCATATCCATGGAGTGAATGATGTCCTAAAGTGCTTATTTGGGCTGGTTGGTACATAATCAAAGAAGCTAAAAATACCACGTAACACAGGACAGTGACAGAGACATCACTGGACAATACAGTGACATCAGCACTTCGTCCGTTTCTGTCACTGTGCTGTGTTGCGTGCTGTTTTTTCGCTTGCTTGAGTGAATGATGATGAGTGCAGCGAAGCGTCCGTCAGTTCATTTGAGCTTCGATGCATCATTTCATTCGTACGTCCGTCTGTGCAACCGTTCATGCGTCCGTCTTTGCGTTTGTCTTTCTTTGCGTCCATCGGTCCGTCCATCCCTACGTCTGTCCGTCCATCAATAGATCCGTGCATGCTTGGCCCCACTCGTCATCATTCACCTAGTGGATATGCTGTGATTTTTTTGCCAGCCTATAACTTGGAATAACAGTGATTAGTTGATATTTCGGCTTGGCAAATATTAAAAAAAATACATGGCTTTAATTTCAGTTTTATGGATGCGTTCCGCTAATATTATTTACGTGAAAACATTGCTCTTTGCGAAAAAGGTGTAATGACCGAAAACCACACAGATTTCGAAGATGTATGCTATAGCAGTTAACGTTTTTTTTTATTTACACCGACATCGGGAAGATCCGGTTAGCTTGTTTGAAGAAAGACCTTTTGGCTTGACCAATGTGGCTTTCATGATTTCTCATTTCTAAAAAGATATGACATTATAACTGCGACATGCGCTGATATTATGCACGCGCGCAATTACTTAGCCGATCCGAATGCCTGAAAACATAGCTCTGGAGCGTTTTCTTAATTTTGTCCCAAGCGACAAAAATGAGCCGTGCAACGTAAGGTGGCGGAACGTCCATTTTAACATTTATGGCAGTAGAGCGCATTGAACGGGGACATAGAGAACAAGAAAACACGACACTCGCTACTCGCGTGTCGTGTCTTCGTGTCCTCTGGTCCCCGTCGAACGTGCGCTACTACACCATGTGTTAAAAAGATATCTCATCAACTAGCCCAGCTCCCAACCCTACGGGACGTTCATATTCGTGTGTTTCTGCTGTGCCGACTACTTCATTTAGAAGTAGTACAAGAGGCTATCCTCGAGAACCCTCATCAGCTTGTCACACTAGGGCAATTCGAAATAAGTTGCGGCTCGGCGCCCGTGATTTACTGTGTGCCTATTCTCTCTTCCTTTACTTCAGTCTCCCCAAATGTGAACTTCAGTCATCGCTCTGCCTAATAAAATACCATTCTATCAAGCATAATGGCTGCGTCAAAGTTAGAACTGTTTCATAATCCATGGTAGCCCCGAGCGCAAGAACTAAAAGCTCACTTGATAATAATCTCCATAGTAACCAACAGAGCTGAGTGCCTGATTAAAATATTTCGGTACTGGAAGTTCTGCCTTCGCGACGGAACACAATTCTGAAGTGCGTGATGGTCTACCGAGCAGTATCCGCAAACAGCAAACGCGGGAACGGCTTTATCTGGGGTGATGAGAGGAGAAGGGAACAATTGAAAGGAAAGAAAGAACGATAAAAAAGCGATGACGTTGGATGGCCTATACAATGGGGTTCCACAGATTTGAAAATTGTTCCCCGCTGTGTTGCGCGGCTGCTATAGGTGGTGAGCGCTTAGTTGGAGTGGCGAAGGGAGAACAAAATCTAGAAGACAAAACAACGTTTCTTTGTGATGCTGAGTTTAAAACCAATAGCCCCAACCTCAGAAGCCGACTATCTTACCAACTGAACTAAGCAGCCAGGCTTGCAGAAAGCGAAGCCTCTGAACGGTATCAATGCGTTGAACCGATCGTATAATACACATATGGCTTGAGAAAACATCCTAGACAGGCTTCGTTCAAATATTTTCACACATGAAAGTAAGAGCTCACTATAGGTCAACTAGTAGAACTGAAGCTTTGCTTCACTTAGAAAAATTCTTCTACGTTGATAAAGTTCGATGCATATTATGCGTTTCAGTTCTTCTATAATGTACCCTTCCTTCTGTTGTTCCAGTACCTGAACAACGCTAGATGAATGACGCGATGGGTATGACACTCAGTAAGGATGTTCCATGAAAGACCACACTCGTAGAGTTCCCAACTCGGAAGTGCAGAAGCCTAATAAAACGTTTACAGATAATACGGTGCATGGGTCTATCAGTAGCGGCAAGCCGGCATGGCCTGAGGAAGCCCAATTAGTTCGTCCGCACCACTCTTGCAAGCAACGCCTCCCATGGGGTATACTGTCGGAGTTATGCCTCAAGAGAGTGTTTTGGCCGACTGTTGCACACCATTGATATGCTCGAGATGTTCAGGGCTCCCTCAATGCAACCTACTGTGGAGCGTTCTTGTACATGGTGCGTTTGCTGGTGAAGTAGTAGAAGTAAACTTGGGTCGGCTAGGAGGAGGAGGTGGGGAGCTATAGTACTCTATAGTTTTGCACTATAGGGCTGCGTGCAAAGATGGGTGTGTAAAGTTACATTATTGTGCTGTAATAAAGTGTTTGCTTACGCATCACTTTCACTACTCTAAAAAATATTCTGCGTGAATTACTTCGTCGCCACAATATGGCGGAATTATTATTTGACATAGCAAAGGAGTTAAAATATCTGGATGACCACAAATTTGCCATTTCATCCAGCGTGCACGACGAACCAATCGTCGGTTCTCTAAGACAGTGATTGAGTGATATCAAACATCATCAATCATTTATTCCTTACGACAGATGTTTGCTGTGAGGAGCTATTTGTGTGTTTCATGAGGCAGAAATTTGATGGTAAGCATGACAGCACGAATTTCAAAGCAGCAATGCCTTAACGCAGATAGGGCCAGATTTAAGACGACAAGACGGGCTGTCTTGCAGTCTGCTCACACAGAATAAATGATTTCTCTCGCTTCAAAGTTGTTTGGTCAGTTAGAAAACAAGTGAAAACAAGTGTAAGGGTGGCCAAACGACATAGAATAACGTTGCCGCTATGATGATGACTGTTGACGCAACGCGAATAGACGTAGACAATGAAGGTGAGAATGCAAAGCTGTCTCTTTCTTTTTTGTCCTCGACTCTACGTCTATCGCGCTGCTTGAGAGATACAATTCTACTAACAGGCCCACCTTTTTGATGTCTTCCTTTTAATGACACCATGTTAATAGTGATTGTGGCGTCAGATGATGTCCCGTATGTCGTTGGTTCAACCCTGCTTCGGCTGTCTCATTTCGCTTCTATCGAAATAAGGTAACCGCTTTCTTAAATTGAAAAATGAAGCATGAGTTGTTAGATTTGTGTACGGTATGGTCCACTCTTAGACGGAACACGCGAAGTGCGTAGGCAATGATCCACAGAGCACTAACTGCTCGCGAGATTTCAAAATTCGGCGCATACGCATTGGTCCATCAAGTTGGTGCGTGTCTTGCGTCGTCTGCTACTTCTCTGCCCATGCTACAGGCGTGTGCAAGCGAGCCATGGCCCTTCGCGCCTTCCGTTCTCGCGCTGTAAATCAATCGATACCAACTCGACATCTTCTTCTATAAATAGGTCGAAACACCCCGAGCTTAGAATGTTCGCTGCAGCTGACTTCATCAGCTTTATCTATTGTCAGAAGCGGCTAGTGGCAGCAAGTAGTATGTAAAAATTTTACTTTCTTTACGGCCAGAGCTTGCGAAAAACTGAGGCAACAAATGAAACCATAACCCGCCCCCGCCCCCTCATTCTATATATCACGCTTACTTGAAATTCTGTGACCAGCAAGCAGATGGACAGCTAGATAAATTGCCCCAAAAAATTACAGAAGCGCTTTCCAACGCTTTACTGCACACAGACTGAGAACTAGCAGAAGAAACTGGGCGCACGCCGCCCTTATGGTTCTGTGCGCATGCGCTACATTTACAAAACTTGCCGCCAGTTCGCGCCGCGCGGCACGCCAGCCAACGAGCTCTTGTGTTCCTTTTAGCAGGGGACCGTACTGCACATGTTGAAGAGCCCCACGTCGTCGAAACTTCCAGAGCTCATCGTTAAGGCCTGTCTCATATCACTGTCTCAGCTTAAAATTTTCTAGAACTTATATATTGCCTGTGTCCGAAAAAAAGTGAACGTCTTAGGCTGCGTAATTTTCGTAAGTGCGAATTCCCCCCCACCCTCGAGTAACGATGCTGCATATATGATTGCCCAGTTTCACCGGCCAATCAGAAATAGCACTCGCGGACAAAAGTGTTCTGTGCATTCGGAATCCTGTGCATATATGTCTTCCAGATTGTGAATGGAATGATGTTAGCTTGAATTTTCAAGTGATGTTGTCAAGTATCGGTGTCTTTCTGCTTTTTTGATGAGATAAATAACGCACTGTCTGCGCATGCTAGATTAGCGGTAAGCCTTTTGCAAAGATTTATTGCACGGTATTATATGCACGCAATTTCGCATAACGTCCTCAGCCATTATTACTGCGTGAACGTGAAGTTCAATGGTTGTCGTTTATTTTCCATTTCGGCGACAGCCGCGACTGTGTTATCGAGACAAAGCGATTGTTTGGTGGGCTAAGCGAAAATCGTTGGCTCGCCGCTGATTTGCCAGAAACAAAACCTAAAATCAAGAATACTCAACAATTCCAGATATCTACGGTCTCTTTCACCTTCGGTTGCTTGTTTGCTGGATTCACTTATCGATCGCATTGGCAGGGCATAGACTTCTCTTCAGTGCGCTTTTTCTTTTTCTATTATTACTCGTAGCGAAAGCGCACTTCTCATTTGAGTTCACTTGGGAAATCAAAGAACGCTTCCGGAAACTTTTCGTTCCCATCAGCGGGCATTTTGAGATGGAATATTTGCTCCCTGTCTGCTGAGGGAGCGAATACAAAGGCTTCCCGGAGCCGCAGGATGAAAGTTTACCTCACAAAGAAACAGAAATTATATCAATATTTGGAAAGTAGAACAGCCCTGGTCCATTTTCTTTCAGGAACATCTTCATAATTCATTTTTTACAACTGATTCTGTATTCTCAGTGTAATGGAGTGGATTCAAAGACAACTGTTTTTTTATAATTCTTGATGGGTTCTAATACTACAAATAAAAGTCACGAATGTGTTATTTCGGTTAAACACAAAAAAGGCAATGCCGGGTTGGTTCTGTCAGAATGATTTACCAATATTATGCAAAATTATGCAATATTATGCAATATTATGCAACTAGTTGGTGATACATTATGGGCAGTAACAGCGCACAAACTCACGGTACCAAGAGAAGAAACCCATACAAGCACTGGCAGCGCTTGTTTGTGTCCCTTCTCTTCGTCCCGTGAGTTTGTGCGCTGTTACTGCCCATAGTGCATGTAGCCACCCTACAGTTGATGAGGGGCTCCATGGATGGTGTTGCATGTATATGTCCTTGGGATGTGAAGTGAATGATGATGAGTGGGGTGAAGCGTTCGTTCGTTCGTGTGTCCACCCATCCGTGTGTGCGTCCGTGCTTTAATCCATTCATCCGCCCATGCTATTATAAGTCCGTGCGTCTGCACTACCATCCGTTTGTGCGTCCGTTCCTCTGGCCATCCGTCCTTATGTACACATGGACGGATGCTTCGTCCTACTTATCATAATTCACTCCGTGGATATGCTGTGATTTTTCAGGTGAAGTTCGGTATAACTCACAGAATTCGGGATTGGCGTAGTGCGAGAAATATTCGGTGCCGGTGAGTGAAAACAAATGCTGCCGCCGAAGGCACACTGGTCATATTCGTGTATTCGCAATGTCTTTATCTCTAGCGATTCTGTTCTCTCAAGCACGCGCTTGTTGGTGATGAAACATTTCTGAGATCGCCGTCGGATCTTTTATGGAGGTAATATAATAACGATCGCTGGACTTTAATGTCTCAAAGCTACGGTATGACTATTAGTAAGCACCTGGTGGAGGGTTCTTGAAAACAGCGCCATCGTTTTTTTTTTCAACATGCACCTAAATCTAAGGACACGGCAATCTAAGTACAAGTGACAGTCATTAAGTATTTCCGCCTGCGTGCAAAATCCAGTCGCCAAGGCCGGGATTCCATTCGGTGGCCTTTACGTCAGCATTCGATCACCCCATTTACTAGACCACTGTGGTGGGTTTTCTATCAGAATTGACTTATAATATCCCGTTGCATCATTTCTTCGTGGACAGGCAGGAATCGCATGAGTGTCGTTGTTGCTTGTAAGAGCGTAAGTTTCGTGTTTCTGAGAGTGTGCATGAAGGTCCGATTCCCAATATGGAATACAGTTAGGACCAAACGTTGCGTAACGCGAAATAAAGATAGAAAAGAAAGAAAAGCACCTCATTAGACATGCACACGCAAAACGCGTGGCACCTCTCCTCCTCCTCTATCGCGCAATCGTCACGTTACGGCGCTCACTCTGTGCAGGCTTCTTGCATACGATTTTTTTGCTACCGGGGGCGAGTTTTTTCGGCACATTTTTTGATTCTCTGTTATCAATACTGAAGATAATGAAATGGAGCAGGGGTACACACTCCTATGCCTCGCATGGGACACTTCCTGCGTTCGGGTATGATTACGGCGAAGGAAGGTGATAGGAGGAGTAATTAGGCCACATGTATCCCGTCGAAGGCTGTTATGATAATTGCCTTGCTCTTCGTAAAGGTAACTGAAATAACGTGAATGATGAAAGTGATTCAGTGTTTTTGTATGCATAGCTGCGAAAGTGTAAGGTACTTGACAGGGCTTGTTGGGGCTGAGAGCTGCTCCTTCGGGCTTCACCTTTCTGGGGCACGAGCGCCGAGTGACAATTAGGCAAACACTTCTGCTTAGCACTTATTTACCATTTTCAGAATATTAAAAGATCTTCTAAAAATGAGAGAAGTTTACACAGAGTGGCGCATAGTTTTGCACAGAGAAACTGCTGAATCCTTAGCCACAGAAGAAATATAAAGACTCTAGAGGAAAAGCTCCCCATAGGGCCATGCATTCAACCTTAAATCCATTCGGGTGCCACCGTGATAGAACGATACTCAGCAATCGGCCGCACGCCGAAGGACCAAGCTCTCATTTGTTGATACGGTGCAAGAAGGGACTCGCTCGCTGAATTCCGTGCCGACCGGCTGTGCCCTCGCGATTTCCGACGTCAGCGTAGCTCTGGCCGACTGGGCTGGCCCAACGTCATCTCCTGAGGCCGATTTCCGACGACAGCGTAGCTCTGACTTACTGGCCTCGTCCTACGCCATCTCCTGACGCCGACAAAAGCTCTCGCAAGTGGTGCCTTGTCGTCGGACTCCTGTGACCGTGTTTCCATCTTTGCTATCTCTCCTATCCTCTCGATATGTCCTCGCTCACTGGCTTAGCGCATTTTCTTCTCTATATATACCTTTAATCTTATTCTTTTAAACCCTCCTCACCCCCATCCCTTGTGAGCTACTGTTGAGTTATCGCACCGTGATGCAGACAGTTACGGGGCTCACTTTTCTCTTCCTTTCTCTCTTAGAACCACTTTGTGATACGGTGCAAGAATAGTGGCGCCATCTAGTAAACAAACCTGCAAACATTACTTTCCGCACGCAGTTATTTATGTAACTGGGCATCGGTGCCTTTCTTTAATACATTTGAAGTAAACACCACACAGTTCCCGTCCGTTCATAATACGTGACCACGCTTCTTTAAAAGTTATGCTGCGATAATTTAGTATTTTAACTTGTAAATTTTGCGCTTTTAGAATATTGCTATGCCAAAAAAACAATGCGCTTTGGTGTATAGAAGTACTTTTTGTTGGGCTAGTTCGTTAAACATTATGACAGGAAATTTCAGACGCTTATAACACCTCAAGAAGAATGTTTCTTGTGATTTTACGCTTTTCATGTAGCGTTTCATTACTCTTTAGGGGTTCTAGCTTTTCCGGTCCGGCTTTTTTACTAGAATCCGTACATTTACTATGTATGCACTTAGCGTGTCGTGCTGCAGCACGTGAATAACGACACCAGAGCAGAATAGATACCGCCTGCTTTGCTTAAAAGCGGCAGATGAGATACGCTGATGAATGAATCTTTAATGTGTTCAATGCTCTCCCCTCATAATAAGTTGAAGTTGCTGTTCCTCAGCCATGGTACAAGCAAACGATGGCACTTGCGGGGGCGATGGCGGCTCCTCGTCCCGGTGTTGGCTTGGCAACCTTTAGGACAACTGGTGCGCAGCTGCGTCGGTTACTGTGACGATGACCGAGTAGTGTTTTTTTAGAACAGACGTTTATTATTTAGCTTCGCTCTTGAAACTAAAACTGGTTTGAAATTGAATGTTTTCATTTTCGTTAAGCCATTTAGGACCACAGAAGAAGGGCTGGTTGAATTTTATAGAGACTGCATGCATTCACCTAAATGCAGTGTACAACAACACTTGCAGTATTTTTTGCAGAAGTCACGGCACTGTACTTTAGAATGAACGCAAGGCCCTCGAGATAGCAATAGGAAAGCTCGTGAAGTGCGAGAATGTAAGTACGCTAGGCTTTTAGAAAACTAATACTGAAGTTACCTTGGCCCATACAGGTTAATGAAGCACCTTTAAGGTACGGGAGGCATCGTGTCATGCTTTTTTACAACGCCATTTCATTGTATTGTGGCATAGCTACATTGCTTCCCAAGCTTTGTGACAATGTCGGTATGAATAAAGTGTAATTGCTAGCCCAGTGGACGCTAGAGATCTCTTGAGACGTCTGTTAGGAAACGCGCCAAGAGAATGTCACGCTATTATGCAACTGAAAGACAATAGCCTACACGTAGAGGCTCTGCTGAAACATATAGTGCAATTACAGACCCCATATGCGTTGTCTGTGACCATATCTATGATCTTGGTAAATGTGGGCTTGTACCACTTTGTCTCAGGGCTGAAATATCTGTAGCCATTCGCAACATGGTCGCAGAGCTCAGCCCCTTCCATGTCATTCTTACAGTGACTGTGAAGAGTTGTCAATGGCACTACATTTTTTTTATGCGAAGCATGTCTTAGCTAAGTTCGGCGACTTTGAGCGTATCTATCTATCTATCTATCTATCTATCTATCTATCTATCTATCTATCTATCTATCTATCATCTATCTATCTATCTATCTATCTATCTATCTATCTATCTATCTATCTATCTATCTATCTAGCAGCTTACGTTTGGGTGCTCTCGTGGTCACCCCCTTAACTTGGCGTGAACCAAAATTATCATGGGAGGACAAGATATTTTTACAAATACGACGCGCTGGTCAAGACATGGATAATGTCCCAATCCCGTCACGTACGTCGTCAAACACTTCTCGCCGGACAGTCACACATACCCAGGGGCGGGTATGAGCCACTGGTACAGGTATGTGTCAAAGGTGAGTGACAGTTATAATATTATTATTATATTATTATTATTATTGTTATTATTATTTGCATACACAGATACACAAGGACACAGAGGAAAGAGGGAGAGAGCAAGCTGGCAACTGCCACCTGGAGGGGCACAACGCCTGCTTACTCTTTCGGGAAGAGGGAAGAAACAGAGGAAACAAAGATTAGAGGGGCAAAAGAGGAAAGAAGATGAGGAAGGAGAAAAAATGACGGAGACTTCAACGAGTTGGAGTAAAAAACAGAAATAAAAATAATAAAAACCCGTCTATAAACGGGTGGCCAAATCCGTTTGGTTCATAAATGTAAGGAGAGCTCGGTGGGTCTGGTCGCGTCGGGAAGCACTACCACTCGGAAAGAGGTAGTCGTCTATAGTCGCGCACTTATGTCCTAGGAATTTATATTCCTTAATCAGCAAAGACCACTGCGTAGCCAATGTCGGACAGTGCACTACGAGATGCTCAAGTGTTTCGCAGGAGCCACAAGCTGCGCACAACGGGCTGTCCACACGCCCTTTATCGTGTAATCGTTCACGCACCAGCACAGAGCCTACTCTCAGTTTCTACAACAGCGCTCGGGAATTACGAGGCAAGCCACGGCCACGAACACAGGGAGGGAACGATCCATTCGCCAAACGCTGGTCTGGGTGCTGCTTTAGGAGGTGTCGGCGTATAAGCAGACGAGCGTTGTCCATCGTACATAGAATTCCCGGACAGTCACAGCCATCATGGTTGCATGACGAAACAAGGCGATGCGCTTCTTCATTGCCCGCAATACCTACGTGCGAATGTGTCCACTTTGCAGCTAGGCATACCCCACGTGACAGAATATTGTTAAGGGATTCCATGATGCTGCTCAGAATAGGGCTGCCGGTCTTCTTGCTGGTGAGTCTGCTAAGGGCACCACGAGAGTCGGTGTGGATGACAACCTTCGATGCTGGTAACCCTTCTTGTACGTATTTAAGGGCGACATTAATCGCTTCTAGCTCGGGTGACACCGATGATGAGGGGTGTAGTATTTTAAACAACCACCTGATATCTGTTGAAAGGCATAAAAAAGCTGCAGAAGCACTCAGGGCATCGCTGCGTATGGAAGCGCCCGTAAATACTTTTGTATAGTCTTCGAAGTTTTCAAATAAGTGTGATTGGGCTAATTGGTTATAGTTCTGAAACAGGTTGGTCACACTTTTTGCGTATTCTTGGAATTGACAGAGGGGTAGGGAAGGCATATGGCCTGTGCTCTGCCGATGCTGCCAACTCAATAGTGAGGCTCTTCGATTTTCGGATTTCTGGGTTGGTTCTGGAGACCCGCGGGCTCCCCGAAAGCTACAGCTGCCTACGGTTCTGATAGAAAATGACGTAGGCTGGCTACGCGCCCATCCGGCGACAGCCCGAAGGTCGCAAAGTCGAACGCAGGACAGCCAGCGCAAACGTGAACAAACTCTACCGTCATGGCAGCAAACAAAACAATGCGCCGCGTGTATGTTCGTTTTTTTTCTGCATTGTCCGCTTGGAAATACGTAGCTAAGCTCGCCAAAAAGCTGAAATAATATCCTTGAGCGTACGCATTTGGGGTACGACTCGTACGCTCGCACGATCATTCACTGCGTCCGCGAACGAAACAGCCAGCTGGCGCACGCCGCCTTGAGAATGATGCAAGGTGAGCTGCCGCGACGGTGACGACTTGACTAGCTCACGTTTCTTTTAGTACATGTATCAGTCACTGCAGAACACGATGCGAAGTTACACGAAAGTGATCGTGTCACCAAAAGAGCTTAGCTATATAACTGCTCAGATATTGCGCATCTTACGTCACAAACATATCTTGACCAACTTACGTTCTTGTCTAAAGTTTATGATATGCGCTGGTATCGGTACCACGAGTGCGCGTCGTATATAAACTATACCTTTGCATAACACGTTCTCGACCCATTTTTAGAACTTGCCTTCGCCTGTTTTTCAGTCCTAAGTGGCACTTAACGAATGTCATGTATATCAGATTTGATTCGACCTACTAGGGGATAGTACGTACTGCGCGGCATTACTACGCCGAGGTGAAAAAAAAACAAAGCCAACGATGAAAAGGGCCACGAAAGGATGTATACATTTGTGATTCCATTCCCCGTTTTTTTATTCTCGCGCCGTATCATATAATATCATACCACATATGCTGGCTCATAAATGGAAATGGGTTCGCACGCCGTTCACGACCAGCGAGCATCCCCAACAGTCGTGATCAAGGGCCGTCTATCATCATCGAAGATCAATTGTGTAGTCAGGTCAGAGGTTCTCAGAGGTTCATATACGCAAAAATAGGACGGAGCGAGCTAGTTCGATCACAATCGTCTTCGCTAAGTGCACAGAAAGCAGGCACAGCTTCACAAACGACTACTACAAAAAAATTAACTCCAAAGTTATCTCCATGTATGCGTACGAACGTGTACTATGAACATAACTTTTAAGGCATGTGCACGACGCAGTCAACAAGCAACAGTTCACGCGTTGTTCACAGAAGGAAGCTTCACGGGAAACATAACAAACGCGATGAACAGTAGCTCTAAACACTCGCGGCCACTCGTAATCGCCTCAACTATCAAGGCGGAACAGGCTTTAGAAGATAACGCCATGCGTAATGTGACAAGCGAAGGCGCAGTCCTCAAGCGCCGACATTACGATCCATCGAGTCCTCACAAAGATGGCACCGAGCGGGCATCGTACCTTTTCGGCGTCTGCTAGCCCGAAACCTGCCCAAAACCTTCCAGAAAGCTTCCACGACTAAATTGTCTGGAAGCGTCTGGCGACCCTCGGGCTCCCCACGGGTCGCCAGAACATCCAACCCGAGAAAAATGAACGCCAACCGGAAGTGTGCCGCTGGGGAGACGGAGCAGCCCGAGAAAAACGACCACGCTCTGGCTGGCTCTGGCAGCCCGTGGGTAGCCAGAAGTCGAAAATCGCAGAGCCCCAGTTTCTCCGGAATTGCCTGTTATGTCATTGAACAAAGCCGCCATTTTACCCATCCGAGAAAGTAGGCGTTGTAAAAGCCTGTTAAGGAGAGTCTTGCCATGTGGGATTCAGTTCAGACGCTCAATAAGATTTAGCGCTCTCTCGACAGCTTGCAGCCTTAGCGGCAACCGGTGTGCTTCAGGATTGTGCTTCACGAGGTAAGCCAAACAGTACTCGGTGGGCAACACGATGATCCTGTTCCAGCTGAGACATTAAAGTAGACGGTACATTCAAGACAGGCAAGGCATACATCGCGCAAGTGAGTACAGCTGATTGGTAAACCTGTACTGCCGTCTTCTGATCGATTCCCTCACCCCTAGAAGCCAAGGCGTATAAATACTTGAACAGGGACCGTGATTTTCGACTCACAGATTTAACAGCAGGGGGCCAAGAGAGGTGATTATCGATGATTACACCCAGGTAGCGATGTTGGTGTACCCACTGCATTGATGTGTCTCCGAGGTAAAGCCTGCTAAGGCTACAACGAGCGCGTTGCCTTGGATGATACGCGATACCCAGGAAGGACGAGAACCCACGTGGGTAATTTTTAAGCGCGAGTGTTAAGAAATACCCGACATCGGTAGCGTCAACCCGAAGAATGCAAAGAATAAATGGCAGGGTCCCAGCTGGAATCGAACCCAAGCATTCTGCGTGGCAATGAGGCGTTTTACCGCAGAGCTACGCCAGGTCTCGGAACTATGTTTCAAATAGACGCTGATCTCTGTGACACGTCAATAATGGTTGCAGAGCTGCCTGTGCAATTTTGATTGATTGATTGATTGATTTGTGGGTTTAACGTCCCAAAACCACCATATAATTATGAGAGACGCCGTAGTGGAGGCCTCCGGAAATTTCGACCACCTGGGGTTCTTTAACGTGCACCCAAATCCGAGCACACAAGCCTACTTCATTTCGGCCTCCATCAGAAATGGAGCCGCCACAGCCGGGATGTGAACTCGCAACATGCGGGTCAGCAGCCGAGTACCTAGCCACTACACCACCGTGGCGGGGCGCCTGCGCAATTTAATAAACATTACATATGCACTCCTTTGCTACAGCCGTGCCATCGGGTTAACGTCAATTGTGCGTAGTTGTCATGAGCTTAAGTTGATTTATGTAGCCGTGTCCAGGGCCAGCATCATCGCCAGCATTAGCGCGTTATATGAGCTTCTCGTGTTGCTAATACGCATGTTCCAGTTGGCATCGTTGCGCAAGCGCAAACAAGTGCTTATATAAACATCTGAAACTCTTCAACATATATCTGTGCGTGCAACATTCATACATATATTTAGCGTCATTTCGTGACCTGTCGCTCAAAAGATATTGCAACAAGGCTACCTTCCCTCCACAGGCTTCGTATAACGTCGATTCCCAGGTACGTATATAAGATCTGCCGACTTTTTTTTCTTTTTTTCCTTTCAGACAATGGCAACCTGGTTGTAGGACACATAGACACTACTTTGTTGTCATTTGGCAGTATAGATACTGTACATAGAGTATTAGGCCACATGTTTACGCAGTGGGCCCCTCGCATGCATATCGCAGCCGGCCGCAACCATGCCTTCGCCCGGCCTACCAACTCCATCGACGCCGTCTCGCATCGCCCCGCCCGAGCTGCACATTCCGAGCTTCTAGGGACAACAACGCTACAGGTAAAAATTTTGGCACCAGTTTCAAGCCAGCATCCGCAACAATGACTGGATCCTGAAATTCGATATGTTCGAATACTTAATAACAAATCTCCCTGGGGTGTTCGCCTGGCCAAAGCATACTACAACCTCGCCATCCTTATCCTGTCAGATCACTTCGGCCATCGCGACATGCTAATCGACGATAATCTAGACACTTTGCTGTCAGTAGCAGCAGTCCGAAGTTCCGCTGACGTTACCAAGCTAAGAAATCCATATGATAAACGTATATGATGTTGCAAATAAAGGAGATAGAAGGGCTGCGGGTACGAGCCACGGATGCTTTCTCATATATTTGCAACAGTTCTACGTCCTCATGACACGTGTTTAAGAATACTCCTGGCCTCGGAGCACTAGACATGCGCAAAGAAAGAGCGTGGGTTATTTATGTAATGAACGTGCTCCTCCTAAGGGCGTGATGGCAGGATAGAGACCACCACGGAAGCTGTAGCCGAGATGAGGCTCTCAACTGCTCTCCAGATACCATGAGGGCTCTCCATGCGGGATCTATAATACTCGCTGCATCTTCAACTGCAACTATTGCCAGGTTCCATACGCTGTGCCAGTACAATACACGTCAAAGCGGGCAGGCAAAGCGGCACGTAGTAAACATTTTCATCGAAGAAAGAAAGGAGTTCTTAGAGCACAATAATTTGTACCATGTCTCTCCCCAGTGTAAAAGACAGCTCGTCTTATTTGCGTCTTGATGACGACAGACTTTCCAAGCGCGTATGCACTTATCTCGAAAAAGGAGGACTTGGCAGATATTACTAGCGCAGTATCTATAGCGAATACTGATATGTAAACCTGAGGTGCATGTGATTTCGTAATTTTTGTAAATAAAATGTGTCTTCGACATAAAAACCATATAAGTTTGCGTGGCGATATCGCAGCTGCGATTCGGTATAGTACATGCGCAGAAAGCGGAGACAACGGCAATAGCAACTTTTCTTACTCTAGTTACTGCACACTAGTTCCTACGCTAGTTTTGCAAGCGATAACATACTTCTCGTTCGCTCAGTGTTGCTGCCTCTGGTTGCTTGCTGTGCACCAACCTCGCAATGACATGAAAACACATCTGACGGCTCGGTTAGGGGTTCGCATTCAGCGTGAAAAAATCAATCAGTCTCGACTCTCTAGTATCTACAATGTTTAGTACATTCTCGTTATAAAATTCTGCTACCCCCTCCTTCCATGTCGTCATCTGGAAACATTCAGACCACATCATGGAAGTGTGATAGATAGATAGATAGATAGATAGATAGATAGATAGATAGATAGATAGATAGATAGATAGATAGATAGATAGATAGATAGATAGATATATAGATAGATAGATAGATAGATAGATAGATAGATAGATAGATAGATAGATAGATAGATAGATAGATAGATAGATAGATAGATAGATATGGTAAAGGTACCTACACTACACAAATGAACACTTCACTCTTAAAACGTGGAAGAAAAAATAGCATAAAAAACTTAAGGAAGGTTGTCTGTCACCAGTTTCACCCCAGCTGTGCTGAAACACATGCAATAGAACAAGGGACTCAGGTTTTAATTAGGCAAAATGTTTTGTCTTATAAGTAGATACACACTTAAAGCAAATTAAGCCGAATTGGACCGATTTGAAATTTAAGTACACTGTCAATCGTTAGCAGATCAAGTGGGAGGAATTTCATCTCCCCACTATTTAGAGAAACTGAGAAAAAAAGACCATAATAAAACAGACAAAGTTGGCACAGGTTGCTATATCATTAAAGCAAGTACGCTAGCGAGGTACTGCACTACTAATGAGGTACACCAACGAGCCACTTTTATTGCGAAAACGCAGACGACGCATTTGCCCTGTAGTAGGCATGGCCACGCTGATGATGATGACGATGATACTGACAATATTTCACAGATTTTTCTGTAAAGGAACGGAATGAAGCTATGGGGAAAATTCTCCTCGGGAAAGTATGTAAAAGTGGAACATTTCAACATTGGTCCAACTAGTATTTCTCATTCTTGCGTTATACTTGAGTTAACTTTCGCCATAATCTCCCAAACAAGCGAACCCAGCAATCTATGCGAGTGGAGCTTCATTCAAGAGGTATTCTTAGTGCCAATCACTGAATTGGCTTTCCAGAAACGTCCGTCACATTATTACCCACGCGCTCCCACAAAAGGTCTTGGTCTTCGCCACGTATGTACGTTTTTGCCCCAATCAGGCACTCATTAAGAGGAAGTACTAGCTCCGAGTGGTCACGAACACGTACACACTCATCAGCTTGTCTCACACCCCACGTATGCTTCTAGTGGCGTGGAGAGGAAGTGTTCCATCCGCGATAACAAAATGAGCCACAATCTCTGCGCGGCCAGAGTTCGATGACCAATTAACAGCCATCCCGTTCGCCCGTTCTGTTTGCTCTTACCCAAGGTAATTACGATCGTACGCTGTTTTCGCAAACCAGAGGCTAGCTTACATCAATCGACTCAGAAAATACCTTATGGAAGAGATATAAAGAAGTGACGTCTTAATGCAAAAAGTGGGGCTTTTCGATTTGCTGCCATTGCAAGTAGCGAGTGTCATATAGTGTCGTCCCCACAAGTATGGAAGATCATCGTTGCCTGCAGTTTCTTTAGTTCCTTTTTTTACCTCTCTTGCATACTCCAGACTTTTAAGGCATCTTGCATTACGACATGCACTGAGAAAGTCCATTAAATAAAACAAACAACCCAATACCATAAGCTCCCAAAATATTTGAAATATGTCGCATCTAGCTTAAAGGACGTCTCATCATCTCGACGTTCGCAAAATACATTCAAAGTCCTTAGCCTGGTGTCTAACAGAAAACATTAGGAATAGATCATATCAACTTTATGTCTGTATAGTTTTTTTTAGGGGAGAAGCTCCTTAAAGCGGCACTCATTCGTCCCTCGTAGTAGTGCGTAACATGTCTTACGCTTTGACCGGCAAGGTTGCAAGGTGGTGCCGGTGGGAGATTTCTCCTGTGCGTTGTTGAGCAATAAAAAAATTCGCAGCGTGCGCGTTAGCTAGAAGCCGAATTCTCCTGTCTTTTATTCCCCATTAGCAGCCATTGGCATGTACATTGAGCACTATCTGACAAGAAAGGGTTGCTAGGCTATACTCGCTGGGCGTAACCTTCTTGGTTTCAGAAAGGTTTAGCGAGCGTTGGGCCGCAGTGCCATGAATACAGTTAACTAGTATATACCATGAACTCGAGGTGGTTAAAGGTGGGAAGTAGACACAAAGCGCAAGCCGTAAGAAAGTGTGCGTGTGACAAAACCGAATTCTCCTGTCTCTCATTCCCCATTAGCACCCACTGGCATGTACAATGAGCACTATGTGACAAGAAAGGGTTGCTACGTTATACTCGCTGGGCGTAACTTTCTTGGTTTTAGAAACGTTTAGCGAGCTTTGGGCCGCAGTGCCATGAATACAGTTAACTAGTACGTACCACGAACTCGAGGTGGTTAAGGTGAGAAGTAGACACGAAGCGCAAGCCGTGAGAAAGTGTGCGTGTGCCAAAGCCGATTTCTCCTGTCTCTCATTCCCCATTAGCAGCCATTGGCATGTACATTCAGCACTGTCTGACAAGAAAGGGTTTCTACGTTATTCTCGCTGGGCGTAACCTCCTTGGTTTTGGAAAAGTTTAGCGAGCGTTGGGCAGCATCGCCATTATTCAGTGAACCAGTATATATCATGAACTCGAGGGGGTTAAAGGTGGGAAGTAGACACGAAGCGCAAGCCGTTCTTGGAATGTCCGTGGGATAGCGGTGCTTCTATATGCGGAATATGTGATGAAAAGATGCGAGATGGTGGTACTTGGAGCATTGACTAGATGGACGAACAGGCACACAGGCAGATGCATGGACGGATGCACGGATGGCTGCACGGACGGATGGACGCATGAACGGACGCAGGAGCAGATGCATGGACGAACGCAGGGACGGACGCACGAACAGACGCACGCACGGATGGGCGGATGGACGCACGGACGGTCACACGGATGGACGCATGGACGGACGAAAGCAAGAACGAATGGCCGGACGGATGCTTCACCTCACTCTCCATCATTCAACCTGTGGATATGGTGCAATTTTTTTACGTTGGTGGTTAACTTGCGCAGTTTCTTTTTTTTAGAATGCGTTTTTTTAGAATGTGTTTCTTGTGGCTTCATTGGCACTCTATGCATGCTATCACCAAAATAATAAATAGACTCGTGTCGGGTGTTTTTACGTGTTTCACAGTTGGCGAAGATAACGGCAACATCGAGAACCTCAGTTTCCTTGAAAAGCAGCACGCTTTTATTGACCTTGTAGAAGCAATGAATCTTGTACGACTGCAAAGAAAGCTTTAGGTATGAGGCTTCCTCCGCGCCAGAGGTTTACTAGGGTAAGTATAAGCGTTTACATTTTTTTCTTCTGTTTTCTTTCAATGAATGACCTACGTTAGCGCACTCCATGCTCGCTGAGCCAATCCCTTCGGACACATACACGTTACCGTTTACCGAGCACAACCATTATTTTTCCAGTTGGTGTTCTTCAAAGAAAACTTTCCCCTTTGGGTAGTTTTATACCCCTTTTCATTTATCTTTAATGGATTTTATGACTGCTATTGCTGTATGTAGGAGGCTACTCACCACTTTAATTTTATGTTATTTTCCTGTCCGGGTAACAAAGCGTTTGAGGTGAGGGGGAGGACGGTACGTACTAGCGTTCACATTTATAGCGAGTGATGGCGTCTGTTCCGAGGATTGCTTGGAACGTAAAGGGGCAACGTGACAACATGAGAACTGCGTTTGTAGACGTTCGCTGTAATACGTTAGTTATTTTACTTGTGAGTATACACTTGCTTCGTTGAAAGTTGTTTAGATGACGCAGGGCTCCATTTCGGCGGCGCTAGCTGCCACTGCAACAATATTTTCATTCTCGCAACATTGACTTTGTCTGACGACATGCATACGTACTGTTGACCACAATGTAGATCTACTCAAATATCAACCTTTAAAATAGTAACTAATGTGGGGTGAAAAAAATCGTAATAATACAAGCTATTCATATTGAAATAATAGGTTATAAATAATAATAATAATAGGTTAATAAATATTAATGGTATAATAAATAAAAATAAATCGTTAATAAATACTGATGTAGTGCGTTACAATTTGTGACACATGATGACGACACAACTGATGACACACCATAAACGCTGAAGGCAGATTTGGTGATGCAATGTGTTATCGATCAGAGACCATACTTTTTGCGAGAGATAACAAGTTTTGGTGGTAAAGAAGCGTTTCGAATTGCCTTCTCGTTGTCAGCTTATTGAGTGGTAGCTGCCTCACCTCCATGAAGCTTTTTGCACTGTCCTTACTCCTGCACGATGTGAGCGAGTGGCTCACTTTTGACCGAGCGGTGCTATGGCGTAATACGACGTAATGTCGCAACGTCATAAAAAGTCGCAAATTCTGGTGACATGTAACATCACGACGACGCTGCATAAAGCTATATTTGATGACGTGGGGAACGAGTCGCATGCCCCCCCGTATGCTTCCACAAGAAGCTAGCTTTGAGAAGGTGATTGCGGGTTATGCGACGTCACGTGAGTACGTCACAACAAGATGTTTTTGATTCCTTCGCTGGATTTTGTGCCGACCAGTTGTGCCCCCGCAATCTCCGACGACAGCGCAGCTCTGGCCGACTGGCTCGCCCTACGCCTTCTCCTGCCACCGGCAAGCGCTCTCGCCGAGGGGTGCCCCGTCCTCGGACTCCTGCGACCGTGTCCATCTCTCCTATCTCCTCTTTACTTCCATCGTTTTCTGTCGTTCGCTGTCCGTGCACCTTGCTCTCTGCTTCCTCTGTCTACCTATTTACCTTTTAATCCTACCCTTTTAATGCCTTCTTACCCTTATCCCTCGTGAGTTACTATTGAGGTGTCACACTCTCATGCAGACAGTTACGGGGCTCACTTTTCTCTTTTTTTATCTTTGAGAATCACATAAGAAAAAAAGAACAATATAATATTGGCGACGTAGGTCTTGTGAGTTTTTATAGAACCATGAGCATCTGCCTTGTTTCACTGCAGATCACTACGCAACAAATCCATTTTGGCTTTCACCTTCAAGAGAAATGTTATTACCAGGTAGTGTGCCATGGTTCTTCGAATGCTGGTCCCCAGCATACGAATAACTCTTGGAATCTCTGGAAGTGTGGATATCGTCACTATAATAAACGAGAAAAAAAGTAGCAGCAAGGCAAAATAACTAGACATCACCATCCAGCAACGCGTTTTCACTTTTATGAACCACCACCAGTTCCTCCACCACGTTCAGATACCGGTGATTTGGTCAGACTAGCCGCGTGACAGCCATATATGTCCACTGAATGCACGTGGCAGTGTATTCAATAATTGACAGCTCAATTTTCATTACATACTGCGTTTTAGTCAAATACATTTTCGCTTATTTGCGGAAGTGCAATGAGCTGCATTTACAGCTTCAGCAATCTGGCCATATGAATAAATATACGCTATGACGAACAAAAATTTTGTTTGGCATGTCCCAAAAATACGCGAACACTGCTTAGGCATGAAGCCAACTATACACGCATGGGAGCTCCTAGATCTTGCATAAAAACTTATTACTTCATTTAGAGCTGGAGCGGAAACGCCTCACCCGAAGCATACTCGCATACGTTCGAGAGTCGTGGCTCTAGGAGGCTGGCACCGTGGAAATTAAAGCCCTATGCGTACCTTCAATTCAACGAATGCTGGTGGTACGACGAAGCAAAAGTCGGAGTGCACAAAGTCGTATCTAGCTGAGCTCTTCTATTCGGCTGAATATATGTCAACTCCATCGGCATTTTTATGACATCTATTCTATTGCGTGAACAAAGCGTACCAAAAATCTTAAAATATATTTCACTACCCGCCCAAGACCCATGCATGAATGCATGAAGCAAACAAGAAGCAACACAAGCCTTCTGCATTTAAAATTATCCTTTTGTTTTTTATTCTATATGCTGCGTAATATCCGTCATGTTTAAGACTCTATGCCGCACTTTATCCGCGGGGACGTTTATTATAGCGCGACACGTCAGAAGGTGAACGGTGGTTTTATTTTTGTTGCTCGCCTTTGAACTGATCTGAATTTGTTCTCATTTCTTCGCAGTTCAGTCTCTCTGTCTGGCTAGCTTGTTTTTTTATCTGCATACTTAGTTCTTCCTGAGTTTAGCGGAACGGGCGTTAGTGCCGGCGTCAGATTTAACCTTGACGTCCGCATTACATTTTCTTGCGGACATCTCCCTCCATCACGACACACACCACACAAAAACACAGGCACACACACACGCACGCACACGCACACACACGCAAACACAGACACACACACAAACACAAAAACAAATGTAAGCGCATCCACACTTGTATTTTTAACAGAAATCTTAATATGTTTCTGGTTTTAAACAACGTATAGTCTGACGTTTTAGGCGTTGCAAAGGAAAAGAACAATTTCAGCACCCTATCAGGTGCTGAAACATTGTGTGTGCAGATTCCACGAGAGCTCCTGCCATAATATTATTAATAATATTCGATTTGCATACACAGATACAGAAGGACACAGAGGAAAGAGGGAGAGAGCAAGCTGGCTACTGCCACCTGGAAGGGCACAACGCCTACTCACTCTTTCGGGAAGAGGGAAGAAACAGAGGAAACAAAGAATATTCTTTCCTTTTTCTTCCCTGCCCTATCAAAGTTTTGGAATATGAAGCAACTGCTCTTTGTCCCGTCTGTACACTCAGCAAGAAGTGGACTCCTTTCTAAGTTATGTTCCATTGAATTTCCAATTTTGTTATGGACATAAACATAATACAATAAATGATTAAAACATTTCACAGTGAAACGTATCATTCGTGGCTGATGCAAGAATGTACGAATGGTTGCATATACCACACAGCACTAAACAAAGGCAGATATTCGAGGGAGTTAAGGGTACCGCGCTTTCCCCGCCTTCTGTAGAGATGGTGCTTCTACGAGCATTTCAACTTCTCGCATTATGTTTTTTGGCTGTAGACGTTGGATGAGTGAGTTAGTAAAAGGTACGTTGGTAAATGTTATGCAGAGTGGTGTGTTGTTGTGTGACGCAAGTTACGCGGCGGCTGCAGAGCGCGGGGCGAGTTCCCGACCCGCCATCTAACGACGCCGATAAGTTCTGCGATGGGGAACACTGAAGACCAACGCAGAAAAACAAAGGAGGCTTCAAAATGCTACAGGACTAAAAGGCGTTTCCTTTTTCTCACGCTGTGCCACATGGACGAATTCTCACTTCAAGATATACAATGTGTAGTGTACATAGCAAATACATTATCAAGCAACGCAGGAAATTCTGCGAAATACCTACTGCTCATAAGTGAATAACTTCACATATAGGAAACAGTACTACACAACGTAGATTGTCATCTTAAGGATCGCCTTCATTCAAGGCAGTCATTTTAATCTTTTAATACGACGACGTAAGGCCATTATTTCACCAATCAACGTACTATGGGTGTGTATAGACAGGAAGCGTCAGAGAGACCTCATCACAGTGTTGGCAACAATGGGGCGATCACCCTAATTGTAGGATAAGTGCAGGATTTTTCGGCTGGCATACAGCAGTAGGGAAGTACCACGATCTTTGAAAACCCATGGTAGTTTCCACATTTCGCTCGTCGTCAATCAGCAAAAATGTAGATCATCCGTGCGACATCTCCGCGGGTTACCGTCTTGAAGAGATAAAAAATGTTTTCATCAAATAATACTGTCACCGTCTTTTTTTTTACATGCCACCAGCACAGAGCCGAGATGAGACATTTGTCATACTACCCTGTGCCACACTGTCGTTTTTACTCATGCATGTTTTTAGGGGCGAGGCTCCTTAAGGCGTGGGCCGGTCGGCACCTGTATGTATGCGTGTATGTATAAACCACCTCACAGCATATCCACGGAGTGAATGATGATGAGTGGGGCGAAACTTCAGAGGGTTTTATCGGCAAACAGTGAATCATCCGCTGGCAGTGTTCTTCGGTCGTTTTGTCTGTCTGTCCATCCGTCCGTCCATCCGTCCGTCTGTCTGTCTGTCTGTCTGTCTGTCTGTCTGTCTGACGCATGAACTACCACACGGATGGACGCACGGATGGCCGTACGGACGAATGCCCGGATGGACAGATGTGCGGGCGGACGAGTGGATGCACGTACGGACGGACGGATGGACGCATGGGAGCAAGAAAGTACGAAAAAACGAATTGATGGAAGCGCAGACGAACCATTGGACTTTTCGTTCTGCTCATCATCATTCACTCGGTGGATTTTCTGTGATTTTTTTGCAATCCGTTGCTTGCCATTCTTTGGTTGCATGAAGGAGCGTTTACATTTTCCGATTGTAGATATCAAGGCAGACGTTTTGGCTGCCTCATGAAACACAAAAATATACCGTGGGCCTAAACAGGAGTGATGCGATTTTCGTCATGGTATACCAATTTTATCTCATGGTGTTATCGTTACGTCACAGATAGTAAAAGCATTAGACGCCATGGTGGCATCGTATTAACGTAACTGGGGGATGACTATGTGAGGTAAATTAATGGCGTCATCACAACCCATCGCCATTTAGTAATAAATTAGTGGATCTCGGAGGCCCGTGCAGGGCAGAGATCCCGCAGTTTCCGATCATTGAGGAGATAGAAAATACACTATGTGGAGATTCGTTTCAGGACGAGTGCTTCCATACACTAAATTAAGAGAAACCTTAAAAAAAATGGCTTTTACCTTCCAGTCATCTTAGGCGAATGCGTAAGAGAGCAGACGAGCTCAATTGGCACTATGTCGATTAAACAAGGCAAAAAACTTCTCTTTTATAACGGCGTGGCGACATGGGTGTAAGCAAGCTCTACATTTCGTTAGCATAATTATTACATAAGGCTCTGACCTTGTTGAGCTGGATTAAGTTTCTTATCCTATTAAAAATATGAATGATCACTCCTTCATAGAAATCGGCATAACATGAAAGTGAAAATCGTTCTTACAGACGATGCTGAATGTTTACTGTGCATTCGTATAACAAAGCTTGCAAATTGCCTCATGATGTTTGAGACCTAACCATATATCCTAAATTCATCTATGTTGACTGCTTAGTTTCTTGTCATAAATACTAACTTTTCTGGTCATAAATGCTAGTGGTAGCTGCAGACACCACAGCCGCCACTGAATGGATGACGGACTTGGGGCTAAGGTCACCTACTTGCGGACTTTTATAGTATTGAACGCCAATACCCAATCAGAAGGAAACACAACACGCGTCTCGTCTGCGCTGTAGGCCATCTACGATTTCTTGCGGTGTAATCATGAGTAGAGAACGTGATGTACATTCTGGCGACGTAGAGTTATTCTGGGTATGAGTGATCGCTTCGAGCGACGTCGACGCTAGGGCTGATGTCGCCACCTGTTGTTGTGTTAATGCACCGAGAAACTGCACATCTGCCTTTGGAAAAGCACCGAATGGAAATGACGCGTAGAAACGAGGCGCCAAAAAAAATAGTCCATGACGTCATGGGTGTGGTGCATTTCTTCACTTCATAAAACAGGCTAGGAAAAGAGAGTGTTGAATTCGTAAAGCCCGTTCGTAATACTTTGAGTGGAAGCGGCCTTGGCGCACTGTGCAGCGTTGGCGGTCTTTGTTGACGGGGGAAGAAAAATCGTAAGCTCGACTCTCAGAGACGGAGAATATTTAGGGGCGAAGCTCTTTATAGCGGCACCCGTTCGTCGCTCGTAGCCGTTTTAGTATGTAACAAGTATAACATTTTCTTCTCTAAGGTGGTGCCGGTGAGATATTTCTTCGGTGCGTTGTTGAACAATAAAAATAGTGCTCAATGTACATGCTACTGGCTGCTACTGGGGAATTAGAGACAGGAGCATTCGGCTTTTAGTTAACGCGCACGCTGTGATCCCCATTAGCAGCCATTGGCATGTACATTGAGCACTATCTGACAAGAAATGGTTGCTACGTTATACTCGCTGGGTGTAACCTTCTTAGTTTTAGAAAGATTTAGCGAGGGTTGAGCCGCAGTGCCATGAATGCAATGAACCAGTATATACCATGAATTAACTCGAGGGGGTTAAAGGTGGGAAGTAGATACGAAGCGCAAGCCGTAAGAAAGTAAAAGCCGAATTCTCCTGTCTCTCATTTCGCATTAGCAGCCATTGGCATGTACACTGAGCACTATCTGACAAGAATGGGTTGCTACGTTATACTCGCTGGGCGAAACCTCCTTGGCTTTAGAAAGGCTTAGCGAGCGTTGGGCCGCAGTGCCATGAATACAATGAACTAGTATATACCCTGAACTCGAGGTGGTTAAAGGTGGGAAGCAGACCCGAAGCGCAAGCCGTAAGAAAGTGTGCTTGTGCCACCTCTCGTTTAGTCCTTGAAATGTCCGCTGGATGGCGGTGCATCTGCATGGGGAATATATTGTGAAAAGATGCGAGATGGTGGTACTTGGAGTGTTGAATAGATGGACGAACGGACACACAGACAGATGCATGGATGAACGCATGAACGGACGCAGGGGTGGATGCATGTACGAACTCAGGGACGGACGCACGAACAGACGCACGCACGGACGGGCGTATGGACGGTCACACAGACGGACGCATGGACGGACGGAAGCAAGAAAGAATGGGCGGATGAATGCTTCACCCCACTCTCCATCATTCACTCCGTGGACATGCTGCCAATTTTTTTTCTTTGCTTTCTATATTTGCGTCTTTTTATTTGTCGTTTTCTTGGCGGAAATACGTCACTTTTGTCTTAAAAAAACTGTATACATGAAGCTTAAAAAAAAGAAGTTTATACAGCGAAAATTGTTGTACCTGTTCGCTTACTAACATTAGTATTCCAGCTTTTTCTTTACTTCCGCCCACTTTCCCAACTATCCTGCTTTAGGAATTCTTTTTTTTTGCCCACCTGTTTATGTTTGCTATGTTGGCCTTAAAAATCCCATCTTCATTTAGGCTAGTGCCCTTCAGCACACGTGGTGCTTACGAACCACTGGTTTTCTTTTGATAGCTGTTGTTGACTGCATCGTTTTCACCTCCACAACGTTTCCTTCAATCCACATTGTTACGGTTTGTATTACACTGCTAGCTGTGTACTTGCTGATGCGTCTTTAAGTTTTTCTATTCACAGTGCAAAAGTCTTTTAACTCAGTATTTGATCTTTCAAGAAGGGGGTGACAACGGGGTGGTTCCTATAATTGATTATTAAAATTTGCAGGCTTCAGTTTCGGGGATTCGCGAACAGATTCTTTAAAATCCGTGTTGCTGCGTTGCGTTGAAAACCAATAAATGACTCCCCAAGAGAACTAATATTACAAGAAGTGCTAAAAGGCATAGATGGTCGCGTTGTAAGGTGTCAGTGCTTTCACCTTTATTAACTTCCTCACTCCTTCTTCGAAACAACAAAAAAAGTCATATGGTGTCTCAAACGTTCACCTCAGACGACTCGAAGCAGATGATGATGATGATGATAATGCTCATGGTGATGATTCGTAGATGAAGTATTGCACTGCCCATTGAAAGCTTGCGGTACGTTTTTTTTTTTTGGCCAATCGCCCAGAATGTGCCTGTGCCACAATATAGATAAATCTAATTATATCAAACCGATCCCGTGTGCCCCCATTAAATTTGTACTTACACAGGGCTCGTCTGAATATATCGCCCTTCTTTCTTTTTGCGGATACTTGGAAATATTGTACATTACATCTTGTCATGTCGCCCATTTTCTAATATTAGAACATAACTACTCATTACTTTTCCTTCAAAAATAGGACTAACCATACCTGCAGATATTGATTTTATTTTCGGTGCCTCACATTTGGGATACTGTCACATGGATGACTTTTATGCTTCGTGCGATTCATTAAAACTACTAAACAAGTACAATTTTAATATTCGATCTATAAACCTTTGTTATTAAAAGACATAAAATCAAACTAATCCTTTCAAAATCGCTACCATCAGGTTAATACGACAGTTTAGAAGGCAAGGCCGATAGGGTAATACATGTAACCTAAATTTATAGTATTACGTGTTATTACAATTTTATATTTTATTTCTCATTCATTTGACATTATTCAAACAGACAGGGTTCTAACTTTTTGAATTCGTATCCTTGACCAATCCCCTAGAGTAGGTATGTGCGATATATTGAAGGAAAAACAAACAAACAAACAAACAAAGAATATCAAACTCCCTTTTGCAAATTCTTTGTTTTCTTCTCACAAATTTTACATCAATTGTAATGATAATTATAAGAATGATCCACTTATTTCACTGACATGTACAGGCTTTCCACACACAGTTTATATCATGAAGTACTTATCATCGATCTTTCAAGGCCTATGATAATTATTTCAATTGACGTGCTACTTTTGAGGTTTGCGCTGAAATGGCTGTCAATTGCTAACTTCCGGGTTGGCTCACTTGAAAGAATGACCACCCTAGATAGCCCTTTGTCCCAGTTTCAGACACTGCACCAGGGCGAATTTTCGGGCAACTGAGAGGCTTTCCTTTCGGAAAAATTCGTACGGATTTTCTTGTGGGTTCGTTCTACGAAGGGGCGGTTTTCTTCCTTTCCTTTCTTAATAGCCACAAAATCTTGTTTTTCTAAATAAGTGACCGTCCTCACATAGATAGCTCAACAATTAAGCATTTCTTGCAAACGGCTCACTTCGGTTTGATTTTAGGAGCAACGAAATGTTTTGGCCTCAATTTAGCTTTCGTTTTCAACGACTACGGTGCCTGACTGTCATGGCATCTTCATAAAAAAGTATCTTTATATTTAAAAGAAATAAAATCCTGTATGTAGCTAAAACTTTCTGTTTCAGTGAAAAAATGCGGTGTGAAGTGCTCTTTCTCACAAATTCAACTATATTTCTTGCACATTACTCCTGTGAGGAGATAAAATAATTTTTTTTAATGTTCGGTTTGTTGTCGGGCAAAGAGAATACGTTAGCGACGTCAAATGGGAGAACAAGGTTAGAGAAATATCTTTGTAACATGAAACATTGCAATTACTGGTTACGAATAATATTGCCGCACGTATATGCCAGGGGCGCGGACAAAGATGCTACTCCCCACAGGTCGTAGGGTCAAATCCCAGTTGCGGCGGCTGCATTTCCGATGGAGGCGGCAATGCTGCAGGCCCATGTGCTCAGATTTCGGTGCATGTAAAAGAACCGCAGGCAGTTGAAATTTCCGGAGCCCTCCACTACGGAGTCTCTCATAATCATACAATGGTTTTGGGACGTTGAATCCCACATATCAAGAATCTTCTCAAAAAAGAAATTGATGAAACCGTGGCTGAATTTTTGTATAATCTGGTGCTTGCTATTTTTAAAGCTGATTTGTCGAATCCTTTTGCTGTTTTCACTTTCTTTTTGTTTTTTTAATATTGTTACGGGCGGTACGGGGATCGGTACCCCGCACCTCCACGAAAACGTTACGGAGAGAAGGCATCTGAAAAATACCTTTACGTTTGGTAAACCGGCAGGCATACAATACGGAGCCCAGTCAGCACGAGCTCGCCCTAAACAGCGTCCTCTTTTCTACAATGTTCGTTTGTGGCGCCCCGTAGCAATATGTGCGTTATTCTTCATCTCGTTCTTATCCGATTTCTCTCTCTTTAAGAAGTCGTGTGTTTGAATTTCTTTTACAAGGTACAGTGAGGCCAATCACCCTTGTAGGTATGAGCCAATATTTTTAGGCGACAAACAAGCAATAAAGCCTATATGTTTGTCGCCCTCACCTTTTCATCGTCGATTCCGTGTCGTCACACTGATGGAGGTGCGTGGTAAGCTTCATGCTTGGCACTCGTACGCGGGGCCGCACACCGAGGTCCGAAATGCCACTACGTATCGAAACACCGGTGCACCATTTCAGTCATCGTCTACCAGGCTTGGCGCTCAAGCTCCATCCTCTGCCAGAACGCTCCAACAATCGTCCGGCAGCCACCATGTCCACGGCATCTCCAACACATATGACACTACAGAATCCTATGATTCCCGACTGCTTCCATGGTGATGCCTATAAAGATTCCCAAGATTGGCTGGACCAGTTTGAACGACGTTCAAGGTACAACCAGTGGGCCACCCCCAGTAGACAAGCTTTCGAGTGTGTACTTCAATATTAAAAAGAACCCCACAAACATAGTATATCGACCGGCAACGAAGCTCCACTACGTGGGACGATTTCCGCACCCAGCTGCTCAGCACATTTACTCTCCTAGAAGCTCGCATCCAGAATCCAAACGAAAGCGTTGCTATGTTCACCGAGGACATGGCCTGTCTTTTCCACAGGGCTGAATCCGAGATTCCAGAAGACAGTTAGTTATGGTGCCTCATGCGAGAAGTGAAGTAGCAACTGTTAGCTGGGTTAGTGAGAAATGCGCCAGCAACAGTAGCGGATTTCACCAAAGAAGCCAGTGTGATTGAATGGGCCCTACATCATTGATACTTTCATCATAACAACAAGATAAACTCCATCGCGAATACCTCTGTCACAGCGGCGGCAAGCCTCTGCAGAAAGTACAAACCTCTTGGTAAAGTCTCCCGAGAGAATTTACGACAGGAGCTTTGTCATCCTCATAATGATCAGTTGGACTATGCCCACTGCAGGGAAAGGCCTGACGTGGGCGTAGCAAGGACGAACGGATGCACGGTTGCATGGGTGGACGGATGGATAGACGCTTCGTCCCCCTCATAATTGTTTACTCCGTGAATATTCTGTGTTTTTGTACGTACTTTATGACTTAAAAAGCGTTGATTCTAGAATGCAATAGTTTCTAATATGGATGAAAACCATTCCGTTTGGCAATACTAACCTGAGTGTTACACCATTTCCACCATTTCTTTCTCAACACAAGATGCTATAGGTAATTCTAGCTTTCTGTTTGTATGTCTAAGAACACAGTTCATCATACACAGTTCACCACGGTGGAGTAGTGATTAGGCTGCTCGGCTGCTGACGCGAAGGTCACGAGTTTTATACCGGCTGTCGCGGTCGAGGGTCGGTGGAGGCTGCACAGTACACGCCCTCGTAATGTGCGATGAGAGCGGACGCTAAAGAACACCAGATGGTCAACGTTTTCTTGAGCATTTTTCTACGGTGTCTCTCATAAACATAGAGTAGTTTTTGGTCAAAAAATCTAGACATTATTCATCATACATCCAAGTGCGCGCACTCTGTATAGTCACTCGATGATTCCTATACACCTTAACGAGTCTGCCCTCGAGGCTGCTTGTGGCTTATACCAACCACGCTGCCCTCCGACCGGGCGACTTTCCTCCTGGACACAGGGACGCTCCTAAGACGCAAAAAGAGGTAACAAGATTCTTTTTTAGAGAGAGGGTTCTGCCCACCACCTCATTGTATGCTAAGCAGACCACCGGCGTTCACCCTTAGACTCCAGCAAACCAACCCTTACCCTAATCCTGCGTTCCTCAACATCATCTATCCGAAAATTTACACGTATAGTTCTTGCGCGGCTTTTGGCGAGGTTGCTACTTTGCCTCACGTGCTCTGGTAGTACGGGTCGCTGGGCCCGACGTTCAGCAAAGAAAAGTGGAAAGGCTCCTGCGAAGTTCTGTCTTCAAAGACCAAATCCTGGCCGTCCAGCGTGCCTGTGATCGAGCAAGCAGGCTAGGCTTGTCGACCCCGTCGAGGGATTAGCCAGGGGCGTGTTTTGTCGAGTTTCGCCTGACCAAAGAAAAGTTTATTCACTCACTCACTCACTCAATCACTCAATCACTCACTCATTCACTCATTGTGACATGATGTGGGACATACCATTACTTTTCAAATATATTAGGCGCAACGTCCCGAGGAAATAATAACTGAAGTAGCACAGATAATTGGGCTAGTTAATAGTGGTTCATTTTTAACTGAATAAAAGCACGCACACGGACATGGACACTAGAGCAGGAAATTGCACAGACCAAGAACGCCTACTCGCCACTCAAGTTTATTCGACAGAAAAGTAGGTACAGCATATTACTTGCTTCACATGTTTTGACAAGTAAAGCAGCAAAAAAAAGAAAAAAAAGAAGTGGGGCTATAAAACACGTGCCACAGATCATATTCTCAGAGTGCTGATGATAGAGGCGGTTCACATTCCGAGAAGCGGAAATAAATGTTTAAGCGCACCTCCTATCCCGTTAACAGAATAAGAATTTTGATATTTCGTCAACACCTTGAGGATCTGATCTGAGACAGGTGTCTTATAACACCAATTTTGTTTTTTTGTTTGTTTTACGTTGTTTAATTTGCCAGGTCATGTGACGGATGAAATATATATGTACCTACCTTTCTTTCTAATAAAACTTCAGTTGCGAGTAGGCGCTCTTGGTCTGTGCGATCCCTGTTCTGGTGCCTGTATTCTTGTGCGCGCCCTTATTCAGGTAAAACATGTAATAATAACTGTTGCTGTTTTAGGCCTCCTAACCACAACGTGATTATGATGGGATGTTATGGTGGAGGGTCTGGAACTCTAGACCATCCAGTCTCCTGTTTTAGGAGTTCCTCAGTTTACGTTGATGAACTTTCAGCATTCTGCCCCATAGAATGGTGGCCATCATAGTCGGCAATCATTCCCCTGACGTGTGAGTCAGTGGTCAAGCACAATAACGACTAGCTTACCGTGGTGGTTATGTCCAGGGGTCAACTCTTGCACAATATTCTTCACAAATGGCAAGTGTCTATTGCGGCTGACTCGAGACTGCTGGCGTTTGTTGTTATCAAGCACTTTCTTCCGAAGCCTTTTTTAGTACTTGTCTTACTTCTTTTCTAACAAAAATGACTAAGCGTGTGTTTGCCTGGTTCCGCAAACACGATGTCATAATGCGCAGCCATTTGCGAGTTAGTAATGTAGTAAAACAAAAAAAAATATATTGAAAAGAAACAAAAAAGTGTACGACTCTCGGATACAGCGTGCGAGTGCTTGCTGCGGGACAGAGAATAAGATTTACTAATGGTAAACAAACGCCCAGCATAATGACCGAAAAGAAAACGATCGGGCCACGTCAGCATAGTCATGTAAAATAAGTCTACATGATACGCTTTTGCGTGCTCGTGGCCGTTTCACAAATTCCTCTTTTGTATTTTCTTGCATTTTCTCTCTCTCTATCTTTGCAACACTTCTCTTCTATAACATTTGATTCCTTTCACCCCTTTGCCCAGCACAGGGTACCCAGCCAATCTAAGAACTGGCTCCCCTCCCTGTCCTTCCGCCAAATCTTTCCGCCTTCCCTCCGCCTGTCGCAAACGACGAATGCAAATGCCAGTTGCAAACATGTAATGCTGACATGGAAGTGATGTACGACATAATTTGAGTTAGCCTCGTAACGTTATGCTGCTATAAAGTGACATATGAAACTTCCTATTCATGCTTCGCATATCATTTGTTCCCTCTGTACGTGGGACCTGGCAATTTTTAAATGCGAAGCATTTCTTAGCGAACTTCAGTGACTTTGGGCGTATCTAGATATCTACCTAGCTGCCAACGACTTTTAGCGGTCCTGGCCGCTTCGATAATGGTATTAGTACCAAACTTGGTAAGGCATAATATGATTGTATGAAGAACACATCTGACTAGTCATAACATGAAAATCATGGCATGAATTTTATGATTGTCATGACATGATTGCATGCCGATCACAAGCGACAGACCCTAGAAGACAGACCCTAACATGAAACGACAGACCCTAACATGAAAATCGACATGCGTGTCATGTAACAACATGACTAGATGACACGCTCATGCTCCGCTCGCGGGTGTTTCGCTAGCGTAACATATATCAAATTCGGTATTACATAACGTGAATGGATAACGAAGGTATGTGGCTGGAGCAAGCATGATAATCATGAGATGTGTGTCTTGTGAGAACATGACTAAATGCTACAGTCAAGGCGCTAATACATTTGGACGTGAATCTGTGCGCGTGCCCACCGGCGTTCATTTCGTCGGGTCAAGCCGGTGTTGCCACGCCAGGCACCGGCCCTGCCATATACTCGCATGCTCGCGTCACGCTGCGTTGTTTTGAAGCATGTCGCGTTTCGCGCCGGTTGCCGTCGGGCGGTGCCAACGGACGCTGGTCGCGCCCGTCGCGCCTGGCGTCAGACAATAGTGTGCTCGCGTTTTGCTAACGTAGCGTCACTGTGCACAGCGTGCGCACGCATCAACGTTACATTGGAGTATATTGGGCCCTTCATGATGCACTCGTGGCTGGTTTTCTAGCGTCACATATACCGAATTTAGTGTTAGGTGACTTCCATGGATGACGAAGTATATGACTGGTGCAAACATAATTATCCTGACACGCGTGCCATCTGAAAACATGACAAGATACCACACTCACAGCGTGCTCGCGCCGTTTCGCTAGCTCCACATATACTAAATTTCGCATCACGTAACGTGAATAGTTGACGAAGGTAAAGGACACATTCGAACATGCTAATCATGACACCGAAGTCATGTACGGCCACATTTACCTCCAGCTCGTAACGTTGTGCTGATTTCAAAGTGACATATCAACCTTTCTCATTCGTGCTTCGCATATCATTGGGTGTCACTGTACGTGGGATCTCCCAATTTTTTTCCTTCTAAGTTTGGTGCTTTCCTCCACGCAAGTTATTTTTAAGTGAGTTTTTTTAGGTGGAATCCTTATGGTATAAAAAACGCTGTCATATTCTTTGGTGTGTGTCTGCAGGAATTAACCTCAATCCTTGAAACATGGCCCCTGAAGCTGCGCTCAAAATAATGCATCTAATCATTTGATTTGCAAGTTGATTAGTGTGATGTTCTTGATAACTTTAGAGAAATTTTTAGCAGTATTTGAAACCACAAGTCACCTTATTGATATTATTTACCAGGTTATTTCATCGCGCAACCCACGCAATTACAGAAGTTTGAAAGCATCGTTTGTAAATTTTTATATGTACCTTTGAATTTCGTGTAATTTTTTTGCTCATCGCGACGATAAAATAATAAAATGCGTCGAAACTCAAGAGACTGGTTGAGCAACCAGACATGGAGCTACGCATAGAATACCGCCACATTATTCAACGCTTCCAAGCACTCTAATTGCGCGATTTTTCACGCCTATGGCCGACACGGGTTTTGTTATTACGTTTCCTCCTGCTAATCTATGAAACGTGAAAAAAAAATGGCCTGAGTGCATGTTACACTGCAAATGTCGTCGAAAGACGATAGTCTTGCGTCAGGAGAAAGTAAACAAAACGTTTATGTGATGGTCTGCGCTAGAAAATCGGTGTATAGTATTCTGGAAGCGCTGCGTTAGAGTGCCTCGAGCGTGTAGCGGAGGCGAAGAAGCGCATCGAAGCACGTTAGACACGAGCGCCATCTGGCAGTTATCTTCGAAAACGAAGGCGTGCGCGCCCGCGGAGAAAGATGCGCGCCAATCTCGGAGTTGATAAGGTGTAGAAAGCAAGGCAACGGGCAGGTGTCACCACCGTGTCGTCATAGCAAGGCGTTGGAAACACCTTTTTGAAGATCGCGTTGCACTGTCAGCGCAGTGCGATAAATGCTACCGTCCTTAGAGTTACTTGTGTGTGCCTCTTCTAGTATAAAGGCAGACATACAAAACATCGACGTGTTGTTACGGTGCCTCAGATATGCGCAATAATTGCTTTATAATTGACAATCGCACAACTGTGAATGCTAAATCTTGAGCAGTATTCGTGGGCGCTGTGGATTGGGTTGGCCGTTTGGTGTCGTTTGAGGAATCGTTAAAGGCGACAAACACACAATTGTACAGACAAACTGACAGACAGGCCAAAATTTTTCTGATGAAGGTCCCCAAGAAAGACTGCCGTCCTTAAAAAACTACTGAGTGAGAACCCCGGGTTCGTGCTTCTTTGTTAGTTTCAGTGAGAGGGCCACATGAAAAAACGTGTGCGGCGGCCCCGACATCCTACTTCCGTCGACGACAAACCACGTCAGTTTTCGACAGCAGCACGAGTAAAACAAAAGTGTCACAAAAGTGTAAAGTGACGCTTCACGCCTAGTGCACTCGCATGGACCCGTTATCATCGTCAAATGCGGCATCTGTCATCCTTACGTGTTTTTTGTTTGCTTTCAGCAATGAAAACACCGAAGCAACTAGTGCCCGACCCGCTGCAGTTTTTCAGACGTTCTGTATTTTGCTAGTTTAAATTCACGCTTTCCATTACCATAAACTGTCTTCACTGCGTCGTCGCTGCTCGAGATGGGCAACCGAGCGAAATGCATGGGTGCACTTCGCAGACTGCCTCATCTCCGACCATACCGCTTTCTTCTTTTACAGCCTCTCTCTTGGCCAACTCGAGTTTAGACAGCCGAGAAAGTTCAACGCAGTGGAAACGTTTTCTCGAGGCTCTGGCATTTCACGCTTGGCGGCGATTTCCCACGTCAAAGGTTTTGTTACGAACACGTTGCTTAAATATATATATATATATATATATATATATATATATATATATATATATATATATATATATATATAATAAAAATAGCGGGCATTTTCGAAATCTGTTGCACTTGAAGGTTGCCGTTTCGAGCCGACGCCTGCGATGCGTGTCGTGTGTGCCGCGGCAGAACAAACGGCGCGTTGGGTTGAGGCGTTACGTGTTCCTCGGCGATGGCTGACGAGAGAGCCTGACAGGTGGCTGTCTCTTTCCGTAGAGTGTTCACACGGTGACGGCTATTTTAACGTTGCTTGTCCGTCACCCACATGGCTGCATGCACGTCGACCAGACCATTTGACGGTATACCACCCAACAGGACATGCTTCCACGTGCAGCGCATTAAAATGAAGCTCTCCCCTTCATATAACAACGCGCGTATAACTCAGCAGCATGTCTAAGCCTAAATATAATAACAAAAGCGTACTTGTTAGAATCGTGCTTCAAGCTCTTACCCACTCGGTGATGGAGTGCTTGCGACGTCCGGTTGTAAACGCCAAGGTCATGAAGTCGATGCCAGCCGTGGGAGAAGCGCTTCGATGGAGCAGAAATGCTGGAGGTGCGCGCAAAGTTTGATGTGAGTGTAAGTTGAAGAGCACTACATGGTGAATATTTCCAGAGTACACCACTATGCGGAATCCCTCATGCTGAAATCGTGATCTTGGGACGTGAAGAGACGTATATCGTTATCGTCTGAAACTGTCCAGATTGCTGAAATAGACATATACCAAACGTTTTTTTTAAGAGCACATGACTTTAGGGGAGTGGTATGTAATCCATCCAATTCAAGTAGCAGATCACGCTACATGAAAGCTAGCAATGTTCAAGCCATGGTTAAAATGAACCAACAAAGTTTAAATTGAAAGTAAGACTTAACGAACACTCGCAGGTGGAGCACAATTACCCCGCGGAACGTGTACGACCTACAGTGAAGAAGTGTTGAAGCTTTATGGCATTAAAAACAGGAACGTGTCGGATAAAGACAAAGACATAGATGTACTAAACCCGGCTGGAGATGTTTCTAGCTTTCGGATTACAAAGGAAAACTTGAAAACACCTTCCGAGGATAGAAAACAACGTAGAGCATTCGAGGAGATGAAAAACCCGACAAATTTTACCGAAGCTTGGGTGCTTCGAAAAGGACAACGGCCCTATTGTTGCAAGTCTGGACGTCGCCGCCTGCGACTACGTTTCTTTGATTGTGGGTCAAGTAAATCAAGAAGACGAAGCGCGACTTCAAAGAGCAGAGGCTGGCTATCACTGCACATTTGACAATGTTTCCTAACCACTTTCCTTCTGGAAACAAGAGCGTCACCTCGACTATTGACCACAATCTGCGAGAGCGCACTTCCGCACGAGCTTGCAATCACTCCAGACAAACCACCGTCACCACTGCTTGCCTCCACCTCGAAGTACTGCTGCGGAACATCAACCAACACCACAATACCATCCTGCAGACTACTACGCGAATTCACATTTGGCGCCTACGGACTACCACCCACCTCCGCGTGCTTCTACTGCTACTAATTTGAAGCTTGAAACGCCAACTTGTTACACAAGTTTTTCTCTAAGGCTCATCTTGCGCTATCACCACCAGCTGCAAGTGACACGTTTTTCAGCCTGACCAGCTCGTGCACACAAAACCTTGGCCTCTCAATCTATGGTCACTCCTCTATGTGAGTATTGGCCTGAAGAATTGTGTGACGAGTTCCTAGCTTCCGAGCCAAGCTTTCCGCCATCTTCGAGGCGACCACATTGTTCACCGTCCCCACGTAGTCGTTAGCCTTCGTCCCAGCCGGAAAACTAGCTGATGTGTTTGATGGAGGTGCCCTCGGGAGAAAGTAAGATTCGCCAATTCCTCGTTTTGCGGCGTTGTTGATAGACTAAGTGCATGTGTGTATACATGGTGTTTAGCTATTGCACTTCTATTTTTGTGAAGAGGCATGCTTTGAAAATTTACTTTTTATTACATAAAGTTACGTTTACGTATGATGGCGATGAACTTTTGTGGCCTTGAAACTGAAATGTTTTCCTCCATTGCTTTTTGTTTGTTTTATTGATTAGGCAGGAAGAATTTAGAGCAGAATTCATTGCATTGGAACAATACAAATCAAAGGGATTCCATCCAGAGGGTCGACTCCATCAAAGTCCTGGGCATGCTGATAGAGTCTACCGGCGCCAAAAGCGAATCTATAGCCAAGTTAACTTGGAAAACAGACAGTGTGGTGCACCTCATACGCAGAGGGGCCAACAAAAGAAATGGGATCAAGGAAGACAACCTCATCAGGTTGATGCATGCGTTTGTTCTAAGCCACTTCACGTACGAGGCAGCAATGCGCAACTGGTCATTAGCAGAGTCCGAGACACTGAATGTGCTCCTCAGGAAAGTTATCAAGAAGGTCCTGGGCCTACCCATACATACCAACACTGAGCGTCTGCTTGAGCTTGGCTTACACAACACGCTCGAAGAAATAGCAGAAGTGCAAGAGAGAGCACAGTTTGCAAAGTTATCTACAACAAGGTCAGGGAGAATGATCCTGCAGGAACTGGGCCAAAACCCAGTAGCAATCAGACGCAATTACAATGATATCCCTGACAACATCAGGGAGACTATCACGGTATCTCCTATACCAAGAAAGATGCATCCAGAACACAACGTCGGAAGAAGAGTAGCGAGGGCCAGGACTATACTTCATCAAGTCTCAAACGAGGAACGAGGGGTCGTATTTGTTGACGCGGCTTCCTTCGCCAATGGGAAAGCGTTTGTGGCAGTGGTTTTCGAAGGGGCTGGCCATGTCGTCGACTCAGCGACGGTCAGGACGAAAGACCCAATCATTGCGGAACAGGTGGCCATCGCCTTGGCACTCAAGGTGGATAATATTGAAGTCGTCTACAGTGATTTCATGGCAGCACTACGGGCGTTTGCCAAGGGGATAGTCTCTGAAGAAACGCTGAGAATACTGCAAGGTAAGAATATAGCAAATCATCTTCCGAGTTGGTTCCCAGCTCACATTGGACAAATCAACGATTCCCCTTCCAATCTCAATGAAGCTGCACACGAGGCGGCGCGAGACCTCTCCAACCGCACTTCCCCGGGGATGCATCCTACTGGTGAACGGTATAACCGGGAAATTCTTACAACATATAACGAGCTCACTAAACATTTTTACCTGTCTAGAAGGATTTTTTCTCTACCTCACAAAAATCTAACTCGGCCCCAAGCACTTACATTAAGGCTTTCGCAAACGCGGATGTACCCTACTTTGAAAGTGTTACACATCATGTACCCTGACCTATACCCAAGAAATCTTTGTCCACATTGTGGGGACATAGATTCATTAGAACACATGCTCTGGCAGTGCACCGAATTCGCTCATTTATTGAGCATCACCTCTGCCAGATGGGAGGCGGCCATCCGCAGCTCGTCCTTGGCAGATCAGCTCTGGGCTGTCCACCAAGCCCGCGAGGCAGCTGAGGAGCTGGTCATCTCAGTCCCCACGTGGGAGCTGCCCGCAACACAGTGATCTGCGTTTTGAAGGACCAAATAAAAGTTTATCCAATCCAATTGCATTGGAGCGAGCAACTCATGACGTTATCTTCAATGGGTAACCAATGCTGGAGTTCCCGCAGACATGGAGCGCCGCCCTGTTGGCCGCACGCGGAAGCATTCGGGCGTACAAAACATAGAAGGTCGTTATGTGAACCATTACAAGTGACTTCTCGCGTGAATCATGCTACCATTTGGAATTATCGAACGAGCAATGAGAATCTTCGTGACCATCGTTATTGTTATATTTGAAAGCACCGCAATTGACAAGAGCTTTTTAATAAAATAGTAAAAATATTCAAGAGCAAGGCTAACTTCCTCCCGCAACTCTTTCCTTCAATGTAGACAAGTTGGCGTGCAAGAAAACATTACAAGTCTTTCAATTAAAACTTGCCTTGAAAACATTAAGGAAAGCACAATGACAACTTATGTAGCCAGCATACCGCCATGTATTACATACACCGTATTTGTTCGATTGTAGCACGACCCTGACAGAAACGCGAAGGATGGCAATTCATTACGTGTAGGGAGAAAAAGATGTAATTACGGTAGTTGGTACGCAAGGGTCAACTTTATTAGCGAAAATCTCATAATCTGGAAAAAGCTGGCGTCAAATTGAAGTAACTACGGTATTATGTCGGACTTTCACGAGTACAGCTACGGGCCTGTTACAAAATGAGGAATTCAAGAAAACTAGTGATTATCTACGCATGCTCCTTTAGTGAAAACACATGCAATGCGAAGCACGGAACCATCTTAAAGTAAATCACCACCAGATTCTTCAAAGGCATTTTTTGAGCATCAGGCTTAGAGGACGGCTGCCACAAGCTTACGATTAGTCTGCAGGCGATGGTGAGTCTACCTGATTTAAGGAAGACAGCTGCACATGTTTTCATTTCGGCTAATTCCATTATTGCCTACTTTATTCCTCAGGTTGCCTTGGAAATTTATTTGACTGCTCACCAACAGTTTCGAAACCGCTTGCTTCGAAAACTGTTTATTTTTTACGGCATACACATACTTCAAATTGGACAGCCTTGTTCTTACACAAAACAGTCTCACGAATGTACCCACCCGACCGCACACACCACATCGCTTAAACCATTGCGAAGAATAATCACCGGCGTCACTTCAAGCCCGCTGCGTCACTGTTTTCAGTGAAGTGCCCCAATATTCACTGCCTTTTCGCGTGGAAACGTATCTACAACATGATTCACATCGAATAAAACTGGTGGTAGTGTAGCTGACATTTACTATGCGTTTGAATTGAATTATTTGTGGTGTTTAACGTCTCAAATCCACTATAAGATTATGAGAGATGCCGTAGTGGAGGGCTCCGGAAATTTAGACCACCTGGGGTTCTTTAACGTGCACCCCAATCTGAGTACAGGGGCCTACAACATTTCCGCCTCCATCGGAAATGCAGCCGCCACAGCCGGGATTGAATCCCGCGACCTGCGGATCAGCAGCCAAGTATCTTAGCCACTAGACCACCGTGGTGGGGCTTATGCGTTTAAGCACGCGCGAGGTGTATGATGGCACGGTTTAAACCAAACCTCCTTGTTTGAAAGAGGTTCTTAGAACAACACGCGGCGGCTCTACTATTTTCTTCTCCGCCAGCTCACCACGGCAGCGCATCGTGTTGATTTTAGGGGCGAAGCTTCTTATAGCGGCACCCATTCATCCCTCGTGGCCGTTCTAGTGCGTAACAAGTATAACGTTTCGACCTCCAAGGTGGTGCCGGTGAGAGATTTCTTCTGTGCGTTGTTGAACAAAAAATAGTGCTCAATGTACATGCCAATGGCTCCTAAGGGGGAAAGAGAGACAGGAGCATTCGGCTTTTGGTTAACGCGCACGCTGCGATCCCCATTAGCAGCCATTGGCATGTACATTGAGCACTATCTGACAAGAAAGGGTTGCTACGTTATACTCGTTGCGTGTAACCTCCTTAGTTTTAGAAAGGTTTAGCGAGCGTAGAGCCGCAGTGCCATGAATACAATGAACTAGTATATACCAGGAATCCGAGGTGGTTAAAGGTGGGAAGTAGTAAAAAGCGCAAGCCGCAAGAATGTAAAAGCCGAATTCTCTTGTCTCGCATGTCCCATTAGGAGACATTGGCATGTACATTGAGCACTATCTGACAGGAAAAGGTTGCTACGTTATACTAATTGGGCGTAACCTCCTTGGGTTTAGAAAGGTTTAGCGGGCGTTGGGCCACAGTGTCATGAATACAGCGAACTAGTATATATACCATGAGCTCGAGGTAGTTCAAAGTGGGAAGTAGATCCGAAGCGCAAGCCGTAAAAAAGTGTGCATGTGCCACCTCTAGTTTAGTTCTTCGAATGTCCTCTGAATGGTGGTGCTTCTATATGGGGAATATATGATGAAAAGATGCGAGATGGTGGTACTTGAAGTATTGAATAGATGGACGAACGAACACACAGACGGCATGGATGGACGCATTAACGGACGCAGGGGCAGATTCATGGACGAACGCAGGGACGGACACACGAACAGACGCACGCACGGACGGGCGAATGGACGCACGATCGGTCACACAGACGGACGCATGGACGGACGGAAGCAAGAACGAATGAACGGACGAATGCGTCGCCCCACTCTCCATCATTGACTCCGTGGATATGCTGCCATTTTTTGTTCTGATACACAACAATAAGTCCACATGACAAGTTATAATTTTTAATACCGCGTGCCTTCTGTTTAGATAAATTTATTCTTAAAAACAGTGGATATTAATTACAACCCCACAGAACATTGTGACGGAACACAAAAAGCACAGGCACACCCAAAGTTGTTATAAAAAGCTATGTTTACATACGTACATTTCATGGTAAACAAAGAACACACGATTAAAACGTAAGTATGTCTATGCTAGGTATTTATATGGTAGGTACGTGACATTTCTGCCAGTACTAAATAAACATTAACCTACCATAACCAGGCAGGCTTAAGAACAAGTTTCACACATCTCTCAGAGACGAACACAAACGGGCAGGACCAGTGTCAAAGAAATTCCTACCCCGAGAAAGAAGAGCTCCTCCGACATAACAGATAGCTTTGTGTGCGGTCGCTACAAAATCGGGAAGAAAACGCGATGGTCACAATGTCCTGCAACCACCTCGCATCGATAGCGCCAAAGACAGTACACACCAACACCGATGAGAAGACAGGGGAAGCGGCCTCGAGAACAACGCCCAGAATAAACGAAGCGATTTACCCCGAGGCCACAAAATCCAGCATGCATGGCCGCCCAGAAAACTTGACCAAGGACGCATTGCCTCAAAACATGCTGATTTGTTTCCCATAGGAAGCAGTTCAGGCATGTCGCTGACAAAACCACTCTTCACCTTTCGAGGCGGTCAAGGGTGGGAAGAACACCCCACCCCAGCCGCCACATTAAGTCTTGGATGTGGCCAGGCAGAAATGATGCCGTCAGCACGCTCCAAGACACACGACTAGAGCGGGCGTGGCGTGCTGAAGGAACTAACGAGTGCAACAAAGCGTCTGTTGTGTAAACAATTGAATTGTCCAACACATCTACTTCAGGACAAGTCGACTGGATATGGCGACAAATCGCGACGGATGTGTGATTAGAAAAAAGGGGGTAACGATTTAGAGTACTAGGTACTCTACTGTGAGAGGGCATAAAGCCGTCCCTAGGTAACCGAATCATGCCGAACAGTCTAAAGGAGGATGTAGCATCGCTTGGTTCAACGTGTTGATCACGCCGAGCTAAGCCTGCCAGATCTAGCCTTAGCAATCTTGGATAGCCTCCACACGTGCTCTGGGTTTATTTCAAACATGTACCAACTGTTCACACATGTTTTCATTAAAATTGCGCAACAAAAACTACAAAAAAGAGGAAGAATTGCATTTACACTTCAGCTTTTATTCAAAGAGCTGCAACACGATTAAAGTACCTGAAACCTTGTCGTTTAGGTAGCTGCTACGAGTGTATGACCAGCCAAGGGACAAGTTCAACCAGCTGGAAGTTTTTTTTTTTTGATGACCATTCGCCGGTACCGGTACCATGCTCCGTCGCAAAGCGTAGCGCTGGTCAAGAGGCCTTCAGGTGGTATAAAAGTTAGTATTCGTAAATAGGGCTAAGGGCATAGAGGAAGCGCCTCGCGATAATTTAGGAGGAGGAGGAAGAGAGAAAAATGGAAGGACAGACACGGTTGCCAGTTCACAGACAGGCTGGCTACCTTGTGCTGGGGAAAGGGGAAATAAGAATAAAAGGTGGATTAGTTAAACTTTTATTTGGTCCTCCAAAACACAGATCACTGTGTTGCGGGCAGCTTCCACGTGGGGACTGAGATGCCAAGCTCCTCAGCCGCCTCGCGGGCTTGGTGGACAGCCCAGAGCTGATCTGCCAAGGATGAGCTGCGGATTGCCGCCTCCCATCTGGCAGAGGTGATGTTCGATATATGAGCGAATTTGGTGCACTGCCAGAGCATGTGTTCTAATGAAGCTATCTCCCCACAATGTGGACAAAGATTACTTGGGTATAGGTCAGGGTACATGATGTGTAACATTTTCAAAGTAGGGTACATTCGCGTTTGCAAAAGCCTTAAAGTAAGTGCTTGGGGACGGGTTAGACTTTTGTGAGGTGGAGGGAAAATCCTTCTAGACAGGTAGAAATGTTTAGTGAGCTCGTTATATGTTGTAAGCATTTCCCGGTTATCCCCTTCACCGGTAGAACGCATCCCCGGGGAGGCGCGGTTGGAGAGGTCTCGCGCTGCCTCGTGTGCTGCTTCATCGAGATTGCGAGGGGAATCGTTGATTTGCCCAAGGTGAGCTGGGAACCAACTCAGAAGATGATGCGTTATGTTCTTGCCTTGCAGTATTCTCAGCGTTTGCTCTGAGACCGTCCCCTTGGCGAACGCCCGTAGTGCTGCCATGGAATCACTGTAGACGGCTTCAATGTTATCCATCTTGAGTGCTGAGGCGATGGCCACCTGTTCCGCAATGATAGGGTCTTTCGTCCAGACCGTCGCTGAGTTGACGACATGGCCAGCCCCATCGACCACCACTGCCAAAACGCTTTCCCATTGGCGTAGGAAGCCGCGTCAACAAATATGGATGCTCGTTCTTCGTTTGAGACTTGACGAAGTATAGTCCTTACCCTCGCTACTCTTCTTCCAACGTTCTGTTCTGGATGCATGTTTCTTAGTATAGGAGACATCGTAATATTCTTCCGATGTTGTCGGGGATATCATTGTAATTGTGCCTGATTGCCATTGGGTGTTGGCCCAGCTCCTGCAGGATCATTCTTCCCGACCTTGTTGTAGATAACCTTGCAAACTGTGCTCTGTCTTGGGCTTCTGCTATTTCTTCGAGCGTGTTCTGAATGCCAAGCTCAAGCAGACGCTCTGTGCTGGTATGTATGGGTAGGCCCAGGACCTTCTCGATAACTTTCCTGAGGAGCACATTCAGTGTCTCGGACTCTGCTCTTGACCAGTTGTGCATTGCTACCTCGTATGTGAAGTGGCTTAGAACAAACGCATGCATCAACCTGATGAGGTTGTCTTCCTTGATCCCATTTCTTTTGTTAGCCACTCTGCGTATGAGGTGCACCGCGCTGTCTGTTTTCCAAGTTAACTTGGCTAAACATTTGCTGTTGGCGCCGGCAGACTCTATCAGCATGCCGAAGTCTTTGATGGAGTCGACCCTCTGGATGGAATCCCCTTGATTTGTACGGAGGTGGATGTCTATCTGGTTTAACGGCTTCCATCCCCTGGGCTTCGGTCCCCGGCGTGAAGTCCGATACAGTAAAAGTTCTGACTTACTCGAGGAGCACTTGAGCCCAGAAGGACGAAGGTACTTTTCTACGGTGTCAGTCGCCTCTTGCAGGGCGCTCTCAATCTGCCCCTTGCTTCCACCTGTGCACCAGATGGTAATGTCATCTGCGTAGATGCTGTGCTTCAATCCTTCAATGCTCGATAATTTCTTTGACAGTCCAATCATGGCAATGTTGAACAGCATAGGGGAAATCACTGCCCCTTGCGGCGTGCCCCTTGCTTCTAGTTCAATTGCTGCGGTCTCGATATCTGCAATCTTCATCACGGCTTTCCGATCTGTAAGAAAGGATCTGTAAGAAAGTCATAGAAGGCTTTCCTCAGACCAAGCTTGGAAATTGCTTCGAGTATGAATAAGTGGTGGATGTTGTCAAACGCTTTTTCTAGATCTAGGCACAGAATGGCTCTCACGTATCTCGTTTTGTTGTCGATGACCTTGTGTTTGATAAGCTTCAATGCATCTTGTGTGGATAGCCCTGCCCTGAATCCAACCATATTGTGTGTATATATGTCGTTATCTTCCAAGTAGTTGTTTATCCTTTGCAGTATGGCATGTTCTGCAACATTGCCGATGCATGATGTCAAGGATATTGGCCTCATCATTGTCCAAGTTAGGGGGCTTTCCTGGCTTAGGAATAAGGATCGTCCTGGCCAGCTTTCACTGCTCTGGCACCCTGCCTTCTTTCCTTGCTGCATTTATCATATCCTTCAGGGTTTCAATTGAATCATCATAGAGGTTACGAAGGGCCTTGTTTGATATATCGTCTGGGCCAGGAGCCGACCTGCCGTTGAGATCATGCAAGGCTCTTGTGTTCTCGATGTTAAAGTCGCCCTCAAGACCTGGATTGGGCCTGCCCTGGTACTGTCTACTTGGTGGTGTCAATCCTCTTTTGATTGCGAGGTACTTACGCACGAGCCGCTGCACAACTTGCTGTTCTTTAGTACGCCCTACCTCTTTATGCAAATGTCGAGCGATAACATGCTTTTGATTTGTTTTGGTGGTGTTTTCGTTTAGGAGATGCCTTAACATATTCCACGTCTTGCCATTGCGCATCTGACCATCGACGGAGTTGCAGATTTCGTCCCATTGCTGCCTGGATAGTGCGTGACAATGTTCCTCGACTGATCTGTTTACCTCAGCTATCTTCTTCCTCAGTCTTCGGTTCAGGCGCTGACCCTTCCAACGGTTCAGTAGTGCTTGCTTTGCCTCAAGAAGAGGAGCGAGCCGGCTATCCATTCTTTCAACCGGAAAATCTGTGGTAATGGTGGAGGAGACGGATTTGATGTCATATTTAATCTGTTTGACCCACTGTTCTAAGCCTTGTCTGTGGCCATCTTGTTCCCTTTCCATCCTTATCTTCCTGAACTTATCGCAGTCTGTGATGTGGAATTCTCTCAGCTTTTTGCGCTCCACGGAGACGGTAGTGGCAAGAATGCAGTGGTCACTCCCTAGGTCTACAGCAAGGTTCATCCACTGGGCCTTTTTGAGGTTCCTTACAAATGTAAGGCACGGGGTGGAATCTCTGCAGCAAGATGTACCAAGCCTTGTTGGTAGGCTGGGGTCTGTGATTAGGGTGAGATCAAGTTCACTGGCACTTTGCCAAAGTCGATTTCCTTTCCCGGTGTTGTACTTGTAACCCCACGTAAGATGAGGGGCGTTGAAATCACCTGCTATGACGAGAGGACATTCCCCGGCGATATTAACAGGTGTCTTTAGAACCGTCTTGAACCCTTGCTTTTGTTCTTTTGGACTGCTGTATAAATTTAGAATGAAAATGCTCTTACGGTTGCTCATACCTGGCACAATCTCTACCATGACGTGTTCCAAACGGCCTGCTTCTATCTTGAGGTCGTGGGTTACGTGCGTTAGTTTGTTGCATACGAAGGTGCAGACTTCCCTCCCTTCAGTATCCCCTATTACAGGCCGGAATCCAGGCAACGTTGCTTGCGGTGAAATGGTTTCTTGTAATAATATAATATGAGGTTTTTCTTGGCTGCTCCTGATATACTGCTGTAGGGCTGCCTTCTTTTTAAGGTAACCTCTACAGTTCCATTGTCAGATACGAAATGCTTCACGTAGCGCTGCCATCATGCTTATTACATGGGCGACCAGAGCCTGATGCTGCACCTGTCGACAGGTTTGGTACCACTAGTATTGGTGGCCGAAGGGGTGAGTTTGGTGCATGAGGAGGCCTTGCTGTATTGTGCAGATATGCTTCGACCTTAGTAATGCGCAAAGTCATATGTTCTTCCAGTGCCGCAACGCTTGACTGTAGCCTTGATTGATATGTGGGGTTTAACGTCCCAAAACCACTATATGATTATGAGAGACGCCGTAGTGGAGGGCTCCGGAAATTTAGACCACCTGGGGTTCTTTAACGTGCACCCAAGTCTGAGCACACGGGCCTACAACATTTCCGTCTCCATCGGAAATGCAGCCGCCGCAGCCGGGATTCGAACCCGCGCCCTGCGGGTCAGCAGCCGAGTACCTTAGCCACTAGACCACCGCGGCGGGGCGCTTGACTGTAGCCTACCCATCTGCTCGCTAAGATTGGCTACTACTTTGCTGAGCATGTCAAAGACGTCTTTCATATCTGACATGGTCGTTTGGTTGGTTTCCACGTGTTCTGCCATGACTGCCCTCTTTTTTGTGGTTCTCGAGTTCCCCACGTTTTCAGCCACAGGGACATTAACTGGCTGAGGCATTGGCTGTGAAGACTGCGCGCTGGTTAGCTTAGTGAGAATTTTTATTTCCTTTAACTCAGCTGATAGCCTCTCATTCGATTTTGTAAGTCTCGCGTTTTCTTGCTCTAGCTGTGCAATTCTATCATGCTCTGACAGCTTACCTGTCATCACCTTTGCCGCGCCGTTGCGCACACGCTCAGCCCAGCTGCCTGTCGAAGTAACTGCAGGCGTCCTCCCCGGGTGTGAAGCCGTGATCTCGAACTGAACGCCAGGCAGCTGGCCATTCGGGTGCCGCCCAGGCTGACCCCAACCCTGATGGGGACCTTGAGAACTCGAGCGCCCCCGTGATTGGGAGCGGGCCTTGGGTCTAGTACCTCTTCTGGAACACGACCTCCCCCTGTAGTGGGGCCGCCTTTCCTGTTCTTGAGTAGTCTGGATGCTCCGGGTCCCGTAGGCTGGAGTAAGCTGCTTGTCGTTGATGTCTGGACTCGATGTGATTGATGCGTCCCGCGCTTCTGCGGCTGCTCGCGATCTTTTCCAACGTCTGCGTCTGACGACGTATGGCACTAAGAACCTGTTCTTGCACTCTTTTCTGCCGTGGGATGGTGACCGTCACACAGCCTGCATCTTGGATTGCACTGGTGCAGGCTATCTGGGTTCTTGATCTCGCAGCCTCTGCAGATGGTTTCAGGTGGGTTCGGACAGACGTCAGACCGATGTCCCAGCTTTCCACTGATGTTCTTGCGGTAAAGGGAGCACTGCAAAAGTGAAGGTTCACATCTCAAAAATCCGGGCACCTTGTGTCCTTCTAACGCTATGATGATTGTCCCAGTGTCCTTGATTCTCTTGGCCTGCAGCGCGAGCGGGTTGTTCGCGTTCACAATCTTTCGGGTCAAAATGTCCTGAGTATCACTTACGGGGATCCCGCGAATCACTCCTTTACAAGTATCGTGGGGTGCCGTGGCGTACGCACTAACCTCGAAAACTCTGCCTCCAATGTCAATTTGCTTGACCTTGAGGTATCTTAAAGCTCTGTCTTGGTCCGGAGTGCTTGCCACCATAATGTTCTGCTGCAAGTTGGAACAGATGATTCCCTGCATGGCCTCCTCCTCTTTGATGTCGGCCGCCAGTACTATCGCGTCTGCCACGGCTCCAGTGCCAATTCTCGAGATATTTAATTCTCCACGTGGTCGTAGCACAATTTTGCTGAAGTCCTTGGGTAGTGGTGGCATGCGTCCAGCTCGCACGATTGTATGCTTCGTATCATACCTACTACGACTGGCTCGAGCGTCTCCCGCAACGCCAGCCTTGGTTGAACCCTTGGCAGCAGGAACGCTAACCGCGGCTTGCTTATTCCTTGAGCGTCTCGTGTCGGCTTCCTTCCAACCCATGTCTTCCGTGCAATCCTCTGGAGATATGTCCTCTCCATCTACTTGGTATTCCATTCTCAGTTGCAGGTTCTCGAACGCGCAGAGCGTTGAGTCACGTTGGCGCAGGGTCGGCGCATCGGCGACAATCGCCTCCTTGGTTGTTAGGCTTAAATCCCCCGGTGGCATTGCCGTGTAAAAATGCCCCCAAAACGGTTCAAAAGTCCACTCACCAGCACAAAGGTGGTATCTGCTGATTTCTTGAGAACTTAGGCACACGGTGGGACTGAAAACTCGGCGACAAATTCATGAATACCACAGGAAAGCATTCTTGAAAGCAGGAGCCGATCTTCGCACGTTCGCACTGGTCGGCATCCAGAGCGTCCCCTCAATAAACGGTGATGTAAGAGAGAATTTACAAAAAGAAATTAAAAAGGAAGAACAACACTATACAAGACTTTTTCACAAAAAATGAAAAGAGAAGAGAAAAACACAGAAAAATATACGACACTGATTAGTCTTTCTGTTACACTAGCTGAACTCGCTCGATGAATTTCATGCTGAATGATTGACTGCTCCGCGATCTCCTGGTGCATGCGTCACTGTCGCCGATCGGAGCTCTGTCCTCAAACTCCTCCAACCGTTCCCCCTTTTTTTATATATTCTCTCTACATCTGCTTTCAGACCTTCTGTGCCGAGTGCTCTCATTGCTTCATGTTTCATACTTTCCTTTATTCCTTTCCCGCACCCCTACAAGGCACTGCGTCATTGCAACTCAAATGAATATGAGAGGGCGCTGCGGAGTTGCAGCATGGTGTATTCATGGAGGTCACCGCGTCGGCTGTCGCTAACACAAATATTCAGTTTTCAGCATTGTGATTGAAATTCGCGCTGCTTTGTAGATGGGGAGGGGTTGTTGACGTGGAGCATGTTATTTTAGTCGGTACCAGTGCTGCCTCAAGCGCGAGCGGGGTTCTTGAAGTGGCCGCGTTGTGGATGCATTGCACATGGCACACCGCGTCTGTGCGAAATTTGTTTACATACTTCGGGCACCACAGCGGCATGTAGTCACTGAATACAATGGTCATTTATTAGGTTCGAATTACTAATTTAACACTGGTGCCTCATCTGCAAAGCAGAAATCTACTTGGCCGTTCAAGTTTTCTTCACGGGCGGCACTGTCCTACCGTGCTCCTACCGTATACGACTGGTGCTTGGACTGTTTGGACCTCAGTACGCAGCTTCCCTATATTGCCGCTAGGTGCCGCATGAGTTGCTGGAGTCACGAATAGAGCTACAGAAAACAGGTGTCTTTTTCTGTTCTTTCTAACAGCCACCATCACTAACACCATGATGCGCCATTTCTTCAAAAGGTGCGCATGCACCGAGGTTGCCTTTACAAGGTGGGCATGTCATGGAAACGCCATTGTTAGCAAGGGTGCTTCAGTTCCAGAAAAGCCGCGACACTAGAGGAATTTAGTTTTGTGCCCGTTGATTTCTTGCATACACGCCAACGCGAGAAATCGGTGATCGGAACGAGGCATTCGCCCGCTACGTTTAGTTTCACGCTCTCAGAGGGAGAGCCACGGAGCTTCCGTATGCATTCGCATATGCATTTTCGTGCTCCTCGATGAAAGCGGAATGAATTAGGGTCATAGATTTGTGCTTTCGCTTCAATGTTAAGGCCGCAGATTACAGCACGATGTAGCGTATTCGGAGACGGAATGACCACTGATAATTATAAATAATACATTACCAACACGAAGGCAAGCAGAAGGAGAGAGAGAGAACACAAATTTCTTGTCGTCAGACCTAAGGAGGTAGGTGATCCACCAAGCTGAACCTGGTGGCCACCTTCTCAGCCCTTTGTATGGCCTGGAGCTGAACCACCAGGCTGGTGGGGTCATAACTGCCTTCCACCCCTCGGTCGAGGGAATAGCTTGGAGTTCGACAGAGGGGGATCTTCCTGCAAACCTAGTGAATGGAATTAAGTGTAGCTATTCAGCCACAATGCGAACAATGTGGATCGCTAGTTTCGGGGTATATACGTGCATAAACGTATAGGCACGGAAGTAGATTGGTTGCATGTGGCGTGAAATAACCTCCTCGCGCTTAGCTTATGGTGTGGTGGTGGTTTTGACTGCCTCGAAAGACGGTAATATTGCGGGATGTTATGGTAGAATGTCAATTTCTCGAATCAGAGGCGTGTAACATAGAGTTGCCTAAAATTAACTAGAGGGGGGACTCCAGCGCTACGATCATTCAGCGACCATGGGAATGATGAGCACTACACACATTTGCCTAGTCTTTCTACTTGCGGGCGACGAATCCTCCGTGCAGCGTCTTTTTCGTTGGTTTTTGTTTCGTTTTGAAAGAAAGAACAAACACTTTTCAAATTCGTGACCCAATTTGAAATGGTAAGCCTAAAGGAATAAGCTGGTGAAGCGCAACAGCTGAACATTTGCTGATTTTTGTTTCGTGGCAAAACTGCTTCAGGCCACACGAACACATATGGAGCTAAAAGCAGGCTAGAAGTATGAAGATCATGAAATATGTTTACTACCCATCATTCCCATGCTTGCTGAAGCACCGTGCGTTGCAGCGGCCATAGACACTAGTGCCAGTGTTCCCTCTAGTGTATGTTAATAAACTATGGCGGGTACCACGGCTCAGCTGACGAATCCTCGATCACATTGGTGGGCCGCCTCGTTTTCCAGGTTCCCCGCGTACGCCGGCACCCACACCAGCTCAACAGAGCATAGTGCGTCTTCCTCAGCATCTTTAAGGAGTCTAGGCTAGAATAAACGCAGCGTTGGGGGGGGGGGGGGGCACAACGTTACGTGTTGTGAAGTTGGACATAGCAGCCTTTGAGTCGCTAAGTATAGTGGTGAATCCGGCTGCTGCTGGACTATGGCCGCTTCCTCGTCTTCTGTCGTGTCAAACACGTGGACGGAAACAGCCGTTTTAATTATACGTGAATGGGCGTTGTTGCCGGGGAGTGTAATTACGGTTATTGCATATGCTTTGGTAAACTCTTGGTATTGGGTCAACGTACGCAATGACTGGGTTGGGCGTGTATGTATTGTGCAAGGATTGGGCCCTCGCTTTCCTTCTACTGTCGTGATGACTGGCAAACATGTTCTTTGGCAGTGGTCTTATAAGGAATGTTTTTATGATAATGAGGGGATGACAACAGGATCGTTACCCGTAGGAGTTGCCACGTGGCCAATTTTAGCAAGGACCAATGCCCCATCATGCTCCTCCTAATCGGTGAATTCGCGCCATAATATGCGGTTCAATAGGTTCTTTTAAGGTGTTATGCTGCCCAAGACTGAAGAGGTGCTCTGTCAAGGTGTTTCGGAGGAGCCTCAATGCCACCTTATACGCTTTGCGGAACACCGGCTTTAGTTCGTCCCGTTCAGACTGGAGAAGGTGTAAATAAGAAAGGGCGTATAGAAAGCGTGACAAAATGAAGGCTGAGATTATCTGTAGCAGTTCTTGCTTCTTCCTGCCTCGATTGCGGGCGCTCACTCGAGATATAAGATGGGCTGTCTGGTTCACCGTTACGGTGAGATGGTCTAGCGCAACGTTGTTACGGTGGTTTGTTTGCGTAATGATTCCGAGTACTGTCATGTGGGCCACCTGCAGCATTGGCGTGTCATTGACATACACGTCAATTCTTTAGGAAATGGAGTGAGCGGCGGTCTGGAGGTTGCAGTGGTTGTAGCTCCGATTTGCTCTGTGAACACTACGAACCCGCCTCTGGCACGTGCTGAACGACTGTGTCTGTAGCCCTTTGAAGAGTCTCCTCAGTTTCACCATCGTATCCCATCATCCTCCAGAGCGTGAAGTCATCTGCGTATAGGGTGTATCACAGGCCGGGTATCGTGCCAAGCTTAAGAGGTAGTGACCTCGTGGTGATGTTGAATAGAAAATGGGACAAAACGGCTCCTTGAGGTGTGCCGCGGTCACCGAGAGGGATGAGCTTATAGTAGAGGTTACCCACTGAGAGTTCAACCGTTGAATTGATAAGAAAGCACGGATGTAGTTAAATGCATGTTCTGTAGGTCGTAGTTCAGACAGACTGCTTGAAATGGCACTATGCTTCACGTTGTCATATGCTTTGTGGATGTCTAAACCGAGCAAAGCCTTGGTACTAGTGTCACTACCAGGTCGTAGGAGATCGTGGTGCAACAGGAGAGGCCACTGACGCCTCTCTGGGACCTTGACTGGAAGAACTAGACGCAGATGGGTGGTGTCTGGCTGATTTGGACCTTGGGTATTGGGGGTGAGATGAGGGCCTGCTGTGTCGTCGTTGGGCTGAGCGTGACTTGAGGCGCCGAGTGTGTGATAGGGACATTCTGTCGCCTTGTTTAGCTGAACGAGACCCTGGTAACAGGGTGTGGGATGGGGAACCTGCTCTCTCAGTGCTGGATGATGCTGTTTCTAAGAGGTGGGAAAGATGTATAATGGTCTCTAGGGGATGGTGAGTGGCTTCTAGAAGGGCCGCTTTGGGATGGGTTGCGATGGGTGTTCTGCGTAGGCTCTTACGCTTTTTTCTTCAATGGCGGGGTGGGTGGAGCCTTCTTGATAAAGCGATACTTACAGTTTGAGCTGCCGGTATTGTGAGCACCATCGCAATTGATGCACCATGGGGTGCATGGAAGGTGTTTCGCCCTGTCATTGTGGAGGGTGCTTCTCTCCGCAACAGTGTCACCGTTGCTTACTGCAGGACAAAGGACTCTCCCATGTTCTGCCAGTTAACCCAGTTCTGTGCTTGCTGCTGCCAATTTATACCCGCAAACTTCTTTGTCTCATCTGCCCACCTAACCCGCTTGCCTACTCTGGGAATCCAGTTAGTTACCTTTAATTACCAGCACTTATCCTGTCTACGCGCTACATACCCGGCCCAAGTCCATTTCCTCTTCTTGATTTTAACTATGATATCCTTAACCCCCATTTGTTCCAGAATCCACTCTGCTCTCTTCTTGTCTCTCAAGTTTACACCTACCATTTTTCTTTACATTGCTCGCTGCGCCATCCTCAATTTAAGCTGAACCCTTTTTGTAAGTCTCTAGGTTTCTGCTCCGTGGCTAAGTACCGGCAATATACAGCTGTTATATACCTTCCTCTTGAGGGATAGTGGCAATCTACCTGTCATAACTTGAGAGTGCTTGCCAAATGTGCTCCACCCCATTCTTATTCTTCTAGTTACTTCAATCTCGTGGTTCGGCTCCACGCTTATTACCTGCCCTAAGTAGACATGGTATTTTACAACTTGAAGTGCACTATTACTTATCACGAAGCTCTGGTCTTTTCCGAAGTTGTACATTTCTTTCGTTTTCTGAAGATTAATATTAGGGCCCACCTTCCTGCTCTCCTTATCAAACTCCACAATCAAGAGTTGCAATTAGACTCCTGAGTTACTCAGCAATGCAATGTCATCGGCGAAGCGCAGGTGTCTAAGGTACTCTCCATTACCTCTTATCCCTAACTGTTCTCATTCTAGGCTTCTGAAAACCTCCTGTAAGCACGTGGTAAAAAGCATTAGGGAGATTGTGTCTACCTGCCTTACACCCTTCTGGATTGGTATTCTATTGCTTTCTTTATGAAGTACTATGGTAGCAGTTGGTCCCCTGTAGATTTCTTCCAGGATGTTTATATATACTTCATCGACGCCCTGATTCCGCAGTGTCTGCATGACGGCTGATATTTCTACTGAATCCAACGCTTTCTCGTAATCTATTAACGCTATGTAAGTGATTAATTATATTCTGAGCATTTGTCTATTACCTGGCTGATAGTATGAATGTGGTCGATTGTTGAGTAGCCTGTTCTAAATTCTGCTTGTTCATTTGGTTGATTGAATTCTAATGTTTTCTTTACTCTGTTAGCAATTACTTTTGTAAATAGCTTGTATACTACAAAGAGGAAGCGGATTGGCCTGTAATTCTTCAAGTCCTTGTCATCTCTTTTCTTATGTATTAAGATGATGTTAGCATTCTTCCAAGACTCTGGTACTCTACCGGTCAGGAGACTCCTCGTAAACAGGGTGGATAGTTTTTTTAACACAATCAGTCCTCCATCTTTCAGCAGATCTGATGTTACGCAATCCTCACCAGCAGCTTTGCCTCTTTGCATGCTCTCCAAAGCTTTTCTGGCCTATAGTATCATTACTGGTGGGGTGTCATCTGGATTGCTGCTAGTTTTTATATTATGGAGGTCGTGGTTATCCCGGTTACTGTACAGATCTTTATAAAACTCCTCCGCTTTTTTAACTATCTTATTCATATTGGTATTGCTTTTGCCTTCTTTGTCCCTTAGTGCATGCATCCGATTTTTGCCTATTCCAAGTTTCCTCTTCACTGCTTTGACGCTTCCTCCGGTTTTTCAGAACGTGTTCAATTCTCTCCACGTTATAACTTCTTACATCGCATACCTTACGCTTAATAATCAAGTTTAGGCATAAGGTACGTTGATGTAAGAAGGTATAACATGGATGTAAGAAGGTCGATCGTATCGATACCGAAATTGGTATGACCTAACATGAGCGTATGACGAGAATCAATGACTAGTTATAACATCAAAATCATGAATTGCATGAGATGAATATCATGGTTTACATTTCATGGTGTTGCTGCTCTCTTGAGAAAGTTTCATTCACATTACCGTGGAAAATTTGTATGACATGACATCACTGAATGGCGAACATAAATGACAGACCCTAAACCAAATGATGACATGCATTTCATGTAAGTCATGACTACATGTCACACTCATCGAGCGCTCACAGCCGTTCCGCTAGCTTCACGTATGCGAAACTTGGTGTTCCGTGACGTGGCAATCGGTATGTGGAGTTTAACGTCCTAAAACCACCATATGATTATGAGAGACGCCGTAGTGGAGGGCTCCGGAATATTTGACTACCTATAGAGTTCTTTAACGTGCGCGGTAATATGAGCACACGGGCCTACAGCATTGTTACTTCCATCGAAAAATTGACAGATCGTACGTACAGTGGTAATCGATGATATGGAAAGCATGAATGAGAAAGTTTGATATGTAAATTTAAAATCGGCACAACATTACGAGTTTAAGGTGCATGATGGCGTACATGACTTTCACGCCACGATTATTTTGTTTGGATGTGTCGTTTACCTTGGTCATATATTCACATCATATAATACAATATTTAGCATACGTTTAGCTAGCGAAACGGTCGTGAGCATGCTATGATCGTGGTATGTTGTCATGTTGTTACATAACACGCCTGTCAGGATTATCATGTTTGCACCCATCATATGTTTTGTCATTCATTGACATCACAGAACATCAAACTTGGTATATGTCGAGCTAGAAAAACGGCCGCAGCGCATCATGAAGGACCCAGTATATTCCAATGTTGCGTTAACGCGAGCACACGTTGTGCACAGTGGCGTTACGTCAGCAAAACGCGAGCACTCTGTATTCTGACGCCAGACGCGACCAGCGTCCGTCAGCGCAGCCCAACGGCAACCGGCACGAAGTACGACATGCTGAATTTCGCGCTGATACGTTACCCAGAAAACACTGCGTCTCCCTCTTTTCGTGACGGAGGGGCGGCGGACGCGCTGAAACTCGCATGCGTCAAAGAAACGCAACGCGGCGCGTCCCTGCGAGTATATGGCAGGACCGGCACCTGGCGTGGCAATGCCGGCATGACGCGACGAAATGAACACCGGCTAGCACGCCCACCGCATCACGTCGAAATGTATTGGCGCCTTGACTGTGGCTTGTACTCATGTTCCTATATGACACGCTTCTCATGATTATCCTGTATGCACTAGTTACATACCTTCATCAATCATTGACGCCACGTAATTCCAAATTTGGCATATGTGAAGCTAGCAAAACGGCTGCGAGTGCACCATGAGCGTAGCATGAAGTCATGTTGCTACATGACACGCATCTGATGTGTATCAAGTTTGCACCAGTATCATAAGTTCGTCATCCATTCACGTCGCGATATACCAAATTTGGTATAAGTGAAGCTAGCGAAGCTGCCGCCAGCGCATCATGAGCGTGGCATGTAGTCATGTTGCTACATGGCACGCACTAAGTGATTTTCATGTTTGCACCAGTCTCATACCTTCGTCATCTATTCACGTACCGTAATACCAAATGTGGTATATGTGACGCCAGCGAAAAAGCCGCTAGCACATCATGAGCGTGGGATCTAGTCATGTTGTTACATGAGACGCAAGTCATGATTTTAATGTTGGGGTCTGCCGCTTATGTTCGCCATGCATTCATGTCATACCATACCAGTTTTGCAACAAGCCATGTGAACGAAACCACCGGAAGAGCTGCAGCACCTTGAAATGTAAGTCATCAGATTCATGACATACAAGTCATAATTTTCATGTTATGACTAGTCAGATATGTTCTTCATACAACCATGTTATACCACACCAAGTATGGTATCGAAAGCATTATAGAAAGTTCAGGAGAACTAAAAGTCGTAGGTGGCTAGATAGATAGATAGATAGATAGATAGATAGATAGATAGATAGATAGATAGATAGATAGATAGATAGATAGATAGATAGATAGATAGATAGATAGATAGATAGATAGATAGATAGATAGATAGATAGATAGATAGATAGATAGATAGATAGATAGATAGATAGATAGATACGCTAAAAGTCACCAAAGTTCGCAAAGAAACGCTTCGCCTTTAAAATGCAGCCATTGTTGCCGCAATTTGATCCCGTGAACTGCGGGTCAGCAGCCAAGTACCTGAGCCACTAGACAACAGCGGCGAGGCATGAGTGTGATGTAAGAACAAGATTACAAGGCATGGTCATGATCCACTCGCGGCAGTTTCATTAGCTTCATATATAACAAATTTGGCATTAAGGGACGTGAACGGACGGTGAAGGTAAATGACACGTGCAAACATGATAATCGTGACATGCGTCTCATGTAAAACATGACTACATGCTACGCTCATAGTGCTTTTAGGGTCGTTTCGCTAGCTTCACATATACCAAGTTTAGTATTACGGGACGTGAATGGATGACGAAGTTAAATGACACGACCAAACATGGTTATCGTGATACGCGTGTGATGTGAAACAACACTACGTGACACGCTCATAGCGTGCTCGCAGCCCTCTGGCTAGCTCTATATAAACCAAATTTGGTATCCCGGGACGTATGTTAATAGACGACGAAGGTAAATTGTATGTCTAAAATGATTATCTTCGGGTAGAAGTCATATACGGTATAATTTACGTCCGCCTCGTAACGTTGTGCTGATTCTAAAGGTGTCATATCAACCTTCTTCATTCATGCTTCGCATATCATAGATTCCCACTGTACGTGGGATCAGCCAATTTTTATTTGTACTTTGCGTCCCAAGACAATCTCGACTTGCCGGTGGCTGATATGGCAGTGAAGCTGCCTTGAGCAGGGCTTCGTGCGTTTGCCACGGGAGGCACTTTCGAAAAGTCTATTGGCGTTTCGGTCGTCCTATACCATATGAATGGTGTCTTGCGGCCAACGGGGAAGGGGTGCCCGCTGACGTAACCAAGGCGGATGCGACTTAACCTGGGGTTGGCATTTCCGCACTGCGGAGTGGGCATTCTCCAACGCACTCGGATGAAGAATGGCCTTGCCTTGGTTTTGAAGTTTCCTTTGGCGACGATCCTGGGCACGATAGCCGGGCGATTGCGAAAGAATCATCCGACCGCTCCTCTCTAAAGGTAGTATGACCTTCTACGATGCACTCCATACTGGTTGGCGGCCCGGGCACGACGATGTGATTAGCGTGAGACACGGAACCAGGGCTTTAGGCAGGGAGCTGGACGCGCGCTGCAAGGGTCAGCTAGGCTCAGGGCGGCCAGTAGTGTCTGCCGGGTCTACAAGTGCTCCTGGGAGAGCCTTGAAGAGTTCAGTGTAGCAAGTGATATTCATGCATTTCCAGTAACTTCATGCACCCACTCGTACATGAATTATTAGTCGGTAAGCACTCGTCATAGTGGAAATGCCGAAAGAATCGGGAGACTATGTGCAGTGGGCCCTACCGCTACGAGCGTCCAACGCGAATCCCGCAAGCAGAAGGACAATCTTGTTAATTTGTATAAAACGCACTACCTTTGCGTTAAGTATACTTGTGGAAACTTTTCTTTCCAATGAAGGAAAGCTGGCAGGGCGGAGTTAAGTGGCATGTACTCATCCGAGAAGTATTGCGGTTCAGCACCCATCTCGTACCACTATGACTGACTTAGCACACAGAGTGATACATAGCAATGTAGACAACACTCACCGTCTGAAATGAGAGTAAAAGTGCACCCTTTATGTCTCCCTATAATGGTTAGCGAGTTGTCATGCGCCTTTGCGTTCCCACGCGTGTGCCAACCAAAAAAACACAATACAGCTAAAATGAACGCAGATATCTCACTAGTATGTGCTGCATCGAGTTTTAAAAAACTACATGCTGGATATAAAGACATACCTTAATTTCTCATGTATAAAAGCGCACGCAAATGTGGGAATACATTTATTAGCAGTAAGTACAAGTCAAGCTGTTCGTGCCTTAACGTCATTGCCAAGAACTGTTGTACGCGAGTAGAGCCCACCACGTTCTAAATAGCGGCTGACGCTGGGTACCATGTTCGGCTAAGGGCGCTCATCTGCTCCTCCTCTGCACTCACTCTCTGCTACTCCATCTGCTCCACATGCCCCAATTTCTAACATCGTGCCCACAGCTGTTGCTATGGGAGAGAGAAAGCGAGCAGAGAGATAACACCTGCCGGCGTGCGGACACCGCCGTCGCCCGACATAGGCGTTCCACATGCGTTAGTGTCCCCACGGTCAGCGCATTGAGCAGACGACTGCCGTGGAACGCTCATACGCGTTCGCGCACTCATTGTGCTCATCTACTCTACCGCGCCTAAGCCAGCGTTTTCAAACCACCCGCAGAAACAGGCAGAAGACCACAAAATAACGCTGCTCAACAAAGCAACGCTGCTCGCGTGCTCAGGGGTTGGACTTGTTTGGGCACGTCATGTGCACGTCACCTCATGGTGGGATACTGGAGAGGGTCGGGAAGAGATTTCGCTTGCGAAGGCTACGCGAAAGCGGCAAGGGTTTCGATCTCGCCTCCTCTCATCCTCATTTCGCGCCGCTTCAAAAAACCTGTTTTCTCCGCTCGTAATGAACCGATACGAAAAATTTTTGGGGCGAAATGTTCCTCATCGGACACCCAACAACTTTCACTGTAACTAAAATTTGGTATGGGGCCTGGTGAGTGGCCCTTTATTGCCAGCTTCGGCTGCGTTGTCGGGCCGAGAAGCGGTTATGAGAGAAAAGTGAGCACCGTAACTGTCTGCATAACTGTCCGCGAACTGCGTGGCCGTGGATGCCTGCAGAGCTGCGGATATGGTTACTCCTAACGCGCGTTTGCTTTCTGGTTCGTACATACGTAAAACTAGGAGGTTATTTACTGCGTGGACAACCTGGCGAAAGCGTTAGCACGGCATCAGGAACCAATGACGGCTTTCCTCGGGTAATACACACTTCACCGCCGTTTATCACGTGCACATATTCGCGCAGGATGCATCTTGGCTCGAAATGATGTTCGCACACCGCTGAAGTTTTGGTCAGAGGCTTGTGAACCTTCCGAAGGTTGCGCTCCCACTTTCTGCTGAGATCGTCATCTCTGGGAGCTCCCTGGTTACCAATTGGACAACGCGGAGCAAAGCAATGAAAAACCGTTCTCCGCTTCGACATGTCGCGAGCTACATGTTTGTTGGTGCGGGATATCTCACAAAGTACAGGCTGCACCTCGGTATTGGCAAGAAAATGCAGTAGATTGCATCACCACATGTGCAGTAGAGTAGCCTGTTTGAACTTGAAGTGCAATAATCCGGCCTACAAGAGACGCTCATCGGCTTAGCTCTTTTACTCACCAGCGGCCCACAAGAGCGCGGTACGCGTACCACAAGAACACTGGTTGAGAAGCACGTACATGAACCAGAGGAACAAAAAAAACATGTCTAATGTGGGCCAGGATTTCCTGCTAGCCGTCTGGCCCTCTCGTTTATATCACTCGGGCGGAATAGTATTTCAAACATCTGCAAATAACAAAAAACCAACAGCTTTATGCTTCCCGATTATAGTATTGACCTTAACGTGCACTTCAAAACACGCTCATATGGGATAAAAGTGACACAAAATAACATGATACCAGATGTAACACAATGCAAGAAACGAAAGAAAATCAGCATATTTACTTTCTCGTGTTTTGTTCGGCTGATCCTATTCCTTAGGATATCCTGGCTCGCCGCGGTGGTCTAGTGGCTAAGGTACTCGGCTGGTGAGCCGCAGGTCACGAGATCGAATCCCGGCTGCAGCGGCTGCATATCCGATGGAGGCGGAAATGTTGTAGGCCCGTGTGCTCAGATTTGGGTGCACGGTAAAGAACCCCAGGTGGTCTAAATTTCCGGAGCCCTCCACTACGGCGTTTCTCATGATCATATGGTGGATTCGGGACGTTAAACCCCATATATCAATCAATCAATCCTCAGGATAGCCTGCACCTATCTATGCCTTCCGCACTCCTTGGTCAATAGGAAATACAAATACATACACTCGCGGCCCTGATTCACGGTTTCCACAGAAATGTGGACCAAACACTTTCTTGGCACCACAGCTGCTCGCAATCTAGTCGCTCACCAACGAACACGAGCACAACCACAAGCAGCACACATCACAACTCCGAAGAGCTCGACGGCACACAGAGATGCCACATTTGTTGTTTCTAGTCTTAGCATAGTAATGCTGCAGGGACGGCAACGCCGATTCGAACGCGCCGCCGAATGCCAGTGTCGGTTGCGTTGTCTGCCACCGCAGCGCACAACGCAACCATCGCCGTCAGTCCGTTGACACATGCGGTAGAGCTTCCAGGCCTTGATGAAATTTTTTCAGGTGACGGTGGCTCAACGCGCCAAATTCACACACGTACTCACGCACACGCACTTATTGACTCCCGCACTGCCCGAGCTATCCAGAGAAGACGCCGCTGGCGTGCTCTCACCTCACGCACATGACATGAAAAGGCGCAGTGGCGCCGCAAGAAATCCTAGTGGCCGTTCGTGCAGTTTTGAACCGCCGAAACAGCAGCCGCAGCCTGCCGTTCAAGTCACTGGATCATATTTAAGCTCACTCTGCTGATCGTAAATCGGTTAAAATTACTGTGGAACTTACTGAAGCAGTTCTTTTACGGCGCCCTAGCATTACCGCAAAATGTTCTGCTTCGAAGATAGGCCCCAGATACCGAATTTGGTGTATAAGGAGCTAGCAAAACGGCCGCAAGCGCACAATGAGCGTAGCATGTAGTCATGCTTTACATTACAAGCATATCATGATTATTTGTTTGGACGCGCCATTTACCTACCTCGTCTATTCACGGCAGGTTATACCGAATTTTGTAATTGTGGAGCTAGTGAAACGGCCGTGAGCGCATGATGATAGCGGTATGCTCTCATGTTCTCAACTAAAACGGCTGTCATGATTATCATGTTTGCGACAGTCATATACCTTCTTCATTTATTGACGTCACGTAACACCAAATTTGGTATATGTAGAGCTAGCGAAACGACTGCGAGCGCATCATGAGCGTTCCGTGTGGTCAAGTTGTTAAATCACACGCATCTCATGACTATCATGTGTGCACCAGTCGCATAGATTCGTCGTCTAATCACGACACGTGATACCAAATTCGGGATATTTGAAGGTATAGTGAAACGGCCGCGAAAGCATTATGAAGGGTCCAATACTCCGACGTAACGTTGACGCGCGCGCACGCTGGGCGCAGTGACGCGACGCTAGCCAAACGCGAGCACTCTATAGTCTGACGCCAGGCGCAACTGGTGACAAACGCGGCTCGGCGGCAACCGGCGCGAAATACGACTTGCTGCATTTCGCCACGACGACGTTACCCAGGCAGCACTGCGTCTGCCTTTCTTCGATACGAAGGGACGCCGGGCGCGCTCAAACGTGCATGCATCAAAAGACACTTTTAGTTGGGCGTTCGTAGAAGAAGAAGCTGCGTACGCTGTGAAAATAACGTTGCGTACGCGGGAAGTCATGCGCGCAACAACGCCTTTAGTTTGACGTAGCTTGATGCGTTTTACTCAAATAGATAGATGGTATGCGAGGTGCAAGGGCTTGTAATTCTGATCAGCGCTACCGACGTCAGAAGCATGCTAGGTCCCACTACCGTGGTCCCAGTAATAACGTGGCATCTGTGAACTGCACAAAACACATCCTCACTGACAGGGGAAGGCGCACCAGCGTAGAAGTCAGGCCGTGGCGTTTGTTGTGTAGATTTTTAGGGTCGTTTTTGGGTGCATTGAATGCGCACGTTCTCTATTGCTGTTTTGAACTTGGGTGCGCAATGTAAGAACGGCGTCTCATCGGGCATGGCCGCTCTGGATCAATCCCAGCGTTTCATCTAGTGCTGCTGCTGATGAGGCTTAGGATACACCGCAGCAAGTGGTCGTGTTCTAGGCCATCATGGCCTTAGATTGTACTACGAGCACATTTAAGGAGTGAGAGCTCGCACAACACCCAAGGCGTGTTACGTTGCACCATTAATAAAAGTAGGTACCAAGCCGCCGTTTTATCTATTTATTTTATTTTACATGTTCATCCCCCGAGAGGCCTGGCAGAAAGATACGCGTTCCTGCACGCATTGTACCGAAGGTGATTCCTGAGGATTTCCATGAAAGGCCAGGCGATTTCTTCTGAATCATCAGGATGTCGGAACGCACCGCTTGAATTTACCTTGTCTGGCATGAAAACATCGCCTTTCATGGTGAAGTACACATACCTTCCATCGGTTGCGCTGTTGCTGTCAGCATCGAACGCCACTGCAGCCTCCACATACTTTCGTTCTGCTTTCCTTGAGGTCTCGCGAGAAGGTGACGCCGAAGGCGCTGCGTTACGTACATGGCGGCTTGTTACGGGCGTACACGCGCATCTCTGGAATCGATACGTTACGTACTGCACATGCGCAGTTCTCTCCCGTGGCATTGCTGCGTACGTGGGCTCGTTACATACGACTAGCTAAAAGTGTCAAAAGCACGGCGCGGCGCGTGCTTTTGAATATATGGCAGGCAGATTGGCGCCTGGCGTGGCATCGCCAGTGCGCACGCGCGCCGGGTCATGTCGAAGTGTATTGGCGTCTTGAGTGTGGCATGTAGTCATGTACTTAGATGACATACCTCTCAGCGTTAGCATGTTTGCACCAATCACACACCTTTAGCATCTATTCAAGTATCGTAATACCAAACTTGGTAGTAAGTGAAGCTAGCGAAACGGCCGCGAGTGCATCATGAGCCTTTGCATGTAGTCTTGTTGTTAAATGACACGCACCGGATGATTATCATGCTTGCACGAGTCACATACTTTCTTTATCCATTAGCGTCCCGTAATACCAAAATCGGTAAATATGAAGCTAGCGGAATGACCACGAATGCACCATGAGCGTGGAATGTAGTGATGTTCTAACATGACACGTATCTCATGACTATCATGTTGTCACCAGTCATATACATTCGTCATGCATTGACGTTGCATAGTACCAACTTTTATATTTATGAAGCTAAAGATACGACCGCGAGCGCACCATGAGTGTAGCGTGTAGTCATGAATAATGACTTAACTTACATGCGTATCATGATTTTCACGTTAGGATCTGTCACTTGTGTTCGCCATGCAGTCGTGTCTTATATCTTACCATACCAGTTTTGCAACATGCCATGTAAACGAAACCACCGCAAGAGTAGCAAGAACATAAAATGTGAATCATATCATTTATGGCATACATTTTATTATTTTTATGTTATAACTAGTCAATTATGCTCGTCATACAGTCATGTTATGTCATATCAATGTCGGTATCGATACCATTATTGAAACAGCCAGGAAAGCCAAAAGTCGTAGGCGGGTAGGTAGATAGATAGATAGATAGATAGATAGATAGATATCAATAGATAGATAGATAGATAGATAGATAGATAGACTGATAGATTGATAGATAGATAGATAGCTATCGATAGATAGATAGATAGATAGATATCAATAGATAGATAGATAGACAGATAGATAGATAGATAGCTATCGATAGATAGATAGATAGATAGATTTAAGTTTACCGAAGTTCGCTAAGAAATGCTTCGCATTTAAAACAAGGCAAAAATCGTTAGCGGCGTCGAGAGAGTAACAGCAAGAGCTGGATGGTTATGGGGACAGTGTCGCAACAGCAACCATGCAGCTCTATCTCTTGCCTCACGCCAGTGTGTCGATGTGGCTTCAGCGGTGGGCGTTCCTTTTTACTACAATTTGTCCCCTGTCAGAAAAGGAGCCAACCTGGTGACTCAAGAAGTACACATTACGAGTGGATCGTAATATGCATTCAAGCACTGTACGTGAACAGTTTCACGACCCAGAAAGCACTGGTCTGCGCATAGCGTAACGGGTTTTACGATGTAGTTAACAGGGGACGTTTTCGCAGCAACATGGTAGGGTCTCTGATATTTTGAAACAAGCTTCCAGGAGAAGCCTGTGGGGAACGCAGGAACCCAAAGTCACACAAGGGTGTCTGGAACAAAGTTGGGGTGTGGGTAGGCATCGTCACGCCGAGATAGTGGTCTCCGTTGGTCGATCATGGGCATGGACTTGGATGAATCGATGTGGCTGGGTAAGATGGTATTTAGTATGAGGGAATCGTCTCGGCCATATGAAAGAAAAAAACGGCGAAAAGTCCATAATCGCCTGTGGAGTAGCGTTGTATGCATACGTCACAAAAGCCAGTATGAGGTTCCAATCAGAGTGCGCTAGGTGTGAAGCAACAAACTTAGATTTTATGTCACCAAGAATGTGGTTGAATCTCTCCGTAAAGTCATTCGTTTGGAGAGGGTAGACGGGGGTAGCCCCGGTGAATTATACGGCATTCGGCTAGGAGTGCGTCGACGACTTCCGAGAGGAACCCACGTCTTTTGTCGCTGAGATTTTCACGCGGTGCGCCATGAGAGTGGACAATGTTCCGGAGAAGGTAGGATGATATGTCGCACGATGTGGCAGCAGGCAGAGCAGCTGTTTCTGCGTTTCGCGTCAAGTAGGCGATAGCGACAATGATTCAACGGTTTGCCAAATACGTGAATACAGATAATTTGCAACGCAATCTAAAGGCCTTGCTTGGCATGGGATTGGTTTGATCGGACCAGAAGCGTTCTGTGGGAGAGCTTTGCTTCGTTGGCACTTGCGCACAAAGTGCACATGCCTCGCCAATGATGCTGGGAGGAAAGTCAAACGTATGTTTCGAAGACCCGCGCATGTGCGCACTGAAGTTGAACGTTGAAACCTGAAGATATGGCAGTACGATGATGGCGAGATATGACAAGTAGCAACATTGAGCCGTCAGACATGTATTGCCTGGGGTAGAAGAGGTCATCGAGGATCTCAAAGTGAGCCGCTGGACGGCACTATGTTCGAGAAGATGAGGAAGACTGGAAGCAATCGCAAAAGAGCGATGATCGAGTCATCCTTACGTTGCTCAGATGCCATGTCGCAGTTTGCTTTGAAGGCTACCGTTACGTCCATGGCAGATAGGCAGGCCGAGATTTTGGGTGACAGTGGTGAGAGTAGTCAGGTCGAAGTGACTCCGGATTGGCGGTAAGCTAAGCAGGCGGCGCGAATTATTGAAGGTATCGTCACAGGCAGGTGACAAAGCGGAACTTCTCGAGTATTTCCTCGAGGTTCAGTCAAGGGGACGGTGATCATCGCGAAATCCCGAATAATGTGGCGGAAATACGAGTAGAGGCCAAGCAAGTTGCGCAGCTTTTTCGGTGACGCAGGTTGAGCAAACTTTGCAACTGCCCGAAGCTCGGAAGTGAAAGGTAAAATACCGTCTTTAGAGACAACATGACCGAAGATGCTGAGCTGACTTGCGCCGAAGCGGCATTTTTTTAGGTTGAGCGGCAGCCGGCGTCAGTTTAGCACTGTAGTACTTCATTCAGCCTGGGGATAGGCGTGGGAAGATCTGGTGAAAATATATTCACGTCTTCTAAGCAGCACAGGCACCTTTCTTTAACTTCAGACCGCGCAAAAGATTGTCCATCATCTGCTGAAATCTTACATGCATTGCAAATACCAAAAGGCATGACAGGTAATTTGTAAAGGCCATCAGGTGTGACAAAGGCCGTCTTAGGTTGATATTCAGGTGCCATAAGAACTAGCCAGTAGACGCTTCATAGGTAAATAGAAGAGTGCATTCATCCGCACCTTGGATGAATGCACTCAAGGGCACCGTCGATTCTCGGTAAGCAGTAAATGTCTTTTCGAGTTATTTTGTTCCACTCACCACCCCACGTTTGATGACGAAGGGTGATTTACTCCTCTTCTTCTTACACACGATGCAACCTTCTCGCCCCTTAGTTCTTGAACGCAGGTGAACAATATGAGCACTTAACGCTGAACCCATTCAGGATTTCAAGCTTCTCGGCTGCATGCTCTTATCGCCACTTCAGTAGTTGTAAACATGGAAAATGAAGCTTGATCGGTTGCTTGGGCACAATTTTTATGCGAGACAAAAAAGAACGGATGAGCGGCTGCACGACAAAGTAGTGCAGGGGACAAATTACATGTGATATTTCACGTACATCAACAAGTCAAGAGTATGTACGCTATAGAAGACATGGGAACCACTGTCTACGTCACAGCAGTGCACCAAGAAGGACGACAAATATCAGGAAATAATAAGCATTGTTCTTTGGTATTTTAAAAGCCTGGTCCCAGGCCCTCACTCACCAGGCGGTAGTCACTACAGAAGCAATTTGACCCGTCCTCATTCTTAATAAGGACTGGAGAAGTCTAGGGGCTATTCGAGCACTGAATGACGCGGCGCCTGAGCATGTCAGCAACTCTGTCGTCAATAGCCCGGGGCTCTGTTGTGGAAACGCGATAGGGCCTTTGAATCACGACCCACGGCTTAAGACCGTAAAATTACGCCGTGAGACAGTCCGCTGTGGGGCTTTGCTCAGGCCGCTGTATATGGAGCATGTTTGTGTGTTTAGAGAAGTTACAGCATATCCACGAAGTGGATGATGATGATTGAGGCGAAGCGTCCGTCTGCCAGGTAGTTTATCTGTCCGTCCGTTCATGCATACGTCTGTCTGTCTCTCTGTCTGTCTGTATCTGCCCGTGCATGCGGGTGTCTGTCTGTCTGTTTGTCTGTCTGTCTGTCTGTCTGTCTGTCTCTCTGTCTGTCGGTCCGTCGATCCGTCCATCCTCCATACGTCTATCTAGTGAACGCCCTGAGTAGCGCTTCTTGCATCTTTTCACCATATATTCATCATTAGAGAGCCTTTATGTGCGCACGTCTACGTCTTTGAGTGTGGTGTCTGCACTTGACGCACAGCTTTAGCCGCTCGCTAAAACACAATGTTGCCAGTGCCTGTTTCCATGGCAGCAAGCGCCATGTTAGTTCTCGTAGCCAAGCGTTTCTGCAACTCCACAGTGCATCAGCTGCATGTTGGCACGGGGGTGCAAGCTTCGGTATGAGCTTTGTTTGACTACACCATAGACCTAGCTTCTGCTAGGGCACCATCCTCGCTCTAAGCACACCTACAAGAACTTTGGACTGTAAATGCCAGAGCATTGCGTGCCGCAATGCAAAACCATCTGAAGATTGTTCCGCTTCCCGGCTTGCTCTAGTTGATGGAAACGCTGTCCGTACGTGCAGACAGACAGTATGATAGACGGAAAGACGAACAGGCGCATGGACGTTCACATGGACGGACGCATGGACGTTCTCGCGGACGAACGCACGGACGGATGGAAGCAAGAACGAATGAATGCACGGATGGACTGATGGACACTTCGCTCTACTCGTGCTGTGATTTTTTCCTGTTTTATAAAATGGTGGCTTAATTTCAGAAAACAATCCTCAGGCTTTCAGGACTTCCTATATAATAAAACACCACCCCCTTCTCGTTGAAACCCACGCTACGTTCACTACAAATGAGCGACTCCTCAAAACAAACATGGCGGCCCCTCAAGTATGGCGGCCGTTTTAGCTTGTCGTAGGCAACCATGATCGAACTTGTCACCATCCAAAAAAAAAAACAGAGGTTGTGTTCCAATTCTCAGACAGCACGTGCACAGTCTACAAAAACTGCTTAGAAGACAGCATCGAGCCCATGCTGTCCGAGAAATGGAACACATTTAGACTGCTTTTACGCGAAAATGCGCCACCTCGCGTCGAGAAAGAAAAGCTAAAATAAACAAACGTAACAGTTATATTTTCTGGCTTATTTCGTGTTGAAAGTAAAAACAAATAAACTTTACTCACATTGAGCTTCTGGAGAAGTGTCTGCTTGCGTGCAGACAACAATTCCGGCGAGATTCGATCTATCTGAGCGATTCGATGAGCCGCCGTCTTGTTTAGACAGAAAACTAGCCTGCATCGTATTTGTATACGATGCGGTCTTTTCGGGGCTGTCTACTTTGCCGGCTACGTAAGAATTGGAATAAGACTTAATATGGCCGCAGTCCATTTAGCTGTCTATTTAGCCATCTACGGTGAGTATTGGAACACAGCCAGAGACGCGCACATGAAGACTCCCTATTTATCATATACAACCACCGTCATCCATCGGACATTGCAAGGACTAAACAAGACGTGTCTACCTACTATTACTGCTACTACCACTACATATACGGTGGATGCACGACCCACGGCATAAGGAGCTTCGTGCCTAATAGTGGTTAATCATTCATGATGTGATTCATTGGCAGATTGGGAGCACTTTCTGGTAATACTTTTTTCTGCTCCACGTTGAGCAAGTCTATTCCATTGGTGGATTGAGAGTGCTCTCTGTATGTTCAACTGACCGATCTGGACCAGCTCCATCATGAAATACTCTGCATGGAGCATTTTTATCTACTCCGCGAAAATCACCGGATTTGACCGAAGGTTGGAGCCCCCCGTGTCTTGAAACGGTGCCAACTTTGGGCGCGCCAGCGAACGCTGGTCGCGTCAGTGCGCCTCGCGTCGGAGCCAAGGAGAATTAAGCAATTTTTTTAATCCTCCTCGATCGCAGCTCACGTTTTGCGAACGTAGCACGGCTGTGCCCTGCGTGTCCGCTCAAACAAGAAGAGAGACGCGCGCATCGCGTTCCATTCTGACCCTGCCATTTGCTCCAGAGAAACTGCTTGGATTACATTGGTCGACGGACGGACGGAAAAACTTTATTTAAAAAAAAGAGACCCTGCAGGGTTACTGGCCCGAGGGCTCAGACCAACCTGACGTTTTGTGCGGTGAGGAGTAGCCATTCCACCGCTATCCGGGCCCGCTGGATTGCCCACAGTTGGTCGTGCAGATCTGAGCTAGTCAGCGCACTTAGCCAACGCTCCTAGAGAAGGTCCGGTTTTATATTGTCCTCTCGGTATATTACTATGACCTGTGTGCATTGCCATAGAATATGTGCCATGTCTGCGTGTTCATGCTCACAGAGGGTACAGCTTGTTGGCGGGTATTGTCTGGAATTTCCTCTATTTAGGTGTACTGGATTTGAAAAGGTTCTGGTTTGCAATCTTCGCCGGTCTGTTTTTTGAGATCTTTCTAGCAGTTTGTGTGGTGGCGGATATTCTTCTCGTTGTCGCTTATAAAGTGCCAATATGTCATGATACGTGACCAGTCTGTCTCTGTCATCTTGTATCGCATATTCATTATTGTCATCACCTCCATCGTCCCCATCGCCTCCACCGGAGTCGTCCCCCCTTCTGTGGTGGGTGCGGGGGGCCGGGCCGTCGCTATCCGAGTCGTGGTGGTTAGTTCTCGCACGGTTCGGCGGGCCTTCTCGTTGAGGTTTTGAGGGATGGTTGTGTCTTCAATGTTTAATTCCCCCATGTGTGCCGGGATCCACTTAAGGTATTTGGGTACAATTTTGCCGTTCTGGAAGTCTTCTGCTCTGCGGTTCAGGATTTTGGCTGCTTCGGTGGAGACCTAACCCTTTGTGAAATTCCTAACGGCCATCTTGGAGTCACTGATTATTAATCTGTCGTGTTTTCGACCATTGACTACAGCCAGTGCAATGGCCATTTCTTCCGCTGCCTCCGACGATCTTGTCCTTACGGAGGCCGCGGTCAAGGTCTTCCCTTTTTGTCTATGACTGCCATTGCGAAGAAGGAGCCATGCACAACCCCATTACTGATATTATTATTTCGAGAATACTGGGCGGCGTCTACAAAAAGCACACCCTCCCGCGTGCCGAGGTTTTTAAGGATCATTTTCGTGCGGCTTTTTCGTCTCTCAACGTTGTGTGCAGGGTGCATATTTTTCGGGGTGTTTTCCGTGATTATCGCGGACTGGACGTCTGGGTGAATCTGCGCCTTGGGACCTTTCATTCCGTGGTAATTAATGAAGATCTTTTCCATGATTTCTCTACCCGCCGTGGTTCCAGACAATCGTTCGAGTTGCGCTATCCTTTGTGCTTCAGCGATCTCGTCAAGCGTGTTATGTACTCCAAGTTGTAGCAGCCTTTCGTTCTTTGTGTATTGCGATAGACCCAGCGCAGCTCTGTACGCCTTTCTAATCAGCGCGTCGACTTTCTCTTTCTCGGCTTTGTTTCAGTGGGCGAACGCCGCTACGTACGCGACATGGCTGATCGCGAAGGCCTGCACGAGTCGTACAATGTTTTTTCTTTACTTCATTTATTGGATACTCTTTGTATTAGCCTAACGGCCGCCATGACTTTCTTTTCCAGGCGAGTTAAAGTTTCCCCATTGGTTCCCCTGGCTTTGATCCAGAGACCCAGGACTCTGATTTTCTGAACCAAAGGTATCGCCGTGCCATTTTTAGTGTTTATCCTGATTCTTTTGTGTAATTCTGCTAGGTTTTTTCAATGTATGCCTAGTCTTTTAGAGTGGTATAGTAGCAGTTCTGACTTGACCGGTGAGCATTCCAATCCGGTGCCATCCAGATGACTCTCGACTGCATCCACCACCTCTTGAAGTCTATTCTCCGTCTCGCCTTCACTGGTGTCTTGCGTAGTCCAAATCGTAAAGTCACCTGCATAAACTGTGTGATTGATGCCTTCGATTCGCTCTAATTTTTCTGATAATCCCATCATGATGAGGTTAAACAGTATCGGTGACACGACGGACCCTTGCGGCCCATGTCCACTTGGATTCTCTCCTCCTCGGTCAGTCTAACCGTGGCAGTTTTTCCCGTAAGAAAAATTCTGATGTACTTGTACGTGCACTCGCCTAGGCCGAGTTGCGCAATTCGTTTTAGAATGGCTGCGTGCTCGACCATGTCGAAGGCCTTCCTCAGATCAAGCCAGATTACTGCCCTCATGCCTCGTGCCATGGGGTATATGACTTGCTCCTTTAGTTGTATCATGGCATCTTGTGTGGAGAGCCCTCTTCTGAAGCCGATCATGTTGCTGCGGTATACGTTGTCAGACTTAAGGTAGCCGTTAACCCTGTTCAGGCAAGCATGCTCCATTACTTTACCGACGCAAGAAGTCAGGGAGATGGGCCGCATGTTCTGGATTTCTAGGGGTTTACCTGGCTTAAGAATGAGGATCATGTCGGATTTCTTTCATTCGTCGGGTATCTTCCCGGTTCTCCAGCACCCGTTGATGAAGTCTGTCAAACGGCTCGTTCCCTGGTCGTCCAGGTTCCGGAGCATCTTGTTGGACACTTTGTCGGGACCGGGAGCTGACTTGTTCCTAATATAGTCTGCAGAACTGCCCTGATTTCTTGCTGTGAAAAGTCTCTGTCAAGATTTTCGTTGGGAGCGCCCGAGTATTCGTGGTGTTCGGCTGCCGGGGGTCTGCCCAGATAGAGCTTGACAATTTCATCACCCATCTGATGGATGTTCACATTGGTCGATTCTCTTTTCTGGCCCTCCGCCAAAGTGGAGCACTCAGGCGCAGAGTAAGTAGGTCACTCCGAATCCGCCAATGGATCACGCCGTTAGAGTGATAAGTACTCTAATATGCTAGGGCATAAAGCCGTCCTCCGAACAACACCGTGCATTTTGACAGACTCGTTTAACACAATTTTATTTTCGGATGTATCTTACACAGCTTATCTGCACACAGAAAAATGGGCAATGGTGATCAATACGTATGTACGATGCAAGCTGTTATATACAGCGAAAAGAACTTATTTGTGTATGCAGTGATGTACAATGCAGAAATTGTATGACAAAGACAGGACATTCATGACACCGAGATAATTAAACTTGAATAAACAGTGAGGCTATGTGAACTAACAAGTGAGGTCATTCACAGTGTAGGGTGATGTTTTGCATTCACCTGTGGGGACAGTTTGCTCTCGCGCTCAAGAACAATATTTCACAAAAAGGACATGTTACTAAAAAGAATAGGAAAATACACACAGTAATGTCACAGTGGTACAAGCTCTAGCCTATCTCCTCAAAAGAGGAGGAAAGGCATGGGCACTCTGTTGTTTTTTACGATAATAAATAGCGTGGACCAGCGCCGAAGAAAAGCCTCCTTTCCTAGCATGACTAGTTCTGCGTTAAGATGCATAAGCATTACGTTTCTTAACCAATGTAGAAGAGGAAACATAGCTCTCTGAGGGCATCCCCTCAGGCAGGCCAGTCCCCTTCGTTTCCATAAATAAGACAAAGACTCCGATAGCCATTAATAGTACGACGAAGTTATTCCTGCGGCTAGACTTCCACTGCATACTTATTTGGAACATTCTAGAAACCATGCGCCAAAAGGTGCGTGCTACTATACATTCATGGAAGACATGGTTCAGCGTTTCGACGCGGCCGCAATGCGGGCATGTGGCGGAGGGCGCCACGCCCCACGCCGCAAGGCGGTCAGCCGTGGGTAAAGCCCCCCATTCCCTGAGCCAATTTAGGTCACAGACCTCAGAGGAGAGAGACGTGTTTGTAAGAGTTCAGCGTCTTTTCGCCCGGCATTTCTGGCGTTGTTACTCAGATAGGCCTTTAAATGCTATTAGTTCGCTCATGTCGGTAGGGGACATTTCCATAAATTCTTGAAGTGGAACGGACTCGTTTAAGAGAATTTTATTTCCGGATATACCATACACAGCCTATGTGCACACAGAAATTTGGACAATGGTGAACAATGCGCACGTACAATGTAGAATTTACAACGGAGACAGGACATTCATGACATCGAGATGATTAAACACAAATAAACTGGAACACACTCAGAGAATCTAGAAATCCCATTGAATGAAGTAAGCGTCGATTATAAGTAGACATGCATAACCTAAATGGCCTGGAAAAGCATTAATCTTGCATCTGGTGACTCTTCAATTTATTGCAGATTAATAAAATATAGTTGATTCAAAATCTGCACGCCATTATTCTGAAGAAAACAAATTGTCCGTCAGTTTTAACCTTTAACCGATTAACTGTAGCGTAACAACATACTACGTATGCAACGTGGACATATTAGCCAAAGTTATCCCACAAAACCTTGTGCACGTATATGAACACCGTGTGGACACGTCTTCGTTTTGAAGTTTTCTTGAGCACTGTGGAGGCGACAGGGCCTCTCAGCCAATAGGAAGGGCTTTTAGCCCCTCCTCATGTATTCATCCGCACCGTGTCGTCTGCCCACCATATTCATACTGCAGCGTCTGCTCACCGAATTGTCTCTACATCCTCACTGCAGCTATTATGGCTAGTTTATTAACCTGAAGACACAGTAAAACTATCAAACAAGCAACTATACAACAATTTAAATAAGCGTCGATTTCTTGCTCTGCTGAACATCAGTAGACACTCAAGCCGGAGATAACTTCGTGGCTGGTAAATGCGAAGCATTTCATAGCGAGCTTCAGTGACTTTGAGCTCATCTATCTATCTATCTATCTATCTATCTATCTATCTATCTATCTATCTATCTATCTATCTATCTATCTATCTAGTCTATCTAGCCGGTTTCGACTTTTAGCTCTCCTGGCCGTTTGGATATTAGTTCTGATACCAAGCTTGGTATGGCAAAACGTGGCTGTATGACGAGCATATTCGACTATTCATAACATGAATATCATGACATGTGTGTCATGAATGTCATGAGTTACAATTCATGGTCTTGCTTCTCTTGCGGTGGTCTCGTTCACATCACATGTCGCAAAACTGGTATTGTATGACATGATTGCATGGCGAACACAAGCGACAGGCCCTAACATGAAAATCATGACATGCGTGTCATGTAACGACATGACTACATGCCACGCTCAAGATGCGCTCACAGCCATTTCGCTTGTATCACATATACCAAATTAGGTATTACGGGACGTGATGGATTGCGGAGGTATGTGATTGGTACAAACATGATAATCATGAGATGCGTTTAATGTAACACCATGGCTACATGTCACGCTCATGATTCGCTGCTGGCCGTTTCGCTAGCTTTACTTAAACTAAACCTGGTATTACGGGAAGTGAATGGATGGCAAAGGTATGAGACAGGTGCAAACATGTTTACATGATATGCGTGTCATGTAACAACATTACTACCTGCTATGCTCATGACGTGATCGCGGCCTTTTCGCTTGTTTCACATGCACCAAATTGCGTATTACGTAACGCGAATGGACGGCATAGGTAAATGTCACATCCAAACATGATAATCACGACACGCGTGTCATGTAACAACATGACTACATGCCACACTCATGATGCGCTCACGGCCGTATCGCTAGTTTAACTTATGCCAAATTTTTAATTGTAGTGGGAAAGAGGGAGAGAGACGGTATCTAGTTGGAGCACCTGAATTACGACTACGACGAAGAGGTGAGCTTGTGCGAGTGACTGACGCCTCTTGAACCAGGCAGTTGGTTTTACTCAATAAACCCCTTATAATTTGGTGGAGGTTCGGGGTAGTCTTCAAAGCTGGAACTACGAAGTCGCACCTTACCTGCAGTGCCAGCAATGCCGGAAGAACCCTCCACCCAAGGTACCTCGCAAGTTTCCGCCTCTACATGTCCCGGCGTGTGGCCACTGCGTCCCCCACCGATCTTCAGCGGCACTGACGGCCAATACGTTGAGGAGTGGCTGGCTACTTACCAGAATGTGAGTGCAGCGAACAAGTGGGCCGATGCGGCTAAGCTGACCTATGTAAGCTTTTACTTGTCCGGCGTCGCTAGTCTCTGGTTTCGCAATCGCGAAACCGACATTGCCAGCTGGGATTCATTCAAGGCCTCCTTTTCGCAAGTCTTCGACCGCCCTGCTGTGCGAAAACTCGGCGCAGAACAACGACTTCGTGAGCGCGCTCAACAGCCAAGAGAGACCTTTACCAGCTACATTGAAAACGTTGTTGACTTGTGCAAGCGGGTAAGCCCAGCGATGCTCGAAGCCGACAAAATCAAACAAATCTTCAAGGGCATATGCGATGACGCATTTCAAATGTTGCTAGCCAAGGACCCACAAACCATTGCCGAACTCGTCAGCTTGTGCCAGAGTTTTGACGAATCGCGCAAGCAACGCGCCCAAACACGGCGCTCTCTGGACCAAAGTGATTCGATCGCGGCCTTGACTCTCGGAGACCAGAACGACATGCTGGCTCGCATAAAGCAGTTCGTGCGTTAGGAGGTCGCTCGGCAGCTCTCCATTTAACGAGCGCGCTCGAGCCAGCACAAACGCATCTTTCGGCCCCAGATCATCTGGCCCCGGCCATAAGGCACGTCACACAAGATGAGGTAGCGCACGCTTTGCCTTTCGCTCGTTCGCCACCTCTGGAGGCCACACCCTTGATATATGCGCAAGTCGTTGCAGCCAGAGCACCTCGACAGCCCACTCATGCTACATAACCGATCCCTGTTTGGTGATCAGCAGATCCGTTCAGCCTGCCGATTGCAGTGTTTCGGAATCCGTGGCACACCGCAGACAACCGCCCGATTTGCTATTCTTACGGTTGCGCAGGACATGTGGCTCGCGTGTGCCGCCGCTGCCCTCTCGTTCCGAGTGACATTATGCCAAGATCGTCGCACGACTCTCAGCGCTTTAACAACACGGCTCGTCAACAAGAATCCTCTTCGCCCGACCGCCCTTCCTCAGTCAATCACCGATCTCCATCTCCCCGACGTCGCTCCCTGTCGCCTATGCGCCGTCGATTCTGCCCTTCAGACGCGGAAAACTAGATGCCGCAGTTCCGGAGGCACGATCTGCGTCGACGTCGAAAGAATCAAGTCCTCGCATTTCTCCGACAAACCTCGTCGACGTTTTTGTGAATGGTTACCGTACCTTTGCGCTTGTGGACACTGGTGCTGCCGTTTCAGTAATTGATTTAAAACTTTGCCGCCTGCTTCGGAAGGTTACCACAATGCCAAAGGGGTTGTCCCTCTGTACTGCCAGTGCTCGCCGTATTCGACCATAAGCTGCCTGTACCGCCCGCTTTCTCATGCAAGATGTTTTGTATACCGTTGAATTTCTTGTGTACAGGCGTTTTCTCATGATGTGATCCTCAGCTGGGGTTTTCCGTCTCGTAATCATGCGGTTATCAACTGTGCTCGTGCTGAAGTGGCCTTCTCTGCTTTGTGTGCCTCGTCTCCGGAATTTCCGCTGAACAAGCTGTTTGTCACTGCCGACATCGACATACCACCGACTAGCGTAGCCTTTGTTCCCGTATCTTGTGCCGATGTGTCTAAGCCTGCAGTGTTGTTTACGCCTTCCCAAACATTCCAAAGTCGCAAAAGCCTCGCGTTGCCGTTTGCAGTTCTAGATATTTCGGCGGGCGCTATCAATTTGTTTGTCACAAATGCCTTGCCGCCTCCCACAACCTTGCGTCGCGGAGAATGTATTGGAACATTCCAAGACTTGGACGTTTCCTCCATCTTCGACCTTGACGATGAAAGTGATTTGCAGCTTAATGCATTGACGCCATCTGCCCATTCAATTGTCCAAGAAAACAATAATTTGTTTGGCCTCTCAATTGATGGCGAACTTGAAGAACCACAACGCGAAAAGCTTTTAGAACTTCTTCACCAGTTTCGCGGCTGGTTCGATTGCCAGCAGACGTCCTTAGGCCGAATGCACACCGTTGTCCATCACATTAACACCGGCTCCCAAGCGCCTCTGCGACAGCGCCCCTATCGTGTATCGTCGTGTGATCACCGAGCAAGTGGCCGACATGCTTCAACGTGGCGTCAATCGGCCGTCCAGCAGTCTCTGGTCTTCACCTCTGGTACTTGTGAGGAAAAAAGACGGCTCGATTCGCTTTTGCGTCGATTACCGCCTTTTAAACAAATTCACAATTAAAGACGTATACCCTTTGCCGCGCATCGATGATGCCCTGGACTGCTTGCAAGGCGCTGAATTCTTCTCATCACTAGACCTACGGTCCGGTTATCGGCAGGTCCCCATGACACCAGCAGATCGTCCAAAAACTGCTCTTGTGACGCCCGATGGGCTATACGAATTTAATGTAATGCCCTTCGGCCTTTGTAATATGCCAGCCTCATTCGAAAGGATGATGAATAGCGTTTTGCGTTCGCTAAAATGGAAGACATGCCTATGCTACTTGGATGATGTCGTTGTTTTCTCTACTAATTTAGACAGCCACCTCCATCATCTCAGCGAAGTCTTGAGCTGCCTCACGAGCGCAAGCCTTCAACTAAACATCAAGAAGTGCCACTTTGGAGCCCGTAAGCTCACAATACTTGGTCACGTTGTCTCAAAACAGGGCGTCCTCCCAGACCCAGAGAAGCTTCGTGCTGTCGCTGAGTTCCCGAAGCCTACGACCGTGAAAGCGCTTCGCAGCTTTGTCGGACTATGCTCGTACTTCCGCCGCTTTGTGAAGAACTTTGCTTCGATAATCGCACCACTGACACAGCTGATCTCTGGCGATGGACACCTCTCTGATTGGTCGCCAGCATGCGATGATGCTTTTGCAACATTACGCCATCTCCTTACTTCACCACCTATTTTACGCCACTTCGACCCTACTGCTCCAACCGAGGTGCACACGGATGCCAGTGACATAGGACTTGGCGCTGTCCTTGCTCAACGAAAGCCTGGCTTCTCGGAGTATGTAGTTGCGTATGCCAGTCGCAGCCTAACCAAGGGTGAGCACAAATGCTCGCTTTCCGAAAAGTAATGTTTCACCATTGTTTGGGCATTACAAAAAGTTTGTTCTTACTTATATGGACGCCCATTAGATGTAGTTACAGATCAACATTCACTCTGTTGGCTCACTTCATTGAAGGATCCTTCGGGCCGGCTAGGACGTTGGGCGCTACGTTTACAGGAATTTGATATTCACGTCATTTACTGCTCAGGCCGCGAGCACACCGACGCAGATGCTCTTTCTCGTTCGCCCCTTCCTTCAGCCGTTGCACCTGTTTCCTTCGCCGAAGCTACCATCGGCAGCGTCGATACCGCTGACATGCCTTCGGAACAACGCAAGGACCCTTGGACAGTCTCGCTCATCGACGTTCTCTCCTCGACTTTGGTGACACCATGCCAGCGTCTACCTCGTGCACTACGTCGGCAAATTCCCCATTATGCAATACGGGATGCCATGTTGTACCGTCGCAACTATCAGCCGAATGGTAGGAAATGGCTTCTTGTTATACCTCGCCATTTGCGCTCCAACATGTGCGCGTACTTCCACGCAGACCCTCAAAACGCGCACGCTGGCGTTTTGAAAACGTACGACCGGCTTCGTCAGCGATTTTTCTGGCGTAAAACGTACTCGTTCGTTCGCAAGTACATACGCTCTTGCACTGAGTGCCAGTGACGGAAAACAACTTGTCATGCCTCTGGCGAATTACAATCATTGCCGTGTCCAGCTCGGCCGTTTGACAGAATCGGCATAAGCCTCTACGGCCCACTACCTTGTCATCCTGCGGGAAATCGCTGGATTATTTTGGCCGTTGACCACCTAACCCATTACGCTGAAACCGCCGCTTTACCAGCCGCTGCTGCTCGTGATGTCGCCTTGTTCATCTTGCGTAGCTTTGTCCTTCGCCATGGTGCGCCACGTGCGCTGCTTAGCGACCGTGGGCGTGCGTTTCTATCGCAAGTCGTCTAGGAGCTTCTCAGTGAGTGCAGTATTATTCGTCGCACCACTACAAGCTATCACCCACAGACAAACAGTTTGACAGAGCGCTTTAACCGCACGCTCAGTGATATGCTTTCTATGTACATATCCTCCAACCATTCTGATTGGGGCTTGGTGCTCCCTTTCGTGACGTATGCGTATAATACGACCACGCAAGCAACTACTGGGTTTTCACCTTTTTTTCTACTGTACGGACGTGAGCACTCTTCTACGCTTGACACGATACTTACTTACCGCCCAGATGCTTCAGAATACTGCGCAGCCTCCGAACTTCTTTAGTGTGCCGAAGGGTGCCGCCTATTAGCGCGTTCAATTACGTCCGTCGCACAAGGTCTCCAAAAAGAACGACTTGACCAAGACAAGCCTGCTCACAGCTTCCCCGTAGGCTCATTTGTATGGCTTTCGGTTACATTCCAGTCCCCAGCCCTCTCCCGAAAGTTTGCACCCAAGTACAATGATTCGTACCGCATCGTTCAATGCATGTCACCGGTCAACTACGTCGTCGAACCAGTGATACCTGCCGAGGACAGACGATGCCGTGGTCGTGAGACAGTCCACATCAGCCACTTAAAACCTTACTATGATCCCCTTGTGCTTGTTTCGCCGTGAGTCGCCAGGATGGCTCCTATTCACCACAGGGGCAAATGTAGTGGGGAAGAGGGAGAGAGACAGCATCCAGTTGGAGCACCTGAAAGACGACTACGACGAAGAGCTGAGCTCGTGAGAGTGACAGAGCCCTCTTGAACCAGACAGTCGGTTTTATTCAATGAACCCCCTTATAAGGCAGGTCAAGTTGATGTCATATTTTTGGTTTTCACGAAGGCATTCGATCTTGTTCCTCATGATAAGCTTATTAAAAACGTGTAAGTGATTGGCCTTCCGGAATTTATAACTTCCTGGATTTCTTCCTATTTCTCTGACCGCGCTCAGTTTGTAAGCATTGCCGGTAATTGCTCTGACCCGCTCCCTGTAACTTCTGTGGTTCCCCAAGGAAGTGTACTTGGGCCTTTATTGTTTTTCATTTATATTTTTGACTTTGTTGATACTGTTTCCTCGCCGGTCCAGATCAGACTGTTTGCTGATGATTGTGTGCTAATCGATGAAATAACTTCCTATGACGACCAGGTCTTGCTAAACACTAACCTCCAAAATATCTTTGCATGGTAAGAGCAATGGGAGAGGAGGTTAAACACAGACAAAACCGTCTTTATGCGAGTAACCAACAAAAAAATATTTTGCCATTTACATACGAATCCGGTACCCAGACACTAGCTGAGATTGTTGAGTATAAGTACCTTGGTGTCACTCTAACCAGCGACCTCAGCTGGAATAAGCACATCTCTAATATTTGCGCGTCGTCTTTCCGTAAACTTGGTCTTTTTAGACACAACCTAAGCATGCTTTTTCTACTGTAAAAAAACTAACTTATTTGACTGTTATACACCCCTCAGTGGAATATGCCTCAATCGTCTGGGACCCATACACAAAAAGAAACATTGAGGCTCTTGAACTAATCCATTACAAAGCGGTCCTTTTCATTTACTCCAAGTACCGAAGAACTGATTCCCCTCCCCCAAAACCTTATGAAAAAAAATAATATACCCACACTTGAAAAACTTCGTAAAATTCACAGGCTCAAATTTCTCTTTCTTTTAAATAACAACAAGCTGTCAGTAAACCGTGATATATATCTGAAACCGCTTACGACAAGACAAATCCGGTATGAGCAAACTCATTCATTAACACCGTATTTTGCTAGAACAAACATTTTCAAATACTCGTTCTTTGCTCGAGCCATAAACGACTGGAACTGCCTACCTCAATTGTTAACCGGCTCTGTAGAGGCACTTGAGCGTATTTACCCATGACCTATGTTTTTGTATCTTTTGTATATGATGTGTCCTTTTATTGTTCTTGCTGTTTTACACCTGTATGCAATGTTGTGATCTTGTCCCTCCTGCTGGGGCCCTTAAAGGGCCTGCAATATTTTGTAAATAAAATAAAATAAATAATGACTTTTTAGGCAATGCTGGTGCACATTAGACCCATTTGGGCCCATTGGCCATCGCCACGTGACTTTATAGACTTGCACAGAAGGGCTGTACTTTACCAGCAAGCTTACAGGTTGTAAAAAATTGAAATAAAATGTTAGACTCGTGTTTCAGAAATTCAAATATCTAAATTATCATTCGTAATGAACGAAGTTCGATAAGTATTAGACGCTGGAGATCGAATTCCAAATCATGACAAAACTTTTAGTTACTAGACAAATCACCAAGCTGCCCTAGAGTATGTCAAGTTTCTTGATAACGCGTTCGAGCGCGTTATTTTAAGGTCGCAGGTTTGATTCTTGCTCACGGCAAGTTATTTTTTCCCACACTTTTTTTTCTCCCAACTTAAATTACATTGGCTCCAATAATTCCGACTATACATTCCTTGGCACTATTGCTGTCTGTTAGATCTCATATATATATATATATATATATATATATATATATATTATATGAGAACGCAAAAAACTTCGGCAGATCCCACGTACCTGGGAATCAACTTTATGCTAAGCACGCGGAGGGAAGGTGACTATGTTGCATTTTCTTTTTGAGCGACACGTCATGCAATGACGTTAAATATATGTACAAAAGTTGCATGCAAAGACATATGTTGAAACGTTGCAGATGTTTAAATAACCAGTTTTCCTCTTGCACAATAATGTCAGCAGGAAATGTGCTTTAGCAACACCAGAAGCTGATATGAAGCGCTGATGCTCGCGAAAATGCTGGCCCTTGACACTGCTACTTAAATCGATTTCAGCACATGGCACCTCACCACAATTGACGTTAACCAGACGTGACAGTTGCATAAAAGGAGTACATATGTAATGTTTATAAAACTGGATAAGCAGCACTGCAACAACTATTGATGTTTCACGAATATTAGCGTCTATTTGCAAAGTAGTTCCGAGGCCTGGCGTAGCTCTGTGGTAGAATGCTTGACTGTCACGCAGATTGCTTCGGTTCGATTCCTGCTGGGACTTTCAAAGTTATTATTTGCATTCGTCGGGTGGTCGATGCTGCCAATGGTATTTATTTTATGCCTTCGTTGGGTCGACGCTACCGATGTCGGGTATTTCTTAACGCTAACGCGTTAAAATTGCCCGTGTGTGTTCTTGTCGTTTCTAGGTAGATGCTAAGTGTCAATAACCTGTGGCACATACCCGCTTACCAGCGGCACATACCCGCCAGTGAGTATGTGAGTATGTGTCACTGTCTGAAGAGAAGTGTTTGACGACGTACGCGACGGGATTGTGACGTTTTTCATGTCTTGACCAGTGCGTCCTATTCGTCAAACCATCTCACCCTCGCATGCTGATTTTGGTTCACGCCAAGTTAAGGGGGTGAACGCGAGAGCACCCAAACGTAAGCGGCTAGATAGATAGATAGATAGATAGATAGATAGATAGATAGATAGATAGATAGATAGATAGATAGATAGATAGATAGATAGATAGATAGATACGCTCAAAGTCACCGAAGTTCGCTAAGAAATGCTTCGCATTTATAAGAAAAATAATTAAGAAAATGGCTCCAACACGTGAAATTGAGCGACTGACCTCTTGCTTCTGAGTGTGAGGCGTAGGCCACTGAGCCATGAATGAGCACTCTTTCAAGGTTGAGACGGCAAGCTATTTACACCTACCACTTACCTGCTGGTGGCGCCCATCTCGGGGAATCTATCATGTTTTCGCAGTTACCATGAGGTGGTGCAATGAGCACGCATCGCCAGATCCTCACGACGCAGCGATGCGCGCTTTCATCTCCCATGCGTACTTTGCCCAGCAGAGAAGGGAAGGGGTGGACGCTCACGCGTGCGTGCGCTTATCTCGCGTTGAGGAGTGACGTACGCATTGTCCTTTCACCGAAACGATTCTGCTGTAGTTACCGGGCGCACAGAGGTCACTGCCCTCCCTGCGCAGTCACTGTTTGCAAAGATGGCGGCGCACTTTCCAGACATGGCGAACTAACAACTGTGACGTATATTCGCGTGAGCAACGCAGAAAACGTTTAAATCTGCTTGCTTTCTTCGCGTGACATTCCAATTTGTTGATATCACATTCATTTCTTTGCCATTGTGGCAAAGTTCTGAGTTTGTTTCTATGATTTTCGTTATTTTGATCCACTTTAGGAAGAAAAGCGTGCATATTACCGACGTTTTGAGATATAAATCATTGTGAGGAGCTATGGACTCGTTTGTTAAATAATTAGTCTTTACTCAAAGCACATTTATACTCAAAATAATTGAGTGCCCTGGTCATATTACTGAAATAAAGTGATAAGTAGTTTTGCTGCAATATCCTGGAAGGCTTCAACTGGCCAACCTAGATTTACTCCTTCCATCTTTTACAAAAAAGTACAACTTTTCATCAGCTCCGTTATCGCCATCTGTATTTTGATTATGATTTGGTACCGAATTATAATGTCATTATCGGGCTCATTTACTCTACTCTCGACTGTATTCAAATCAAAGGGTCACACATGTGGCAGAACGGTGTGTTTTTCAAACTCCGTATTTGTCATTGTTGTTAAAGGCCAATTCTACCCGACGCGTCCCCGCTGAGGTGGGTTGCCGAGACGTTAGTGTTACGATGGACCCCGGCTCCTGTGGTTGCGAAGAGCATCTCTGGGTGGAGGAAACGATGCGGGCAAGTTGGGGAAAACAAAAAGCAGATTTATTGGCAATTTAGGTTCATTTCGCCTAATAGAATAGAAAAGGGAACCATTGTACAATATATTGTAGGCCTTCATTAAGCACATCTACTATCTTTACACAAGTTCATCATCATGATTGTTCATCATCTTCATCTGCTGTGGGGACTTGGCTTGCCTGAGTTGTGTGCCTTGGGTGTGGTCGCTTCATCGTGTCTTCTGGGCCTAATAAATGTTGCCTTCACCGTTACATCACAAGTGGTGGAGTGTGCTCTACGATCTTCCGTCCTCTCCCAGTCCGCTCTGCCCCCTGAAGCTCCGTTCAGGCCGTCGTTTGTGCAAAGTGTCCGGTAACATGTCTCAGGGCGAGCTAACCGGCGCTTCTGCGTCTACCTCCACGGCCCCGACTACCACGGCCCATCCATCGTGGATTATCACCGCGCACCAGTGGGAGCCACCCCCGTTTGCCGCACTTCGAGGTGAAGATGTGGAGAATTGGTTGGACCAGTTCAATCGAGCGAGTTCCACAAACAACTGGGATGATCCTACCAAGCTTCGCCGTGTTTCTTTCTATCTGACAGGTGTAGCGAAAACATGGTTTTTCAATCATGAAACAGACATCACGGACTCGACACGTTTCAAGCAACAGCTTCGCCGAATTTTCGGCACCCCGGTGGTTCGTTCAGCTCTCACGAAAAAGACACTGGATGCTCGCAAGCAACAATGTGGTGAGTCTTACACATCCTACATAGAGGATGTGCATGCTCTCTGTCACCATTAGCACGTCCATGTTGGAATCAGAGAGTGTTCGTCATCTATTGAAAGGGATCGGCACGGTCGCGTTCAATGCCTCGGTCATAGAAATCCCGACCACAGTCGCTGACGTTGTTGCCACGTGCCAACGCCTAGAGGAACTTGAGTCCGAAGGGTTACCGCCGGACAGCGCTGAAAACACCACCACGACTGATGCCTCATTGCGTGCCATGATCCGGGTGGTTTTACGGGAAGAGCTGCAATACTTTGGTCTCTCAATGGCACCGAGTCCACCTCCCCCCTCCAACACTGTTTTGCGTGACGTTATCGAAGAGGAGTTGGCGTCCATGACCGGGCCAGCGTATGTAGACTCTCCAGTACATCTACTCCAGCCGACGTACGCACTAGTCCTCGCTGCCTCACCACCCGTCGTACAACCGATGCCCGCACACTCGACGCCTGCCCCACTGGCTTCGTTAACTCCGAGTGCGCCTAGCCAGACCTTTTACTCACCATGGCGGCCATCTCATTTAATCTGTTATTACTGCCGTTACCGGGGCCACATTGCACGCTTCTGTCGGAAGCGTCAGCAGGACGAGCGTCGTGGATTCGACACCTATGTACGCGATGATGGCACAAGCTGGTACGCTTTCCAACGTCGTCCTTATTATCCGCCGCTACGTCGCTCACCGTCTCCAACTGCGACATCTGAGCCAACCACTTCTTACCACTCTACTAGACGCCGCTCACCATCAGCCCTCCGCCGCTCCACGTCTCCATTACGACCTGTCTCGCAATTCACCAACCAACGCCCGGAAAACTAACCTCTGCAGCTTTTGGACGAAAAGCTGCATCGAACAAAGACAGATATTCCTCCGGTGCGTCCACATAATACGATATCTGTTTTAATAGAAGTTGTGTACGAGGACGCTTTAATAGACACTGGTGCTTGTTTGTCTGTGATTGATCGTTCCTTGTGCTCACGTCTGCGAAAAGTCACCACCCCCTTATGATGGACCTACACTGCTCACTGCTCAAGGGGACGCCATTAGACCGGCCGCTATGTGCACCGCTCGTGTTTTCATAGCCGGTCTTCTCCATGTTGTGCAATTCGCTGTGCTGAGTTCGTGTGCACACCAGCTTATATTAGGCTGAGATTTTCTGTCCACGGCGAACGCTTCCATCTGCTGTCGAGAAAATGTTGTTCATATGATGGAAACTGACTATTCCCTTTATGCGGATGACAAGCCCGTTTACTTCCTCGCTGCGGAAGATACCGAGCTACCACCTGGTCATCAGCGAATAGTTACCATCACTTCTAATGTGATCGACTCTGGTGACGTGTTTGTCCTACCATCTGCACGCTGTCTCGCAAGAGGTATAGCCCTTGCTTCAGGTCTAGAGCAATTCCACAATGGCTCTGGACTTCTCTACGCTACAAACTAGACGTCTGAGAAAATTCTCAAGCCTAAAGGCACCACAATGGCTTGCGTTACCAAATCCCGACCTGTCTCTGTTGTCCCGCTTATGCCAGCGTGTTCTGACCTTCCTTCCATTGCACGTTCATTAAGCGTTCTGTTCTTGCTGCGACTATTAGTCTAGAGCTGACCACTTCACAGACAGATGAGTTGCATGCCTTGCTACAAAAGCATAGGAGATTGCTTGATGCCCATTCCTCATCTCTGGGACAGACGTTCATTATTAGGCGTCGTATCCAGACCGATGGCACTTACATCGTACGCCATCGACCATATCGCGTCTCTTCATCCGAGCGTGAGGTCATTGAACAAAATGTAGCCGATATGCTGCAACGGAACATTATACGTCCCTCCGCGAGTCCCTGGTCATCCCCTGTTGTTTTAGTAAGGAAAAAAGATGGCTTTGTGCGATTTTGCGTGGACTACACAGCACTTAGTAATAAAACCCACAAGGATGTTTACCCCATGCCGCGCATAGACGATGCTTTGGATTCACTGCAAGGTGTCGAGAACTTCCCAAGCTTAGACCTGCGTTCAGGTTACTGGCAAATACCCATGCACGAGGATGACAAAGAAAAGACAGCGTTTCCAACTCCAGATGGGCTGTACAAATTCAACGTCATGCCATTCGGCCTTTGCAGTGCTCCATCAACATTCGAGCGGATGATCGTTACAGTTTTACGAGGCTTGAAATGGAAGTCTTGCTCGTGCTATTTAGACAATATCGTTATTTTCTCGTCAACCTTCCCTCAGCACTTGCAACGACTGGACGAAGTTCTCACGTGCCTTGCAAACACAGGCCTTCAGCTGAACACCAAGAAGTGCCGTTTTGCGAGAAAGATGAATAAATTGTTAGGCCAAATCGTAAGCAAGGACGGTATTCGTCCCGATCCATACAAGATTTCCGCTGTCCAACACTTCCCGCGTCCTGAAAAAGCCAAAGATTTGCGCAGTTTCCTCGGCCTCGCTTCTTATTTTCGCCGATTCATTCAAGTCTTCACCTCAATAGCTTCACCATTGCACAAGTTGCTCGGATCAGGCGTCGCCTTTGTGTGGTCTTTTGAATGTGAAGCGGCGTTTTCCCAACTGATGTGTGCAGTCACATCCGAACCAGTCCTCTGCCATTCCGACGAAACCGCGCCTACGCTCCTGCGTACAGACGCTAGTGGTCAAGGCATTGGTGGAATTCTCCTAGAGCAAGACAAATGTTCACGTGAGAAAGTCGTCGCATACGCGAGCCGTGCACTGATTCCTGCCGAAAAGGATTATACCATCACCGAACAAGATTGCCTAGCGGTCGTATGGTCGATACAAAATTTGGCCTTATCTCCACGGCCGCCACTTTGCTGTGGTTACGGACCATCACGCCTTGTGCTGGCTCTCGACAATCAAGAACCTGTCCGGCCGCCTTGGTCAGTGCATTCTTCGTTTACAAGAGTACGACTTCACGATTACATACAAATCGGGAAACAAACATCAAGACGCGGACGCACTTTCGCGTAGCCTGCTCTCTTTGGAGCCACTTAACAAACCCGCCACTGCCGCACTCGAGAATCTTTCGGCCGTCTCATTCCTACATGTTTCGTCCTTATCTAATGTGGAGTGTGGTTTGTTCTTATCTCATCAACGTGCTGACCCTTACTGTCGCGGCATCATGGACCATATTTATGGGACTTGCCGGCCCCGTAACGCCCGTCTTCGCCAACAGCTGACGCGATTCAAACTCAACAACCACGTTCTGTACCGCCATATCTACCACCGTGATGGTCAACGCTAGGTGCCCTTTCTACCTCGCTCTCTTCGGGCTCAAGTCCTCAAGACATATCACGACGACATGTCTGCTGGACACATGGGCTTCCAAAAAACGTATGACCACCTAAGATGTCACTACTACTGGTCGGGCTTGTCCACTTGTGTCGCGAAGTACGTTGCCTCATCCGCTCTTTGTCAGCGTCACAAGCTACCTACATCAACTCGAAGTGGACAATTACAACCACTCCGGTGTCCCCTGCATTCATTTGAAGTAGTTGGCGTTGCCCTGTATGGTCCGCTTCCTATGACTGTCACGGGCAATTGATGGATAGTTACAGCTGTCGAACACCTAACCCGCTACGCTGAAATAGCTCTTGTGCCTTCTGCAGCAGCTTCGGAAGTTGCTGACTTCATCCTTCGAGCAATAATCCTTCGTCACAGAGCTCCTTGTGTAATCCTGAGCGACCGTGGAAGAGTATTTCTTTCAGAACTCGTCAAAGAAGCACTCAAGGCATCTGGTACTACACACGAAACAAGCCCCAGTTACCATCCTCAGACGAACGGCCTGACTGAGCGCTTTCATCATACACTGTAAGATATGATAGCGATGTATATCGAACCGGACCGCAGAAACTGGGACACCATTTTGCCATTTGTCACTTTTGCGTATAATACCTCTGTACAGCGCACAACCGATTACTCGCCGTTCTACCTCGTCCATGGTCGCTTACCCTCTTCTTTCCTCGATGTTTCGTTCTTCTCTGCGCCTGTTAAACCATGTTAATCATCAAGTAAAGAATACGTGTCTCTTCTACTTCATTGCCGCCAGCTGGCTCGCGTCAACACTGAAGCCAAGCAACAGGATCGCAAGCTCGAATATGATGCCTCTCATCGTGCCGTGTCCTTCAGCCCTGGCGACGAAGTCCTCCTTGTTACACCCATTCGCACTACCGGCCTGTGCGATATGTTTCAATTACGTTTCATTGGCCCTTACACTCTCTTGGAGCAAACGTCTCCTGTGAATTATCGCGTGGCAACCGTTCTTCTTCCAACTGACCACCGCTGCAGGGCAGCAGATATAGTCCACGTATCCCGCATGAAGCCTTTCATACGGCGTTCCTCTTCGCTTTAAACTGCGGTCAAGAACTGTGGTCAGGATGACCGCTTTAACGTGGGGGGAGGGGGAGTTAGTGTAGGCTTTCATTAAGCAAATATACTATTTTTACACATGCTCATCATCATGAGTGGTCGTCATCTTCATCTGCTGTAGGGAGTTGGCTTGCCTGAGTGCTGTGCCTTGGGTGTGATCGCTTCATCGTGTCTTCTGGGCCTAATAAAGATTGCCTTCACCGTTACATCACAATATACAGGAGGAGGTATGAAAGCACAAGGTTGCAGAGGAACCTCTTAGTTCGAAATTGGTCAACAAAAACTGGTCAATTTGCAGTCACAGTGACAACAATAAAAAGAGTAAATTGATAAAACCAACACTAACTAAAATACAAGTCAAGAGAAAGAGTGGCATAAACAATATAACATGAACAAATATCTTGTAGTTAATCAAATACGAATGCAATTGATTTTTTAACTAAACCAATCATCCAGCATTGTATGATGCGAGATCGCTATGAATTCCATAATGATAATTCTGACAAATAGGCAGAGTGGCGAGCGAAATTTGTACGGATAGTAGGTAGTAAAAAAACCACGTTTGAAGGAAAGCTAGTACGGTTAAAATTAAACACAGAATAAGGGAGAAAACGTCGGGCCTGCGCGGTAGGCGCAGCAAAGTCACAGCGAAAGCTAGAAGAGCGGCCTTTCAGAGCCTTTTCAAAACGCTCATTGGGTAACTACTGTAAGCACACTTGCTTGGTACCCACTAAAGCATTAATAATAAACTTGGGTAGTGGTCTAGCATTCGCTATGCTATTTTTCGTCATTATTCTGAGAAGTGTTGTTTGTATCCTTTAAACACTTGCAAGGAATTTTGTGCCAAACGTTCATGCAGTGGCTGACGACGATGACGAATTATGGCAGTAGTGGGTATGCGCCAGAGCTAATAGGGAAACAAGAACAAGCTTTTGTAACACTGGTTATGCTAATTGCAGTGTACAACGACTGGTTCTTTCGCTGTTTTAATACGCTTTATAAGTCGTATTAACGCGGTCACTTTCCCGACATCAAGCCTGCCTAAGGCAAGTTTGACAACGAGTCATAAGCACCGGTGTAGCTCAGTGGTAGAATACTGGGCTGGCACCCAGCGGACCCGGGTTTAAGCCGTACTGTGCCATTGGTGCTAGGTCATGCCTGCCTAAGGCAAGTTTCACAAGTTATGAGCACAGGCGTAACTCAGTGGTAGAATATTGAACTGGCACCCAGCAGACCCGGGTTCAAGCCCCTCTGTGTCATTGGTGCAAAAATCTTTTTTTCTAATTTCGCGCGATTTGACTACGGATATCGGGGGTGGCGGTCGCCGCGGACAACATGCAAGTGATGCAGCTATGCGTGACCCGAAAGGTGATCTCATAACAGCTATCGCTGTAAAAGCCACTTAATGGTGCAAGATGGTTCAGGGATTTGGAAAGCATGATAATAAGGAGATATTTAAATAAAGTAGCAGTAAAAAGTACCTCAAACTTTCGATGTAATGATGATGCACTTCAGCGACTTGAACTAAACGCTATTAGTATAATGGCTTGGTTTTGAATGTGTTGAATGGGAGATAAGCGGGTTAAGCATGTGTTTGCTCATGTAGTGATGCAATAAATAATGTTACTGCGAATAAAAGCATAAAATAACTTGATTAGAGTTGAAGTGTTAAAATAGTTACGTGCTCTAAATAAAAACCTGTTACCAAGTGCTAGTTTTTTGCGCAAGTGCATAACATTATTGAAGTATTTTAGGTTGAAGTCTAGAATGACTTCCAGAGAGACCACTCAGTATCACGACTAATGGGTAGGTCATTTCGTTTAATACGTATTTGGGACAAAAGAACTTTGCTAGTTGAGTCAAATATCATGAACTTAAGTTTCGTAGGGTTAATATAAAAGAGTTTATGCAACACTAGCTTTGAATAGTATATATATAATTTTGTAATCTAAGTATTAAGAAGTCAATGCATTTATCAATGGCTAGTATCGCAGTGTCATCGGCATAAATGAAAGTTTGAGAGTTATTAACCCAAATGAGAACGTCAGTCATGTAAAATGAAAAAAATCTTTGTACATCTATTCACAACATAATAGTTTATAGTTCACCAAAGTACCAGCGTAGTGGATGAACCAATAAACCAAGGTTCAGAGCAAGTTTTTGCACTTTGCGGCATTGTTTTAAGTCCTATCGGGCTCCCCTTTCTTGACTGAAAAAGCAATCACACACACACGTCCCCACTCACTAAGGCATTACACAATAACACATGCTCGACGAATAGTCAGTACACTTTGACTCCTCCCGTCAGTTTCACTCAGGAGAGGGGGATGGGGTCTATCACGGAGCAAGTTAGTGGGCGAGTTGTCTACTGCAATCTCTCCGTACAAAGCAGCAATGAATTAAGTGACATCACTTTTGTCTCGACCTACGAGGCTAGTTGTGCCGCGTAGTCTCGTCAAACAAGTCATCCTGGAGGATATTCCTGTAGCGAAGCTGGCTCACAGTCTGTAGAGGTTGCCAAACTCTCAAACCTTTGTTCCTTTCCGCCACTGGACGCTCGTTTTGGGAGAAAATCAGTGGGGTTCTAGGTCGTCGGAGCGCAGTCCGGCTATTCTCCTAATGGAAAGCATGGCGCTAGAAATCGAGAGTTACAACAACAGAAAGAAGAAAAAAGTGTAAATTGTCACTGCTGTGGAACGTGCACTGTTTCTGACCAAATACACAGGTCGCAGGTTCGGTCTCTCTCGGTGGCAAGTAATGATTTCATACACTCTTCTTACTTGACATTTTGCATTACACGTAGTTCTATCGACATCTCCTGTACTCTCATTAGCATGATTATTTGTTAGTTCTCAATATATGATGTCTAACAGAGCAAACAAGCCCTTCTATATACCCTTTCCTCATTACCTAAGTACACTTTTATCAAATACAGAAAAGTTTATATATGCGTGCGTGACGTAGTCGAAGCCTTTTTTCCTAAGATTCGGGAAAGGTTTTTCAGTCATGCATGAATCACTCTTCCAGGGCAAGGGTACAGTTATCTGTTTTACATTTCATATTTGAAGTTGTTTTGTGAAACCTCTGCAAAATTTTCGTGACTCATTTTTAACTGTACAGGTTGTTGTTGTTTTTTCGAAAAAAAAAGATTTAGTTGTGAGTTCATCAATGTGTCATTTTTTTTTGCTGACGTTCTTGCACTGTCAGCCATTCCACGACGATTGTTCATCATCCTTGATAAACTCCCCGTATCTTTGGACTCACAACAGCATTATTTTTCGTCTTTTCTTCGTGTGCTAGAGTGTAACAGAGAAACAGCTAATGAAAAACGAACTCATTTCTCACTAAGTTTTAAAACTTTACTTTCATCTAATGTAGTTCACCTCCTATTTACCGCCTTCTCTGCATGCGGTGGCATGGTTAGAGTTCTTGTATTCTCTGGCCCTAATGGTGGGTGCAATAGATGTAACTATATTATAAGTGAATCAGCAATCCTAATCCCACGTGAAGTGAGCTTGGTGTATTTCTCAGTCCTGACATGATGATTCAATAAAAGAAAAGAGGTAGCAACTTTGAAACGTGATTACGGTTCCCAACGTCTTGTTCTCCAACACACTGTTTGAATAAAAAAAGCCTTTCGTTTTGATTTCAGAGGTGTAGAATAAAGTGAAATAGTACACTGTCCTTCCCATCACTTTACAAAACAACGTTTCCCTTTGGTACGCAAATAGACTGCTCGGCGTTTTGTTCTTCTTTCTTCGTCTGGCGTTCTTTGCAGCTCTGAAATGCCTCTAGTGGAAGACCAGTTTTCGCGGAGATTCGCACTTTTCTTGCGTGCTGCAGAAGCTGAGACTTTAGGTTGTGCTGTTCTTTTATTCCCCAAACACAAACTGATCGACAAGGACGTTTGCTCATGCCTCAGCACTTTTTCCTCGTTCTACAGTTTTTCTAAAGGCTATAAGAAAACTTCAAGGCACCATTTGCGGGCAGTATGCATGTAAGTGGTATGCCGTACATGTACTTTCAATGAAAACTGATAGAGTGTTTGTTTGGCGTACTTGCAGTCTTGCAGAAGTTTTTTAGTGCTGATGTATAACATGACATCCAGAAAATAAACAATCGCTGCTTCCATATAAGAAGCTGTGTTCGGTGAACCCAGCTTGAACACAATACGTGATACGCCTGACACATTGGGTTCCTGAAACACTAGGCAGGTCATTTATGTTGAGTAGAATACAGTCCTGGAATACACTGGTCGTGCCACGATTAGGAGAAGCTGAGGGCTGTTGCTGCCGAAATTATAAGGCTATAACATTTATGGGGTAAGCTTCTACACCCAATGGCGATTGGTGTGCGCACCTTCTTGTGCTGCCACAAACCTATCGGAACAAAATGTGGGAGTTTCGCGCATCTAAACATTTTTCAACTTTATTTGCGAAATTCGTGCTGCTTTTCTGTCTTAACATAAGCTTTGACGTTTGCAGTGGTGTGCACTTTCTATCTAAAGCTCGAAGGAAGTCCCCAAGACTTCCAAAAAAGAAGAAAACTTAGATGCAGGAACATCAGACAGTTAATACAGAGGTGGCTACAAACAAATGACGTTTATTTTGAAACAACTCGACTTCTTAAGCCCGCACAGAGCATATGCAAAACCTCCCTACTAGATCACTGTATACCCTATTTGTAAATTCAGCTCTCTTACGTAAGGCTGAAGATCAGCATAAAAGAGAATAATTGAGACATATGATATTTGGAATCTTGTTGTGCAAAATTTTTAAGAGCAGCTTCTGTCTTCTTGACCTGAAAGAGAGTGATTTTCTTGAAAAGGGGCGATTTGCATGTATATGGCCAAAGCAGGCGTTCAGTACGGTACATTTGCTTGAGCTGGGTACGGAAATAGATGGAGGTCTTTTTCAAATATATAATGTTTGTTAGTATTCACCTCTGTGTGCAATCGTTCTGCCTGTACCTCTCAGTTTCTTCTCTTTTTGACGTTTTCGACGTTTTGACGAGGTTAAGTGCGCACAACCACACATTAAGAAAATTGAATGCGCGTGCATCGACCACCCAGTCGATATGCGCCGTTTTACTGAACACAGTGGTGAAATGAATTAGAATATGTGCATGCACACATCAGGCGTTTCTGTGCAGCTATCTTCCGCTAGGATGATTCGGGAAGCGGACAACATTAGAGGCGTTGGAAACTGGCGCTCTTTGACTCGACCGTGGGCGCTGGTACTTATACTGGTTAAAAAAAATGGCAGCTGCACGAACTTGCCCACCAAGCAGGCATGTTTCAATCTATGGCAGGCATTTGACTAAATTCTTTGTTGTAGAGTTCATGCAAGTGTCGTAATTTGAAAAAGCTTGCATTAAATACAATCATCTACGATATATAGTTGCTCCAAACCACGTTGTTTATTAATCACCTGTATGACGGAAGGATGAGTTGGTTCACGGCATTTTTTTTGTCACAACATTCTGTGTACCTTTCGCTTTCGCGTATTTCATAACCTACCGAACCGAGATTACAAGCAAAATATTGTTGTTATGTTATTTTCGGGGTTCTGTCTTTCTAAGCAATTAAACAATTGTGAGTAACGCCGTAAGGAAGAGCTCCGGAAACATGAACCGCCTTGAGTTATTCAGTGCTCTTGTCAAAGGACACTGGCCTCTTGCATTCCGCTTCCATTGATATGGCCTTATCGTGGATGACATTCTGTCTTTGTGCAAACTATAACCACGGAAAGACTGGAGTGGTGCGCTAGGAAGAGCGACTAGTTAGAATCTTCCCTTCGGTAGAGTGTACACAGCAACTCTCGTTCCAACATTTACGTAGAGAGCACTGATTGAAAAATAAATGAGCAAGAAATGTGCATGCTGGAGAAGCAGCACAGTTTTGGGACAATAGGAGGCTCGCACGTAGATGCATTTTGATTTTCGAAACTAACCCGAAGAACCTTATCGCAGCCTCTCCACTTTACTTTGTGGCGGCTTTACAGAGCCACGTTTTTAGCCGTCGATATATGTGTAAGAGGCCCCTTGTTAATTGTGTACTTATTATGATGTTTAAAAAGTAATCAGCCAAGTGATTTGCTCCCCGCAGTTTTACAGAGGCGGATCTAGCATATAGTCGTAAAATAACGTTCATAGTATGTAATCGAGGGATACTTAGGTACATGTATATTCCACAACCATCGCATTCTTTATTAAGGATCACTGTAAAAAAACGGCTTATTGACCATTGTCTATCGTACGTGCATAGCGTCTATCTGTGAAGAGCCGTAAATGAAAAAGCCACCTAAGTGCTGCACACTTATCGAATACGTGCACCGCCACTGGATAGGAAACCTTAGCGGGTGTCTTCCCACAAAGTCAAGTGCTTTACGAAAATTGGTTCCATTTGCAAAACAGGCGTGGGTCTTAGCGCGCACGCATAGCGGACGTGGATTGACCCTCAAGTGCAAAGAAGGGACTCGGGATAAAGAACACTTTACTTCATTGCATTAGCGCAAGCGCAAATGGACCAGATAGAGCACTCGTCGCAAAACACTGATATATATATATATATATATATATATATATATATATATATATATATATATATATATATATATATATATATATATATATTGTGTGTGTGTGTGTGTGTGCGTGTGTGTGTGGACCCACAGTGTATCTGTTCGAAGCGATCAATGATAGCATGGTGCACTTATAGCTGTCACGCAGGGCGTGAAGGACGGCAAGCAGCAAAAGAAAAAGTGCAAGCGTGCGTACACCGCGTAGGGCCAACTGGCAATCGAACTAAGACGGCGTTGATGGCCTTTTCAATTGTGTTAGCCGTTACTCGTTCGAAGACTGTCGTGTGCCGTCGTTGTCTCTGTTGGTGTTTGCTGACGTTTAGCTCGCAGAACGGGTGGGCAGTTTGGCTTGAGAATATTGACACCAACAAGGACCCTGCGTGATATAAAATAGAGAGACACTACGCGGTAAGTGTGAACAGTTGAAGTAAAAAAGAGGTTTACCTGTGACGGACGTGGTGGGTAGAGAAATGATCTTCTGTTTGAGGATGTGTACACTGTCGGCGCCAGGAAGTCGGAGGAGCATTGTGAGTGATGTAAGCGTTTCCTGTTTCTCGCTCTACTCTCTAGGCCAGCAGGAGTATGGCCGCACACCCATAGGGCTGCTCGAGTGAAAGAAATTGATGTGCCGCACACACTTCTGCGCGCTCCATCAGGGGTCTCAAAGTAGCGTATTTGTTGTGCTTCATGAGACTTTCAAAGAGTCTTTGACGTGAGCGTCGCATCTTCGCAATTAAAAAAAATAGAGAGCGAAAATGACTGGCTCTGTACGAACTATAAGTGACAGAAAAGCAACGACTTTCTATGAAGGAGCCAGATAGGATGATAGAGTGGTTTTACGTGGACGAGAGTTTCACTCCCCAGGCTGTGCCTGGATTTGCGCATCCAAGATAAAGGCAAGCGGAAAAGGTTGAAGTTTTTTTTTTTCAGCATGACTATTTTTTTCTTCTGCATCTATTGCTACAGAGATGCACAGAAACCAGGTGGCGGTGCAAAGGGGTATTGCTCTCGCCATGATGAAATATATCAAGTGAGGAACACATATTTTAATTCAAAAGTTGGCAGAAATACCCAGCTATGCAATTACTTGACCTACTTAACTACTATGTCGTAAGCACGTTTTTTGCGATTTCGCTATAAGTTTGTAATGATTGTACAAACTATTCACTTTTGCTTATTACGTGCATTTGTTTTGCGGTGTGCATAGCCATAAGCATAACAAAGACATATTGTACATCTCAATTGCTCTTGTAATACAGCGACGTGGCAAGGTAATACCGGAATAACTGAACAGTATTAGTTATACAGCAACATGTTTTGACATGCGCAGTTCAAGTTTGTTTTTATGACATTTTTCAATCGAGGTGCGGTTAGTGGAACAATAAACGCCATACTATTATGTATTTAATAAAATATTGCCAGATTAAACTTTATGAGGACACATTTGGTCTAAAAGCGCGTGCGCTTGGACCTGTGAGTGATTTCTGATAACTTATATTGGGCAGCTATATAACGTATACACAGGTATATGCGGGTATATTAGAGTATATCTAGGAACATTAGAGAACACACATATACACGGATATATCGTTTACGCATGTAGCGGGTATAAAGCAGCAGCAGGCAGCACAGAATCAATTTGAATGGCGGGGCATATAAGTGGCCTCTGTCCTGCAGTGGGCGTAGTCAGACTCACATTGATGATATAGTGCACTGAACCAACTAGGAAAAGAAAGAACGACGTTGAAGTTCTGTCTCACGGAAGCTATTCTCGGTTTCGCTGAGGCTGCTTTACTGCTCAAATCAATTCAGGCAAAATTACTTAATGTCCATCAGGTTCATTCCGCCCGCAGGGTCTCGCATTTGCAATAAAACATGCCCGAACCAAACAAAGCTATTGCGTTTGTAACTTACGAGAGATATGTCCACACCATGACCACAAGAGCAGATCGGATTGTCGTCTTGCGTTCTCCACTGGACAGGGTCTGGGTAGCCACGAGACATTCCCGGGGCACGCAAAAGTGGCGTCATGGAACTTGCACGAGGTTGCGTGCGCGGGCAGACGGGCTGCATTCCGACATCTGCGAGCTCTTCCCGCGCAACCTACTGAATAAACGAGATTATTCATCGAGGCTCATCGAATGGCCGCTTCATAAATGCGGAGACGCCACCTTGAATTCGCGACGCACGAAGCGTACAATCATCTCAGTTGTGGGCATTTGACTGCACGTCTGCTGAAGGTCCTCGTTGGTTGATGTAGCGGCAGTATTCGAAAGCTGCTTGAAATGCTTTACAATGCGGCGAATCTTCAGTTCTTCGAATCACCACACTTCAGGCACTGAGTGACGATGAGTGAGCACCGATGACGTCGACAACCTTAGTGTTGTCATCGCGGTTTTTACATGTGGTACTGAGCGGCGACGCCTGGCTGCTTGGCAACGACTTCACTTGCTTTGTATTTCCTGGTTCGTGTAGAGCATTTGTGTGAATCCTGTGTTTTCATTGTGCCGCTGCGGGTAATTTGTCGTGGAGTCCTGAGAACTAGTGCGCATATTTGAAGCTACGGTGATCGCGAACAAGTAACACGCTCACAGAGTCCATATGTATTACCAGCTAAGGTGGCACAAGCGTGCGTCTGCGGCTGCGTCATCGCTGCTCGGTCCGGCATCGATTTCAGAATTACTGCTGAAAAGAGAATCGAAGCGAGAATAGTCACCGCGCCGTAATTTGGCGTGATTCAATTTTCCTCGGTGTTTTCATCATCACGTGTGAACGCTGAAGACGGCGGCGACGGGAATGGTGACTGCCATGACGGGGGACTGGTAGTACAAGAGACGCCCATCATCTGAGCTCTCAGAAGCGGTGCTCGTCGACGAGAACGCTGTCTGCGTCCCACAAGAGCACGGGAACACTCCCAAGTGCACTGCAAGGAACGCGCACCGGCGTGCCAGTGACGGGTGATCACCAGCGGCACTCGCATCATGACGGAATCGCGTCTGTGAATAGATACGTCGTGAGCGTGGTGAAATCGAATGCTAGACATCGTAGGCGCGTGGTGATATCAATTTTACTTCTGCATGCGTGTGGCCAAGCCGCGGTAGTCTTGGGGCTAAGGTTATCGGCTGCTGACCCGCAGGTCTTGAGATCGAATCCCGGCTGCAGTGGCTGCATTTCCGATGGAGGCGGAAATGTTGTAGGCCCGTGTGCTGAGATTTGGGTGCACGTTAAAGAACCCCTGCTGGTCTAAACTTCCGGAGCCCTTCACTACGGCGTCTCTCATAATCATCTAACGGTTTTGGAACGTTAAGCACCATATATCAATCAATCTGCATGCGTGTGTGCATAGTATGCGTGATAAAGCTGATGAATGATTCATGCCACTCGACGTGAGTACTGCTCCTCGGCAAGAGCAAACGAGGTGGGCGTACCCAATCTTCGCCGCGGGCGTCTGTCAATCAAACTTATTATGCGTGAACTCTGATACTAATTCGTTTAGTATGGTCGAAATTTCAGGTGGTCGAAATTTCCGGAGCCCTCCACTGCGACGTCTCTCATAATCAAATGGTGATTTTCGGACGTTAAACCCCCCACATCATCATCTTTGATAAGGCTTTAACTAAATGTCAATTAACCCGTGCAAAATTAGCAAGGCCATGATCAGTATAGAGCGCATAAATAATTCTGACTAGCACCTTAATAGTTGTCATCATATAGTAAGAGCTAATTAGCGTAGTTTTACTGAGCGTCCTCATGATTAATGTCGGGTTAAGTAGCATACTTAAGTTTGCCCTTTTGTACTTTTGCGACACATTTTTGTGTGGCTGGGTTTGTTGGAACCATTGAAAGTACATGTTCTTTTCACGTCATTTCATATCTATGTTCATGTAAATGAAGTCTGTGTTCTCACCACCGTTATTGTATATCTAAGAAGAAAATGTTATCTTTAATTGTTATTGATGTCTGTGACAATAAATTATTCCAAATAGGTTCTAGGACCTGTTTTCTCGCTGCGGGGCCCATAGGACGGCTTTATGCTCTCCCATACTAGAGTACCTAGTACTCTAAATTGTCGATCACGTTTTTCTAAACACATCTTTCCGTGGCTTTATTTGCATGGTCTTCTCAAAATGTGGCTTGCCATAACTAGCTGGTCATAGAATGTCCTGGGCCTAACTATTCAATTGTACTGTCCAGCCGAAAAATCGCTGCATATCCACGAAGTAAATGATGATGAGTGTGGCGAATCTTCGGGTGGTTATATCAGTAAACAATGAGTCATGTCCGTCTATCTGTCCCTCTGTCCATATGTCCGTTCATCCATCCATCCGTCCTTCTGTCTGTCTGTCTGTCTGTCTGTCTGTCTGTCTGTCTGTCTGTCTGTTTGTCTGTCTGTCTGTCTGTCCATACCTCTTGTGTGAGTCATCAAACTACATTCTTAGAAAAAGGCAGTGCTACCTGCTAACTTTGAGGTAGTAAATTATTGGCCCAACTTTCACTAGGTTGTGGCTGCATGTAGTAGACCACAGACATTTACTACCTCTGGTTGCTCCTAAGGTGGTTAACGTGTGTGGTCAGCTATACCTGCAGTAACTGCTTACGTAGTGAATGTGTTGACAACAATTTAGTACCTTGAAGTTAGTAAGTAGCACTGCCTTTTTAAAGAGTGTAGGTGGTCATGTACCCCGAGCTAGAAGGGACAGACCCATGGCTTTAGGAGCTGCGCCCTAATAGCTAAATAGCCGGCTGCACGTGCTCGGGTGCTAGCGGGTGACAAAAAAAAGGCGACATGCACCGGCCGAGCAGCGTGCTAGAATGTGCAGGCTGACTATGATGATTAACACGTGACATCGGGGATCGCTTTGGTCGCAATATTGTAAAATGACGAGCCGGTACTCGTCTCAGAGGCCACCGTGCTGATTATTCGAAAACAGACTTAGTGCAGGCGTTTAAAGTTTCAAAATAGCGTCAAACAATCAGTCTCTCTAAAAGTCCCTCTAAACATTCAGTCCCTTTATCTACACACCCAACTTAGTCCACCTTCATCGACGCAATGACTGGTTCCATCGTAACAAAGAAAACGCAGGGCGCTGATGGGTGGATTTGACTTTTAAATGCGAAGCATTTCGTAGCGAACTTCGGTGACTTTGTGTGTATCTATCTATCTATCTATCTATCTATCTATCTATCTATCTATCTATCTATCTATCTAGCCGCTTACTACTTTTAGTTCTCCTGGCCATTTCGTTAATGGTAACAATATCAAATTTGGTACGGCATAGCTTGAGTGTAAGACACGCATAATTGACTAGTCAAAACATTACTATCATGGCATGTATGTCATGAATGTCAAGATTTAAATTTCATGGTCTTGCTGCTCTTGCGGTGGCTTCGTTCACACGACATGTTGAAAAATTGGCATGGTATGTCATGACTGCATGGTGAACGCAAGTGACAGACTCTCACGTGGTAATCATGATATGATGTCTTGTAAGTCATTCCTCATGACAACACGCTACGCACATGGTACGCTTGCAGTCGTTTGGCTAGCTTCACATATACCAAATTTGGTATTACAGGACGTGAATGGATGACGAAGGAACGTGACTGTTGCAAACATGATAATCATGAGATGCGTGTTATGCAACAACATGACTACATGCCAAACTCATGATGCGCTCGCGGCCGCTTCGCTAGCTTCACATATGCCAAATTTAGTATTACTTTACGTGAATGAGTGGTGAAGTATGTGACTGGTGCGAACATGATAATCATGAGATCAGTGTCATGTAACAACATGACTACGTGCCACACTCAAAGCGCCAAAACACTTCGACGTGGCTCAGCGTGCGTGCACGTCGGCGTTCGTTTCGTGGCCTCACGCCAGCGGTCATGCCAGGCGCCGATCTGCCTGGCATATACTGGCAGGTGCCCGCCGCGCTGCGTTGCTTTGACGCATGCGCGTTTGAGCGCGCCCGGCGTCGTTCAGTCACGAAGCTACGTAGACGTGGTGCTGTCTAGGTAACGTCGTCGGCATGAAAGGCAGCATGTCGTATTTCGCGCTGGTTGCCGCCAGGCCTTGCCTACAGATGCTGGTTGCGCATAGCGTCAGATAAAATGCTTGCGTTTAGCTAGAGCAGCGTCACTTGGCCCAGCGTGCGCGCGCATCCACGTTACGTGCGTTCTCCGCCGTTTCGCTAGCTGCACATACACCAAATTTGGTACCAGGCAACGTGAAGAGATGACGAAGGTGAATGACACGTCCAAACGTGGTAATCATGACATAAAATTTATGTACGGCATAATTTATCTCCTCCTTGTAATGTTGTGCGGATTTTAAAGTGACATATCAACATTCCTCATTCGTGCTTCTCATATCAGCAATTCCTACTGCACGTGGGATCTTCTAATTTTTTATTTGGGCATTCTTCACAAAACTGCCCACGAAGGAGGCAAAAGGAGAGAGCCTCTCCTGACTAGGCCATCTCTTTGTGAGGCAAGTACAGAAAAACAGTACACAAAAAATTCAAGATTTATATATAAAAATTATAAAAAAACGTTGAGCATGACAACAAGCGCGGAATGCGTTGGTGCATCGCGCATCTGCACAATCGTGTTCTTCGACATGATCACATGGTTGCAGGGAGTGTAAGGGGGAGAGGGCACAAAGTCTTAACCAGGCCCTTCCAGAAGCGGGAACGCGCAAGAGCGTGAGCGTGCTGTCTGATGGCTAGGACCAGCTGTTGCGCAGGCGCAGGGGAGGTGGTCACGCCGCACACCAGATTGCACTCCACCGTAAGATCTGTCAAGTTGATGTCAGTGCTCTTTGAATAGGTGCAGATTCGTCATCCGGGTTGCTGTTTCTCTAGAACAGCAAGAGGCAGTACCCCGTCATCGGCCTTGTCTAAAATGTACCCTTGTTGCATCTAAATGCGAAGTTATCATATCTTGCATTGATAGTTGATAAACAGTTATGAGCTGTATAAACATGCACACATAATCAACTGATAAAGTACCAAAAGGCACGTGCATAGCCTTTGTTAGTGGTCCTAATTAACTTGCGCTCACCTGTAACAGCTGTGCTCCTCCAGTGTTTGACTATGAACGCTCAAACTCGGTCGCGATGAGCGTATCACAGTGTTCAGCTAGGAGTATCCTTGTTTGCCAGTTCTTGCACTAAGCCTTGAGCCAGAAGCAGATTGATGTGTCCAGGGTCTTGCACTTCGAAAAAGATAGTCTTTCACATAGCTTGTGTTTTTATTACAGTGAGGTGTCATTTCAGGTGCAGCACTTATCTTTTCTGAATCCCGGTATTTGTTCATCGGATGTTCAAACTCCACACTTAGCTCCTCTTCACCTCTTTAGCTGGCTTCATCACTTCGATTTCTTGGTATTTTGTACAACCACTATGGCTTCTGTAACTCCGTTTGGTGAAATGCCCTCGACGAAGCAAAAAATAAAATTCAGGATGCACGGGATTTCCACTATTCCTGTTTTGAGAGGAGGTACCTTGCACAGACTGTAATCTGTGGTCACATTTGATACCTTTGTCACGTGGTGCAACCACTTTTACCTATCGTATAATCATTGCAGTCTGCTTTGTGTTCTTTGTTTATGACTGGTGGCACTTAGTTGGTGTCTCGTGCGGCGTTAGGAAACAGCGGGAGTGGTTCTTAAGAAAGAGAAAAGAAGAGAAAAGTGAGCCCCGTTACTGTCTGCTTCAGTGAGCGACACCGCCACAGGGCTCACAAGGGATGGGGGTGAGGAGGAATAAAAAGGGTAGGATTAAAGGTGTAGAAAAGAGGAAGAAGAAGCAACAACAAACTGAGGGGATAGGAGAGACAGGAAAGATGGAAGCACGGTCACTGGAGTCCGAGGACGGGGTACACTTGCGAGAGATCTTGTTGGCGTCTGTAGATGGCGTAGAGCAAGTCCAGTAAGTCAGAGCTACACTGTCGTGGAAGGTTGTCGGCTACAGGTGACGTAGGGCGAGCCCAGTTGGCCAGAGCTACGCTTCCTAAGCGTTCCGCGGGAGGCTTTTTTCCGTTTGGTGTCCATACGCTGCCGGCTACGGGCTCTGCGCTTCCTGTTGCGCTTAGTACAAGGACACGAATCTCTCGCGCGAAAACTCACATATTATTCTCTGGGCACTCACTTTCGGTATTTAAAGTCTAATGTACATCCTAACCAGGGCCCACAATCAGTAACACTTCCTTGGTTTTATGTGACAGCTGTCGCGTTTCTTCGCCATATCCAGCCGACGTCTCCTGGGATAAAAGTGTTGGACAATTCTATCATTGACAAAACAACCACTTTGTTGCACCCGTTAGTTCTTCTGGCACGCCACACCCGATCTAGTCGTTTGTCTTGGAGCGCGCTGACAGCATCATTTCTGCCAGCCACCTCCGAGACTTCAGTGGCTTCTTCGTGTGGTGTTCTTCCTACCATTGACCGCCTCGAAAGATAGAGAAAGGTCTGACCAGCAACATGCCCTAACTGCTCCCCATGGGAAACAAATCAGAATATTTTGGGGCAATGCGTCCTTGGTCAAGTTTTCTGGACGGCCGTGCATGCTGGATTTCGTGGCCTCGGGGTAAATTGCTTCATTTCTTCTGGGCGTTGTTCTCGAGGCCGCTTCTCGTGTCTTCTCGACAGTGTTGGTGTTTACTGTCTTGTCGCAATCTATGCGAGGCGGTTTCAGGACATCGTCACCGTCGCGCTCTCTTTCTGATTTTGGAGCGACCATACACAGACCTACCTGTTATGTCAGAGGAGCTCTGCTTTCTCGGGGAGGAGGAATTGCTTCGACACTGGTCCTGCCCGTTTGTGTTCGTGTCTGAGAGATGTGTGAAGCTTGTTCTTCGGCCTGCCTGGTTATGGTAGGTTGATGTTTATTTAGTACTGGCAGAATCATTATGTACATACCCTGTAAATACCTAGCATAGACATATTTACGTTTTCTTCGTGTGGTCTTTGTTTACCATGTAATGTACATATGTAAACGTAGCTTTTTGCAAAAATTTTAGGTGTGCCTGTGCTTTTTGTGTTCTGTCACAATGTTCTGTCAGGTTGTGATTGATATCCACTGTTCGTGAGAATAAATTGCTCTAAACACAGAGTACGCAGTAATTAGAAGTATAACGTGTTATGTGGACTTGATGTTGTGTATCAGAATACGTTTTCTTCATTGTTGCCTGCTCCTGTTGGCTCGTCATCTTTGCTAGCGTCTCAGGGCGTCCCTGGGCTGGCGGACGCCGGTCATGGCAAGGCAGTCCCCAAAGAAGGCGCTAGCTTTCCATGTCGTCGTCCCTGAGGGGCAAGTCCCGAAAAATTCGTGGACACGACGTCTTTATTAGTAGGAATTGAAGAAGTATACTGCGTTCAGCCCTTCGGAGGCCTGAGCCAAGCTTGATTAACCTCCCTGCCTTTGGTCACTACTTCCTTTTCTCTCTCTCTCTCTCTCTCTCTCTCTCTTGGGCAGCGTTCAGAAACTCCATTTAGGTGAATGTGTAGCGTAAGCATGACTGCACAGAAACCGGGTGCGGGCATAGCTGCGGCTACGCAGTCCTTTAGAATATATTTCGGTTGTTTTGCGATTAAGTTGTTCAATAAATAGACACATAATCTCACTGCAATGAGATTTTCTAAAACTGCAGAAAGGCTACGCACGCCACCCCTCTCCTGTTATAGCGACTGTTTTGCCCTGTATTCAGTACAACCGAAACCATCACAAGCTTTTGTTAAGCGCTAACCTTCACGGACGCTACTGTCGCATACATGCCCTTTCTAATTGCTCTCATGGTGAAGCTGGTGATAGAAATCCAAGGCCAAATCCAAGCCCAGTGAGCCCTCCTATAATAAATTGGGTGATTCCACTTGGATTGAAAAACGTCCGTATAATTTAGTGGTTATAGGTGTTACTGTACTACTGGGGGCTATACATAATTAGCAGTGTTTATTACTAGGCCCGCAACATATGCTAAGTGGCGACATTTTTGGCGAAACTTGAAAAAAATTGGCAACTTTTGGGGACTTTTTGCTCGTCATTTGACGAATTTCACTGAAACGTCAGTGGCAACCCTGGTTCTTAGCCTCTTGATTTTAGCTTTTATTTACTTTTCAGTGCATTAACTCTAGAGGCATTATAAATACACTTGGAATGACAATTCTTGCGTTAGCGCTTTATGCGACGAGGGAGATGAATTATATTTTTATAGTGCCTTTGGTGTATTGGGTCCCGTTTAATACTACAACATTCAAATTTTTCAAAAGATGAGGTTAAAAAGTCCAGTACGGATATGTCATCATTTTTAGGAATGTTCAAAACAATTTTGATAATAGGTCTTCAGGGAGAACACACGATGTTTTAGGCGACCTAAACAGTATTATGGTCGAAAAACACTTCTATGACTTCCCAGTTTACACCGTACAATACAAGATCAAAGCCCTATAACGAACTTAGGCTGCAGCAAACTTTTTCATCTGACAATGCGAAACTCAAAAATGCTAGTGAATGGGAATGTGGCTGCTCTGGCAAAAAAGGGAGGACTTGTACAGTGGTGTCACAGAGTGCAGAAAGACAAGCGAGCCGTTCGCTGATACCTTCTGAAATAGGGAACGCGCTAACGCATACTAGGTCTCGCAACCATACCCTTATACTCAAAATATAGTGATCCGGATCAAGCCATGCATGCCCCTATTTTAGTATCCTTTCATACTTCTTTGTCCATACATTGCTTCCTTTCCGGTTGAGGAGCAATCGATGGTAGGCATCGTACGCGGAGAGATGTTATCGCATGTGCCCTCCGTGGGGCGGAGATGGGCAGATCGCCAACTCGTTTCGTCTGTGGTTCAGCAGTGTTCCTCGCTATAGCAGTCGCAAGATTTTATCCACCGTAACAGCATACAGTGTGCGTAAAAAGCAATTTATTTGGTCTTTGTATGCAACATTACAGGGTTGATGAAAGCTGGTACAGAGTGTCCATAGATTACTTTTCGAAGTCATAAAAATACACAGAAACCATCACAGTGGACTGGCCTTTGTTATGTAGAGCCACATTCCCTTCACGTTAAATAATTTGTGTATTGACAAAAATACAACTCGGAGCCTTTTCTTTTGGTCCAGTTATCAATTTTACTGCACTACCGGCTCTTCAACATTTATGTGTTTGTAAAGCATGTGTGCAATCTGAGCGCTAAGCGTTGGGCATATCAGGATTTCGAACTTCTCGGCTACACTCTTCTTATTTCCACTTCTGTAGTTAGCAACTCACAAAATGCTGCGAAATCTAAACTTCCTCGTGAATAATAATCCCGATATACTTGATAATGAATGGGAGTTGGGTGGTGAATGTGGTGCAAAGCATGAGAGAAAACAATTTCCAACTGTTCTTGTATACGGATCATTCTCAAATATGTGCCCTAATCAAGTCACGTGAATCATTCTTCGGGCATCCCGAAGGGCGCCAGAAGAACAGAAAGCCCCAAGAGAGAACAGCACGCTTGACTGTGTATCTTCCCATGCTGCTATCTCGTTGTATGGATGACAAAGTGTTTGCTTGGCAAAACGCTGTTTCAGTAGGTTTTCTCTTTTTTCACCTAATTATAAGTGAACTTCGCGAACATCACATCCGTGTCCGTCGATGAGGGACGTGTCACTCCACGGACGTCCACCAAGTACGGCGGCGTTGGCGGTAGCAGCATCCGGGAAGCATACGGGACTCTACAGCGACTAAGACAGCGAGGGCACTCGTGTCTACTCAAGGAGCAGCGAAGGGCCCTCTGACGACTACAACTTCGAGGTGGTGCTGAGCCGTAGAACGAAAAGGCAGAACGCCAAAACATCTTCGTACGTTGAAATACAGAGTGCAAAGGAGACCCGTGACAAACACTATCTGGTTTGTCCATGAGGTACCTGACAGTAACATGAAGCGCCTCAACAGGTAATCTGTTTCGGTAATGCTGAAAGGACTCGTGCCAAACGAGATGAAAGACATCAGAGTAAACACGCGCAAAAACGTATTGGCGCTTGAAGTTTCACATGATGCTGCGCTTAATACACTGCACAACGTCAATGAGCTGTGTGGAATTAAAGTTCGCTCTTACATTCCTGTGAGCTCTAACGTCGTCACTGGAGTCATTTACGATGTGGATACTGCCATTTCCAGCTCCGACTTTGATGTTCTGGTCAAACCGGCAAATGAAGCCAGCGTCACCGCAAAAGTTGTCCGTTTGGGAAACTCACGTTGCTTGAAGATCCTGTTCAAGGGCGACGCTCTTCCTTCGCACGTGAAGATAGGCCATTTTCGGCATTCTGTGTGACCTTTCTTACCAAAGCCGTTACAGGGTCATAACTGCATGAAGCTGGGCCACGTCAGAAGCGTATGCGAAAAAGAGACATTGTGTCCTCGTTGCGCGGGAATGCATTCTGCAGATTGGATTGGATTGAATAAACTTTTATTTGGTCCTCCAAAACACAGATCACTGTGTTGCAGGCAGCTCCATTCTGCAGATGACTGCAAAACAACTACACTCAAATGCTCGAATTGAAAAGGGTCCCATACAGCTTCGTCAAAAGAGTGCCGTAAAATTAAAAAAAGGGCGGTAGTGAAAGAAATGGTCAGAGACAATTCTTCGCATCAAGAGGCTGTCAGGACCGTCCGAAAGGGGCGTCATTATTGCCGGAGTTCGTCGAGGAATGCCGCAAACGCTGCATCAACAGCGCCGCTTCACCACCCTTCTCTTCCAGTGCCCTTACCTGCCAAACTGGAGGCGACCAGTGCAGCCAACAAACCGAAAAACAGCAATGCTGCACTTAAATCAGTTTGGCTTTCATTGCCGAAATCACAGCCACCTGCAAATTCCAAGTGCCCATCGACAATCACATCTCTGCAGCCAGCCGCTGACAAGCTGCCTGAGGAGGACGTAGAAGTCATCAGAATGATCTGAACACTGCTGGATGTCATGCGAAAGCTGCGCAGCAGTCGGAAATCTCCACGCGCTCAAAGTGCACTACAAATACTGGATGCTCTAAGTCCAGTATTTTCAATTCTCCTGTAGCAACCATGGCTCGATCAATTCGGTCCTTCCGCAACGAGGTCCGACAAGCGTCGATACTGCAGCGGAACGCGAAAAGCCTGAGATCTCGCATCTTATCATTCCGTCAGTACATATTCGTGAATCGTATTCCTGTAATTTTATATATAAACCAAACGTAGAAAAACCTCTTAACCTATCAGGGTAAGAATCTTCCGTTTCTTCAACGTGCGAGGAACGCAGCGATGTGGTTGTTTACATTCGCACAGATTTTAGATATGTGCGTCACGCAGATCAACCGCATGACGAAAATCAATATGTCTGCTTACGTGATAAAAAAGAGAAAGTGTCATTCACGCTGCTTTGTGTCTACACATCACCGTCCAGCCGGTTTGAACAAAACCGAATGAGAGACATCTTGACAGAAATATGGACCCGTGGGTTATAACTGGAGACTTCAACGCACAGTCCTGATCTGGGGTAGTTCGACAATCAATAATAAAAGAAGAAACCTCCTGTCATTCACCCCCAAGCCCGACCTATGCCTAATAAATGATGGCAGTCCTACTTACCTGCGGGGTCTTACGTACAGCAGTTGCCTCGATTGGACTCTGCTATTCAGAAACTTCTGGTCGCAAGTTCAGTGGTTCTCAGACATCTAAACACATGGGAGTGACATAATTCCAACCTATATGCGAATAAGGGGCCTTACTTATTTATTTATTTATTATACCTCAAAAACCCCAGGGAGGGGTGTTACATGAGGGGTGGGCAATACAGGGTTTCTTCAATGTGCGCTTTGAAAAGAATGGGGCTGGAGTGGCGCACGACGTGGGACGGAAGATCATTCCAATCCTTCGCTGTCTGAACGAAGAATGAACGAAGAATGACTCCTCTACTAGGACCACAATGCAAAGAATTGATTGCTCCAAATTTCAGCGACTCGTGGAAAATGCATGCCGTGAAGACCCTGACCAGAACTTCGAGGATGCCATCAAAGAGGCAATGAGGGAACCTTCCTGTCTCCTCCCGTTCACCGGCAAACCTTCAGATTTTGACGTTGAACTGGAAATACAGTGTGCGCTCTGCCGAAGGGCGGAAAGTAGATACAGACGGACCAAAGCAATATGTGACTTGAGGTTGGCACGACGCATAAAAAAGTCCAATGACGTATGACAAACTTGAAGAGGAATACTGAAAATAACTCTGTGAGTCATTTTATCCCCGAAAACCATTGTTCACGCATCTGGAGCACTATTCGTGGCCTGTGCTTAACTCATTAACAAAGACATCCTTTCATGGTTTTAGCCCCACATTTAGGCTGCACTGAAATTGAAGTGGCGAAGGCGTTTTGTACGCGAATCACTGGTGTATCCGCCACGTCGGCTTGCGCCGTTAAAAGTGTTTTGCCTGAGCCCCACATCTCCGAAGTGGATAATGTTTTAACTATAAAAGCATTTGACGCATCTTTGGTAATTTCCCGACGATCATCACGACCCGATGGCATCACCTACGCCACTCTAGCCAACCTTCAACAGGAGGCCAGGAGACAGCTGTTATGCAATTACAACCATGCATGGCAGGTGGGCATTATTCCACAGGAGTTGAAGATAATCGACTTGTGCCACTACTCAAGCCAGGAAAGTCACCATTGGATTTGACATCATTTCGCCTTATTGCCCTCGCAAGTTGCGTTGGGAAAGTCCTGGAAAGGATAATACTTACATGCCTAGAACGATGTTTCGAGCTCTACAACGTGCACCCAAACTGCATGACGGGTTTTCGGCGAGGTAGGTCATCTCTTGATAACGTCATTCATCTCACAAAATTTATCCAGCAACAAAAGAGCCTCAAGTGCATAGCACTGACACTCTTTCTCAATGTCAAAGGGGCATATAATAACGTAACACGTGAAGCCATTCTAGACTCTTTGGAGGCAGTAAGAATTGGTGGTCGGATGTTCCCATGGATTCAGGATTATTTGACAAGGTCCTTTTTTGTACGAACCGAAAATGGACCTACCGCAAATTACTATATTTCCCGTGGCGTCCCTCAAGGTGCCGTATTAAGACCCACTTTACTTAACATCGTGATGGTAGGCCTCCGCCAAATTTCGCCCAGCACTATCTAAATATCCTTATCTGCACACGATACTTGTTTATGGTCTTCGGATGTAGCTCGTACGCGAGTACGTGCAAGAGTCCAGCAGGCTGCCACCTTGACATGCTCGTATCTCCACAAACATGGTCTTTCCGTCTCGACGGAGAAATGTGCATTGGTTGCATTTACTCATGGAGCCATGACACCATACCCCGTTTCCAACAATAGACAAAGTGTTTCATATCAGAACAACCATCGCTTCCTGTGTGTGATTATTGACAGGGACCTTTTGTGGAGTGCCCATTGCAATTACCTGAAAAGAAGGCTAAATTCCATCGTTCATATAGTGCGGTTCCTTTGCGGAAAATGTTGGGGCACATCGATAAGGTCAGTGACACAGCTATAAAGAGCATTGTTTCTGGTATTTTTATGCTACAGCTTGCCGTTACTGGCAAGTACATGCAAAACGAACATCCGCACCTGCAAAAGTGTGCAAAGACAAACACTACGCGTGTGCTTAGGATTGCCAAGCTGCACCTCAACGTGCGAACAATTATGATCGCAAGAGAGCATCCGATTCAAACATACATCACTACTGACAATTTCGGAGCCCACGTAAGACACTTCTTCCAAGTTCCGGGTCACTATGTTGCTGTGTTACCACTTCAGAGACCACAACCGATGTTTTCAAAGATCATTTCTGCTCATAGAGAATGCCTTCCATCAGGCTTCACTCCAGCAACATGACCACAGTCACCTCCATGGTGCCTACAACAACCACCTGTGTGCCTCATTATTCCGGGAATTATGAACAAGAGCTCTCATTACAGTGGTCCTCTGACAGACGACATTGTCGCTACTCAAAGAAAAATACGACCAAATGACCCACATTTACACCGATGGATCAGTCTCGGCTGACAGCTTCACAGGTGCTGTTTTCATCCCGAAGTGTCGGCTCACTATAAAGCTCAAACTGTCCCTTAGGACAACATCCACAGCAGCGGAACTTGTCGCCTCACGTGCTGCTATACTTTATATCGCGGGAGCCTGGCCTCAAAAATGGACTGTGTTTTGCGACTATAAGGCATCCCTTCAGAGCTTGCAATCAGCTTTACGACAAAGGGTGCATAAACAACTAGTGAATGAAATAAGAGAAGTGTTTCAAGATGTTTTATCTAAAGGGCATGACGTGGTGCTGTAGTGGTTTCCGTGCAATTTTGGCATTGTCGGAAACTACCTAGCTGATGATGCTGCCCGATCCGTTCAGACGGACGTCCAGACAACCCCAATATATTTGTCGAGAACAGACGCTGCAAGGGGCCTTCACTCATTCTCTAACACTATGTCGGAAACTTGGCTGCGTGACCCCACTGTCGGGAACTGCCACCTACATAAATTGGACCCATCGAGAAAGCCTGAAGTTCCATCGAATCTCCTACGCCAGGATGCAGCTTTACTCTGCCGCGTCTGAATAGGAGTAGCTTTCACAAAGGTGAAGGAGTTGCTTTCATGAGGCTGATATGAATCATGCGACACTGACGAGACAATGAAACATCTACTGTGTTCGTGTGATCGTTTTGCGAGCGAACGCAACATGCTACGTGAAATTCTAGAGACACTAGATAGTAGACCTTTTTCTGAAGAGAAGATCCTCGGCTCACGGCTCTACGCATCGCAGGCCAGCAAAGCGACGCGGGCATGGCTAGGTTTTCTAAATATAACCGTACTATGCGACCGCTTATATGTGTGCAGTGGACAAGGTCACATGTACCCACACGTTGCCCTTAACTTCTCTCTTTTTTCTCTTTTAATCCCCTCACCTCTTTCCCCAGTGCAGGGTAGCAAACCGGACGTGCATTTGGTCAACCTCCCCAGGCCGCCTTTAATTTCTTCGCTTCCTCCTCCTCCTCCTCCTCCATGCATACACGGAAACTAGAGAGCAGTCAAGACACCGCAAATTCCACTCTCACAGAAGTTCTAAAACTGCAGAAAAGAAGGAGAAGGGATGTAGTTTACGCCCGCTCGCGTGAGTATAGGACATACGGCGGCGCGCCACAAAATATTGTGCGGCGGCGATGGCGGCGTGGTCCCTTTCGGAACTTCGGTGGCGGCGCGATCGGCGTGAGCAAAATCGGGTGGCGGTGGCGCAACGCTCTAGTTCTGACCACAGAACCAGCTTTCCTGTATAGATTGTCGAATTCTTCACTGTTGTAGTACCCCCTAATTTGATATGTAGATTTTAAATTTGTTATTAACACATTTTCGGGCTGGCCAAGAAGTCAGTTTCTTTAGGCAACCTTCAGAAAATGCACTGAGCCTAATGTGTAGCGTCATCAAGACCACACAGAAAGCGTGGGTCAGGCATTGCGACAGGCACGCTGTACTTTCCAATTTATTTCCGTTATTTTGTAATGAACTGTCTCCATTACCAGACACGTTATTCCACTGCAACGATATTATCTAAATCTGCAGGAAGGCTTTGCACGCTGTTTCTATTTTGTAGTGACTGCTTCGCCCCGAATTCGCTACAACTGAAATCTTCACAAACTTTTGTTCTGAGGCAATATTATGCAAGGAGGCTGCAGGTTTTGGCATGCCCTTTTTTGTGCTCACATGGTGAAGCGGCTGATCCGACTGGCATAGAAAAACGCTAATACAATGATTGGTTATGAGTGGTACTGTATGGCACAGGGCTATACATATTTAGCAAGTTTTATAACTAAACAAGCCCCACATATGTAGAGTGCAGTCTTTGTTTGGCAAAACTTGTACAACGTACCCAGGAATTTTAGACATCGCTTTTACTTCGCCGGTTTTCACACTGGTGAACATAGTTTCAACTTTAAAAACTGGCGCGATAACGTATGCTGCTTGGCAGACAAAGTGGCCATACATTTAAAAAAAAAGCAGTTCAGCACGCCCGTGAGGCGGCGTCGAGGCAAGCCCTTGACGTTCACTCATGGGAGGCTTAGGCCTAGCCACCTAAACCTGCTGGTTTCTTATAATAAAGTTTATTCCTCCTCCTCCGCCCGATGTCGACTATCGCGAGCAAGAGCGAACCGTGATCGCTGACTGAGAAGTGCAAGTCGTACGACGAGCTGTCGGTTGTTTGCTCGATTGCGAATCAAGTGTTTTCTTTTTTTTTGAATGAATTCATGCGCTCAAGTCACTTGGCTGTACTTGAAAAACTCTTATTTTGAAAGGGAGTGCTGCCTTTGTAATCGGTTTCAATATATTTCGTCTGGTTGCATAGTCGGTGGGACAGCTTCCTCGAAGAAAGTTAGCACGTTCTCTTGTCGCTGCTGTTTTTGTATTCTCAAAAGGCTAATTTCAAGAAAATATTAGCCTATTCGATAGCGATGACTCCCTCAGAATATGCACAAACAAGCATCAGGTTGCTAATATTTCTTGGCGTCACAGTGCAAGTGAGTGAGTGAATAAACTTTATTTAAATAAAGTCCGGCAGTTTTACCAGGCAAGGTGGGGGAAGAGGGGATTAACTTCTGTTCCTTCCCACTCTCCGTCGAATATGATGACAGTGTCTCAGGCGACCGCTTGAAGTCCTTGCACCCAGGTGGCATCTTCAGCTGCTGGATGGCATAAAGCTGGTCGGCCAGCTCGTCGCTAAAGCCCCTTAAATATATCCAGGGACTTTGCTCGTCACTGGTGAGTGCCGCCTCCCAGCGGCAGCGCAGCTGACGCCGCCGATCGGCAACAGGGACCGTTGACGCGAAGGAGGCTGGCCCCTGCCCTCGCATGGTGGTGGCAGCAGCAATTGGCCTGGAAGTTCGCCACATGCGTCGTGAAGGGAATGGCGGCAGTGAAGTGACGTTAACTTTTTCAGCACACTCCAAGAGCATGTGCAGCAGTGTGGCCCTTTCCTCGCACGCTTTACACGCGTCTGTCGGGTATAGGGTATAGGGGAGCTTAACACAGGCGTAGGAGGGCCGGGCTGGGGTACGTATTTGTCTGTAATAACCTCAGAGTTACGGCCTGTCTTTTGTTCAATTTGTTGTGTGGTGGTGGTTATTTGCGTCTGTTAAGTCTGTAATGTTGTGTAATGTCGTTGAATGTTGTAAGGCGATCACCCCATAACCATTCCAGTTGTTGTTGTTGTATGGATAGTGCCATCACCCTACTCTTGGATGTGAAGGCGGCCACCGAATCGGCCGTGGCTCAGTGAGTGAGATCTCGAGCCGCGGTGTGGGCTGCCTTGTTATCTGTGAGCGGGAAGGTGGTGTGAGCCGGGGTCCACAAAAGGAAGACATTCATACTTTCAGTTTTGAGATACGAGGACGACGACGCCGATGCCATCGCTCCTCGAAGCTCACCGCCGTCCTTTCTGTCATTAATTGATTGTAGTATCCGCACCGCCAGAGTCAAGTATTTGTTTTTGTCCACTAAAGCGTGAAGCCAACTTGCCGTGCCATATTCTCTGCCAGTGACAATCTTGTTGAGAGTTCAAAAAGAAGCAGAATAAAAGGCCGACATTATTACAGAAACGAAACTGCTTTGTTATCTTCCAAATATGAGCATTATAAATAGGACGCTTTAATTTAAATAACGCTCTTTATGTTTCTGGAGGACATGACAGAAGCCATCCGAAATAGTGTATTTTATTACGCGCATGAGATGTTATACAGGTCGTCTTCCCCTTTGCGCTAACTGTTCGTGGAAGTGTAAACGAACCAATTATAGTCGTTTCATTACGACCGAAATGGGCAACCGTCCGCTGCTACCCAATATGCGACCGTCGGCTGCTTTTATGTAGTGGTTACAGCCCTCGGGTACTGACCCGAAAGCCGCGTGTTCGAGTCCGGCCACAAAGGCCATATTTCGACGGAGGCAGAATGATGGAAGCGCGTATATATACTCTGCGATGTCATTGCATAATGAAGAGCACCAGATGACAGAAATTTACGGAGCCCTACACGATGTCATCCCTCATAATCATGTCAGGGTTTCGGGGCGTAAAACCTCAGTTGCTAATTGGGTGTACACAACCATATAACACACATCTTTGTTTCCATGGCTAAGCAGTCTGCATGCACATTGATTGATATGTAGGGTTTAACGTCCTGAGACGCCGTAGTGAAGGGTTCCGCAAATTTCGATGTGGTCTGCATCGTGGCATATCATGTCTTCGTTCGAGACCCGGCTATTTAGGCCACTTTTATTTACAATGAAAAACGCTCATAAGTAAGTTTGAAGATATATCACTAGTCGGGTTTCCATGATTCTACTAGTGTAATTGTTTCTTCGCTCACCTTGCTCAGGGACAGCGTGGGGATATTTTGACGCGGCAATGTTTCTTAAAAGCTATCTTGTAAGACCTATTGTCTAGACAGCGTTAAAGAGGTCGTTTTGCAGAAACTCTCGTGTTGGCATCGTTGCTTGTGAGTGAAAATTCGTCTTGTGCATGACGAAAAATTTGAGAAATATGCAATACAATATAAAAAATTTAAAGTCCGAGGGAACATAAAATCCAGATCACTTGTGTAGTAAGCGGGTGTTCTACAACACTGTCTGCCGTCCGCTTCTGAAAATAGTGAAAATAATTTCCTCTACCTGGAAACACACGCGTCCGCTGCTTCGAAATACAATCAGAAATATTGCAGTGATAATGCGTGGCACAAGCGCACATTGCTATCGGGCGTCAGAACCAATGACTAAAACGCGCACCTGGCCATAACCACGATTAATTCACGCGTAGCCCCGCTGTGGTGGTCTAGTGGCTAGGGTACTCGGCTGCTGAAGTGCAGCTGCGGCGGCTGCATTTCAGAAGGAGGCAGAAATATTGTAGGCCGGTGTGCTCAGATTTGGGTGCACGTTGAAGAACCTCAAGTGGTCGAAAATTCCGGAGCCATAAGGCGTCTCTCATAATCATAGAGTGGTTTTAAGACGTAAAACCTCACATACCAATCAAACAATTCACACGTTTTTCTGGGCCCAATAAAAGTTTATTCACTCATTCACCTGCTCTGAACATGTGGCTATCATAATGACTTCATAGTTTAAAGCCTGTCACCCAGTACGAAAGGCACATCACTTATGATAATAATACTAATGATTATTATTATTATTATTATTATTATTATTATTATTATTATTATTATTATTATTGTTATTATTATTATTATTATTATTATTATTATTATTATTATTATTATTATTGGAGTCACTATTGAACGGTTTGATTTGTCTTCTTTTATTGCTACTGGATCTGCTGGTGACTATATGATAGGTTTTGCACGAAAATACGAAGTCTGCGACACTCTTGTACTCGTATTAGAAGGGCCAAGCAGAGACGAGGTCCCAGCTGGCTGTCCCCAGATATTTTTGAAGCAATTTCTTTGAGAGATTTGCTTTGGAAACAGTTTAAATGCTCCCCAGGTGATGCAGAACTCGGTATCAACTACAGAATTGCAATGAATGAAGTGGTTGCCCTCACTCGATCGGCAAAACGACAATATTTTCACCATCAGCTTCAGTTATCTTCAAGAAACCCGGCGCGGGAGTGGCCCCTTATGAACCGCCTTTGTGCTAAAGGAAGCAGGGATGATAAACCTAATGATGCGCTTACTGGTGATCCTGCAAATACAGCCGATATATTTATTCGCCACTTTGTATAAGTGCCTGGTGGGGTCTCATCAGCGCCCGTAGGCCACTCCGATTTAAATAAATCAATACCTGCCTCTGTCTTCCTCCCAACGATAAAAAAAGACGAACTCGTTTCAATATTATCTGGTTTCAAACAGCACAAACTGGCAGGTAATAATTGTATCTCTCTATCTTTGCTGCAGTGGAATTAGGACCCAATATCAGATATCTTGCTCTTCATGCTTAATTGATTCTTGGAGACAGCTTCTCTACCACCAGATTTAAGAACAGCAATTTTAAAGCCCCTTTACAAAGGTGGACCGAAAGATAGTGCTGAGAGTTATCGACCTATATATGTTCTGCCTCTTTGATCCCAAGCAGTTGAGAAATTCTTATTTCAATGCATGTCTTTGTTTCTAGAAAAAATTCGCTTATTTGGTTTTGTCGCAGGTAGAGGTACCATTGATCTACTTGAAGACTTTTCCGATAAACTGCATGATGCCTTACAAGATTACTTGTTTGGCTGTGCTTTGTTTTGGGTATTTCCAAAGCATTCGACACCGTAAATCAATTTATCTTGCTTTAAAAAAATATACTTTTTTGTCCTCAGAGGTCGGTTCTAAGACTTTCTTAAAAATTATATTTCTGACCGCTTCCAGGTAGTTCAGATAGACAATCGGATGACTTTCAGACAGGCTTGCCTTTAAAGCTGGTGTACCACAGTGATGTATTGTATCTCTTCTTTTATTTATTTATTCTTAAATAATTTGACTACTGCTGTTCCAAAATGCCGCGTATTTCAGTACGCAGACGGCACTGATCTTTTAACCGAACACGTCTGTTACAATAAAGCAATGTCACTACGGCAAGACGGTGTTCATGAGGCTGCGTCATGGTTCGCAAATGATTGTTTAGTGATTAAACAGAAAAAAACTGGCAGATCCCACGTACAGTGGGAATCGATGTTATGCGAAGCACGAATGAGGAATGTTGATATGTCACTTCATAATCAGCACAACGTTACGAGGTGGAGGTAAATGATGCCGTCCATGACTTCCGTGTCATGATTATCATGTTTGGATGTGTCGTTTACCTTCGTCATCTATTGACGACAAGTAATACCAAATTTAGTATATGTCAAGCTAGCGAAACGGCCATGAATACGATATGAGCGTGGTATGTTGTTATCTATTCCCATTATACGCGTGTCAGGATTATCATGTTTGCACCAGTCATATATTTTACCCTCCATTGAGGTCACGTAACACCAAATTTGGTATATGCGGAGCTAGCAAAACGGCCGCGAGCGCATCGGGAAGGGCCCTATATACTCCAATGTAGCGTGGACGCGCGCGCACACAGGACACGGTGACGCTACCTTAGCAAAATGCCAGCACTCTGTGACTCCAGGCACGACCAGCGTCCGTCGGTGCAGCCCGACGGCAACCGTTGCGAATTATCACATGCTGCATTTCCCGCCGATGCGTTACCCAAACAACACTGCATCTCCCTATTTTCTTCTCGAAGGGACGCCGGACGCGCTGAACCGCGCATGCGTCAAACCAACGCAGCGCGACGCGTGCCTGCGAGAATATAGGAGGACCGGCGCCTGGCATCGTAAAGCTGGCGTGCCGCGATGAAATGAACGCCGGCGAGCAGATGCACCATGTCACGTCGAAATGTATTGGTGCCTTGACTGTGGCATGTAGTCATGTTCTCACATGACACGCATCTCATGATCATCATGTTTGCACCAGTCACATACCTTCATCATCCATTGGCGTCACGTAATACCAAATTTGGCATATGTGAAGCTAGCGAAACGGCCGCGAACACATCACAAGTGTGGCATGTAGTCATGTTGTTACATGACACGCATGTGTTGATTATCATGTTTGGATGTGTCATTTACGTTGGTCGTCTGTTAGCGTCGCATAATAGCGAGTTTGATACATGTGAAACTAGCGAAACGACCACAAACGCATCATGAGCGTAGAATGTAGTCATGTTGTTACATGACACGATTCTCATGTTTATCAGCTTTGCGCCAGTATCGTACCTTCTTCATTAATTCATGTCCCGTAATACCAAACTTGGTATATGTGACGCTAGTGAAACGGCCACCAGCGCATAATGAGCGTGGCGTGTAGTCATGTTGTTATATGACACGGATGTCGTGATTTTCATGTTCGGGTCTGTCGCTTGTGTTCGCCTTCAATCATGTCATACCTTACCAGTTTTCCAACATGTCATTTGAACGAATCCACCGCAACCGCTGCAAGACTATGACATGTAAATCATGACATTCATGACACACGTGTCATGGTTTTCATGTTGTGACTAGTCTAATATGTTCTGTATACAATCATGTTAAGCCATACCAACTTTGATATCGATACCATTGTTGAAACGGCCAGGAGAGCTAGAAGTCGTAGGCGGCTAGGTAGATAAATAGAGATAGATAGATAGATAGATAGATAGATAGATAGATAGATAGATAGATAGATAGATAGATAGATAGATAGATAGATAGATAGATAGATAGATAGATAGATAGATAGATAGATAGACTCTAAGACAAAAGGTTGTTAAAAGGGCGTGTGGTTCGTCCTTTTGGGGACTAATGGGACTGCCACTACCATTAGTCTCTTTAAGGACTAACGGCACCGGGTATGACAGTTAGTCCACACAAGCGACCTCAAGGAACTAACACTTAGTCCTCACATTTAAATTTTAGTGGGTAACCATTAGTGCCACAATTCATCTCAAAAGACTAACATTTAACTCCTCGCTTTTGCACTTTGTAGAGCAACTGTTAATCCCCGCATTCACACTTACCGTGCAACCGTTAGTCTTCACAGTTGCACCTTGCCGGATGAATGGTTGATCTACTCAAATACTCCAATCGGATTGACTTTCTGTCCACAGTTCAAACATTGTTTCTTGTTGATTTTCCGCTCGGCCTAATACTTTTTTGCCTGTTTTTCTGCGCAGTGAGCAACGAATTCCGCAGAAAAGAACACGCGAAAAAGTAGTTAGCCACCTATGGGTAACTGCTTTCGCAGTCACGACAACAACGGAAGACAAAAGTTAGTTATGGAAATCTTTTATTTTTCTACATACACATGAAGTTTCTCCATTCTTTTGAGTGAATTCATGGTGAAGTGTACAAGTCTAGTCTCGTTGTCAAATCATGCTCACTCCTTGGGGAGTTCCTCTGACGGAAGCGATAGATGACAGGCATTGCAGACGCCAGCGCACGCAGCCTTCTGCCTGTTGTATTCCCACGGCTGCACGTACAATAATACAGTAAAAAGAGTTAGACACACGTGACAGAAGATGAAGATGCACGCATATGTCACGTACATGCACGTTAATATAAAAACTAGCGTTAAAAATAACACATAAATAACTTTACCTTCACTTCTCGCACAGTCCTTCTGAAGCTGCTCTGACGAAAGAGATGGATGACAGGCATCGCAGACGCCAGCCACAAAGTCTTCAGCACAGTGTGTGCGCACGGCTGCACAATAATTATGAAAAATAGTGAGTCACATGTGACAGAGGATGAATACAAATGCATATGAGGAATACGTGCAAGGTAAAATAAAAACGTTCGTGAGATATGACATGCTAATAATTTCACCATGATGTCACACATTGTCAAAGACTCATTTAGATTCCCGTAGTGAAACAGCTTAGGAGCGGCGGCCACTGCCATGCCTCCGCCATGCCACCGTGCCGCTAACAAGTCGGCGAGTCCTAAGCGAGCGACGTTGTTCAGCTCGAGCAAGCGAACGTGAGACCAAACACGGCGCTGGCCGCAGAGTGTCTGCCGCCAGCGAACTTCGAACAGGAGAGCGAGCGTACGCTTGGCGGCCGCCACGAACAGCGCCGAGCTGGTTTGGAGCTAGCGCTAAAAAAAAAAAGCGACAGTAATGCGGCCCTTTTCCACAAACTCGAGCGAGTGAAGCACGCAAACGCGAGTCCGCCGCCGCGGCCAACGGACGGCGCCGAGCTGCTTGCGACCGACTGATGGGAAAGCCAACTGTATTGGCGACCAATTATCACTGAGTTCTGACGCTAGCGAAAGCCCCGCAAGCCCGTGCTGGTGCACTTACAGTGCACCAGCACGGGCTTGTTACGAGAACCCTGTTACGAGAACCTTGTTACCAAGCTCGTTACGAGAACCCGCAACATGTTTTCGACGACTCCTACCACAGCGAAAAGTTCTCAGCCCAATATCGTCAGCCCGGAGCTCATCGCGGCGGCGAAGACAGGCGAGCACTCGATGAGCGAGCGTACGGGAGGCCGATGGCAATGGCGGCCAATTTCCAGGCAATCGCAAAGCACAGGCGAAGTGCAGACGTCGAAGCTGACCTTCGCGATGCATTTCGTGCGTGCGATATACAACACGACCAAGCCCGTCGCCGGCAAGCGCGATCCGTATCGCACACGCGACAAGTAGAATAGAATAAAGAATGATAACCTACTTGCCTTAGAATCCCGCGCTGTTTCTGCTCGGAGTTCGACTGAAGTATATATCCGACAGGCCTGTTGTCTTCTCGGCCGCCATATTGGCCTTCCCAACTGTTGCTGTCGTGTGTTGGTCGTGACTATCTTGAAGCCAGAGATATACAGCACGGCGTGGTGACGTGTCGAGACTTGCTCAAGACTTCTTGGGTGCAGCGAAACGCAAAAGCAGCAGCCCACACTCATCCAAGCGTACACACAAGCACCACGTCGTCATTCTTAGATCATCAAATTCTGGCGACTGTGGTCGAGCCCTCCGAGCGCGACGCAACGCGAACCGTCGCCGGTAAAATACGGGGAAAGACTGAACCAGCAGAGGAGGAGAGGGAGGCCTGGTCACCTTGACAACGCTTTTCTCGATTCCTGCAATGCCCGGGTGGTTCATCCCTTGGTTTCGCGCGCCACGCTTCCCTCTGAGGTTGCTCCTCAACGGTCTATCCGTTAATCGCGCGCCCCTATTGGGCTCTGTTACTCCTTATTCAGGTAATTTTGCCTTAGATAGATAGATAGATAGATAGATAGATAGATAGATAGATAGATAGATAGATAGATAGATAGATAGATAGATAGATAGATAGATAGATAGATAGATAGATAGATAGATAGATAGATAGATAGATAGATAGATAGATAGATAGATAGATAGATAGATAGATAGATAGATAGATAGATAGATAGATAGATAGATAGATAGATAGATAGATAGATAGATAGATAGATAGATAGGCTCAATGTCGCCGAGGTTATAAATGTCGCCGAGGTTAAATGTCGCCGAGGTTATAAATAAGAATATTCGGCTTGAGCGGAAATTCAATTAGGACTTCGCACTGAAAACATTCGTTCCACGCTGTTTCGATAAAAACAAAACTGTAATAATGTTTTGTAGTGTCAGAGCCCCCATCGTACTAGTAATATTGCATGGCAGAAGTGTAGAATCACACCAGCATCGTACATTCGAATAGCACAATGACAATTACTGAGCCTACGCTGCAACCCTACGACTAGAGTGCCGCAATGCCCGCTCCATCTAAGACACGTGCTCCCGCAGCAGCAATGTTTTCTATGTGGGGACTCCAGTTGAGTATTTCGGTGTAGGTTACCTCTTAGTACCTAATTGACTTGACCTGAAGTGCGAAATCTTGTTGGTGCAGTAGTGAAATTTGCGCTGGAGCCATTTGTGCGAAAACTATGATTGCACTTTTGTTAAAATTGATTGATAAGTTATATTCTCTAGCAACGTTTCTAGAAAATTTATGTATGTCTGCAGAATTAGCTGAAGTGTGTGAATGTCCGCCGACGCAGCAAAAAATGCGAAACACGTAGACCTGTACATACACATAAACCTGTACATCTTGCTGTATGGGAATTGTACACATGAGTACATTAAATAATAAGGTTGATAGTACTGACCCTTGCGGTAAACCCCCCGTTTGCCTATATTTTGAAGAATTGACACCAGACGGCGAGGAGTGAAATTCTCTATCACTTAAGAAAGCATGGATCCAGGCCACATAGTATTGAGGCAATCCTAAATTCTAAGCGAATTCAACAGTTTCGCATGCTCCACGCTATCATAAGCTTTCGTAATATTTAATGATACCACAGCGTAATATTGTTTTTGATATCGAGCAAGCAGAATTCTACTTTCGAGATAAACTTAAGCACACCAAATAAAGCAACCATGCCTGAATTCACTTTGGCAGAGGCTCTGTGTCATTTTCTTAGACGTCCACTAATCTACACGAATATATAAAGTTTTTTCAGCAATATTTAATATAGATTGAATGTAAGTTCTGTGGGCCTGATATTATCTAACAATAAACCCAGCGCCTTGCTTTTTTTAATAACAGAATCACTTGCGCCATTCTTCAGTCGCGTAGAATCCCAGAACTTCTAATTAAGCGATTAAGAATTTGTACTAGGCCAAGTGGGCAGATTTCATGTACTGATTTCAACACAGACGTATTGATGCTATCAGAACTAGAAGCAGAATGGGGTAGTGTTCTTACTACATTTGCTAGGCATGCAGCTCTGATCTCTTAAAATCCTCACCCATATGGGAGGACTGGGCTTGGTATAAAAGAACAATCGTCGAGCGACTTTTCAGGCTCTCAGCAATATCTTCAAAAAAAGCCTTCAGTTCTCTTGGTGATGATACTACGGATTCTACATTTTTCAGTACCGGAGGAAGTTTCTTGTTTCTCAGAAACTGAAATATTACTTTTATATTGACGGGCTTTGAAAGGAACTCCAATCGTTTGTTGTCAAATTTGTCCTTCGCATTAACAACAGTTCTCTTAAAAATAGTGGCCCCATACTTCCACCACAGCTTGGTAGAGGGCTTAAAGCTTTCAATAGTGAATTTAGACTGATTCTACGAGTATTTTAAAATGTCGCTTTTAATGATGGCGCCTGGGTCTTTATCTTGAGTTCGGTCAGATAAAGCGCCTCGTAATGATTTCTCAACTGTACTGAAGTTTACATGCGTAACCGATGATCTTATCCTGGAGGTTACCGGACATACTACCTCGAACAATATAGGCATATTGTCGCTGCTTGTGGCCGAGTTATTCGCAGACCCCCATGAGGTGGACGTTAGGGTTATATCTTTTTTTCACTCTCTTCACTTCTTCCTCTTCTTCCTAATCTGGCACGTAGTGACGTACCAATAATAATATTTTGAAATCATAAAACACAATAGGAATTCAAATACTAGAGAGCGCTTCGGGAAAGCCACGGTCATTTCATGCTTGTTAAGTATCCTTTTGTTAAATATTGAGGGCTTTCCGCCGGTCATGTTTTTCGGAGAGTCCATTCTCACGCGAGAGATTTCGTAGCTGCGTCGTGCTGGCTAACGCATTTTTCTCACAGAGCTTCAGCTTTGGAGTGCCGTGGTCGAAGACTTCGTCGGCTATAAAATCAGTTTCACCTTCATCAGATTTCGACGGGCCCTTATTACATTTATGTGCGCCTGGTCACTTGCACCTATTGTTCAGCTTCGTCGGCATAGTAGTGACATTTTTATTTTTTGAAGAGCACTGGCAGTCATGTCATTGTTAGTGTTTCCAATATAGGTAGACGGTGGATGATTAGGATAAGTTTCCTGTTGCATGCTCAAATGAACAAGAAGTTTTCGCAGGTTGGTTTCTATGTTAAAGGACGTGTTGCCAGGGCTTCTACTCTCCGATTTCAAGCCGAAATATTGATTTGGGTTCCGTTTTGTCCTTTTCTTGTGCTTTAGAACAGTGTCGGTTGACATGGCCTGAATTATCAAACGAACTAGGTGAATTTCCGGGAGCGCTGGCTCAGGTTGTGAGCTTCCGATTGTAGACGAAGCGAAAATACTGCGAGCGTTTTGAACAGTTTGAAGTTTGAAGTTTATTTGCAGGAAAAAAAATACAAAAACGTTCGTGAAGAAGAGCAACAAAATGATGATAATGATGGCCCACAAGTATGGCTCACACATACTCCGGCGGATTTACCAAAAAAGCAATAAATAAATAAAAGGAATGACGCAATCAATAATTGTATATCTAAGAAATACAAGTGCCTAATTAAACTCATTTTACTAATTTAGAGATTAGAAAATGCGCTATATTTTGCTTTTCTTGGGTTTTGATTCTTGCACACTTTGTGGCCGTACTGGCGTCGACAAAAGTACTGAATATTTTAAAAATTAAAACTCGATTTAACGAAGGGGTGAGGATGCTCGTATTCCTTCGTGAAATTGGGAAGTTCTTAAAACACGAGAATGATATTATCCTGGTCCTTCGAAGTCTCAAATTGTAACGTAGCGTCATCTGAAAGCTTTTAATAAACGCTTGCGTGCGTGAAAAATCCACTGTGACAGCTAGAGCATGAACTCCTCTAATGTACGGGTTATACAGGCGAGGTAGATGGTCAGGTGAAGCAATCACAAACTGCTGATATTCACGAGCAGGGTTAACGGACGCCGCTTGCGTGAGAGCAGGCAGAGCAAGAAAGTTTTAAGGAGAGGATCAGTAACATCGCACGCATGAACTATTTAAGGGTCAGTCAACACGCTCCGACATTTTTTTTACACCTTCTAAACAAGCTCGCGATTCTTTCGTACGCCTGACCAACCTCCTTGCACGCACAGTGACGTCAACTCGGCGATCGGTGACGTTGAGTTTATTACTGTTTGTTTATTGGATTAGATTGAATAAACTTTTATTTGTTTGAGATCTGGTTTAGACCAATCGACGAGCTGTGTGCTGCGTCACGTTGCCGATCGCCGAGTTGACGTCACTGCGCGTGGAAGGAGGTTCGTCAGGCGCAGCAAAAAAGCGAGCTTTTCCTGCGCGTTTTGAAGTTTGTTCACTGGCCCTTTAAATCACGAAAGCAACCCCCGTGTTTCTGTGGGAGCATTTGCAAGGACAACAAATCGAAAATGTGTCACGTGGTGACGCTGACGAAGGTTGAGATGGTTTCTTCAAAATGAAACTGCTTCTTTGGCTGAACGTGAGGCCGGTAATGAGAAAGTCAGATAGTATACAGCGATATACACTGGCACCGTTGGCACTGAAAGTGGCAAACAGAGCGTCGGCCGTCAATCAACTGACAAGCAGTCATGTGCGTCGGCATTTATACATCTGCGGTTGAATATTCCAGCGTTATGGCTAGCAGCCACGTATGTTCCAGAACAATATGTAATCTTCGCATTGCGCACGTAATTGCATCAGAAGGTTCTAAGATTATCACGGTGGTTCTTAGTCTATTAGCACGGTTTTCGCAAGGCAGTATTCCAAGGTGTAATGGAGCGATAACAAGACATGGTAAAGGAGTGTGGCAATCGCTCAGCATAATTTGACACGTAAAAGCGCTACCGACTGTTGCCTGCAGGGTCGTCAGTGTAAAGTTAGGGTCGTGACTAAAGTGAGTAGATGTTGAAAAGAAATAGTGTTGCGATGCACGTCCCAAAAAAAGCCTTGGGGAAATTTGAAAGGAATCAGAACACTTTAGCTAATTTATTTGCGGGAATACGTCGTCAAAACGAGTAAAGTGCCATGACCCCTTCATCAATCAATGTCAGTTATTGACAACATCGAAGGCTATGGGTATCTGTCGGGGATTGAAAATTCCTGAATCAGATAAACAAATTCGTGAAGTCGGCTTTTAAAAAATGAAATTGAGTTTTGACTGTGTTAGCTATTTTATTGCTTCCTTCGCAGGCTTGCGAAAAATGACCATGCAATAGAAGCCCTATATAGTGTCTTAATGGGTCACGTGTAATCTTTCTTATCACTTCTTTTTGCAGTTGTTTCCCTTCGACTTCAAGACTATGGACGTACGCGTTAGACTAATTCCCGGTGATTCACCTTGACGTGCCTAAATAGTTATCCTGCACAGACACCGGCTTTTATTAAAAATTTGATGAACCACTCGTCGGGCTTTGCAGCCAGTGGATGTTCTAACTCTCGTTTTCTTCCTCGTTTCTTTGTAACAAGGATGTTGCGTATCGTACTTCGAATTCCAGTCATGTCTGAGTTTTTGAGATCATTGCTTGATCTCATAGACCACCACCCTCCTCCCACAACACGCTATATCCAAAAACCTTGCAAATAGGTGGACAGTCCACTTGCATTTGCGCTAAAGTATAGTACCTAAATATATGACTTGCTCAGACACGGAGTGCATATGTAACGTTTATTGCAGTTATAAACGAGGATGGGGGGGGGTTTAGAAAAAGGGGGTAACGATTTAGAGCACAGGGTACTCTACTAGGGGAGAGCTTAAAGCCGTCCCACATGCCTGAATACACAGGCATGGTTCAGTGTGCACCGACATGCCTGAATACACAGGCATGGTTCAGTGTGTTAGACACATGCCTGAATACACAGGCATGGTTCAGTGTGCACCGACCAATTGGAATTTGAAGGTTTGCGGGAAGCGGTTTCATGCCACACGAGATAGGCATGACATCTTTTTCACCGTCATATGTCGGCCTGGTTCGTTATATCTTCATACCTTTCATTGCCGATTCTGGAAAACAGCAAGAGGAGGATGGGACCAGGAGAGAACTAAGACATAGGTGGCTAGATATAGGAGCTATCAAACTGCCTTTTGTTTGCTGAAAATATGCTTCTGATTTGAAAGCTGCTTTTAGATAAGCCGCGTCCAATTAGCCATCAACAGAAAGATTTAAATCCTCAGCATTTCTCAGGGAACATCGACGACTTCGAGAGTATCTATCTATCCATCTGTCTACCTATCTATATATCTATCTATCTATCTATCTATCTATCTATCTATCCATATATCTATCTATCTATCTATCTATTTATCTATCTATCTATCTATCTTTCCACTTACGTTGGGGTACCCTCGTGGTCACCCCCTCAACTTGCCATGAGCCAAAGTTACATCGAAAGGTAAGATTGTTTGGCAAATATGAAACCCTGATCAAGACATCAATAACGTCAAAATCCCGTCGCGTACGTCGTCAAACACTTTGCGCCAGACAGTGGCCACAGGTGATGGACACTTAGTATCTACCCAGGAACGACGAGAACACTCAAGGGCAATTTTAACGCGCGAGCGTTAAGAAATCCCAGCGTCAGTGCTCTAGTGGCCAAGAAACTCGGCTGCTGACTCAAAGATCGCGGGATCCATTCCCGGCAGCGACGGTTGCACTTTCAATGGAGGCGAAAATGCTGCAGTCTCGTGTGCTCATATTCGGGTGCAGGTTAAAGAATCTCAGGTGGTCGAACTTCCGGAGCCTTCTACTACGGCGTCTCTCATAATCATAAGGTCGTTTTGGGCCGTTAAACCCAACTTATCAATCTTCTTTCACATGCCACCAGCACAGAGCCGAGATGAGACATTTGTCATACTACCCTGTACCACCACTGTTGTTTTTACTAATGATGGTCTTTAGGGCGAGGCTCCTTAAGGCGTAGGTTGGTCGGCACCTGTATGTATGCATGTATGTAGTAACCACCGCACAGCATATCCACGGAGTGAATAATGACGAATGTGGTGAAGCTTCGGCGCAAGAGCAAACAACTGGTTATATAAACATCAACTCTTCCACTTATGCCGGTGTGTACAACATTTGCACCTATATTTAGCGTCATTTCATGACGTGTCGCTCAATAAAAAAAATGCAACACGTTCACCTTCCCTGCGCATGCTTCGCGTAATGTCGATTATCAGGTACGTGGGATCCGCCGAATTTTTTGACGTTCAGCTTCTTAAACTTATGCCTAGTTCCCACTGAAACATCCGCTTTCTACAGCGACCGAAATTCCCCTGCCGCCGAACCGCAGCGTCGTTCGCACTGGACGCGCCCCGCGCCGCCAAATATGCCATCTACTACGGGGCGAACGCGGGATGGATGCGTTGTCACCCGGTTGTTGTCGCCGCTCGCAAACGCTACTACGCTATCCTGTGGTGTATACTTCGACGATTCTCGTACGCAAGAAGCAAGAAAAGACAGTACTGCTTACTTTGCTGGCAAGTGGCTGTCTTGTAACGCACGAAGAGCAGAAAAACCACCGACGCCAGTGGCGTTGGTGGGTTCGTTTTGCTCTGCAAGACCGCAACAAGCTCGGTCACGCCAGCAGCAAGCGCGGTCACCTCTTTCACGAAATACGGAGGCGAAGTAGGCACGAAGTAGGTTAAACTCCCGTTGGTTTTAACGTTCAGTTACGTGCACTGCGGCATAACAAGTGAGTAGGGCTTGGCCGCCATTTTTCAAATTCCTTGACTAGTGCTCCTATAGGTTCGCGGTGACCGATTCGACGGCAGACGCCGCAAAAATTGGTCCGAGAGCGATCGGCGCGGAGAGGGCCCTTTCGGCGGATCTCGCCGCCGCCGAACCGGATTCGGAGCACTTTCGGCGGCCGGAATGCTCAGTGTGAACGCAGCCTCGCACCGGCTGTTTAATATTTTCATGGAAATCACTACGGGCTGGTACGGCTCACATGATGTCCTGTATGGAGGACTTATCTAGTGTCGAGAATTTCCAGCGAGAACAGGCTCGCTGCCCAAATAATTTTCATTCCTATAATAGCCACTTTTTTCCGCCTCTGCTGGTGCAAAGTCTGACCACTAATGGTATTCGTGAGTGCAACCCGTGCCTAAGTTATTAGCGACGAAAAAGTGCCTAAATGAAAACCTTGATTGAACTCACGGAAAATAAGCCGCATGTTTTTTATTTCTTTTTTTCGCATGAGCCACGATGCACATAAGGAATTAGACGCTTGTCCTGATTGCCTAAAGAGACAGATGTTCCTTACGTGGTAGTCGGTAATGGTCGCGTAGCTAACGTAAGCTATGACTTCCCAATTTACTGTTCACTGATTTACACCAACACATGTCGGCATACTAGTAAGTAAAACAGAAAACGCACACGGATGTAACGAAAGAAAGAAAGATAGCTGTATTGATATTGCGAGATTTAAGAATAACAGAGTTCAAGTGAAATGCGAGAGGAGACTTGCAGTGCGACGAACTGCTGCTCAGAACTTTCCGCCCCCGGAGTAACCAGCATCGACCTTCACATATCACTTATTTTCTTCGGATTCCGTATGAGTTAGCACCGCTTCTACTTTGTCGTTGAAAGTCTTGTGAGAGAAGCCTCCTAGGGAACGGCGCAAGCGGTCCATGTGGGTGCGTATGTCTCGTTCGGTGTATTCAGGCTTCCTTGTTTTTCAAATCCGCACCTGTCTCGAGACCTGATCTTCAGCCTTGCTTTTTGCAGCTGGTGCGCTTTGACTGTTCTCCCTTGACTGGACGTCCCAGCGTGCAGCGGCCAACTGCTCTTCATGCGCAGTTTTACCAGGGCACTGTGGCACTGCATGCCGCTCAGCTGACTTCGTCAAGCTCTTGTCAATCGGAGTATTGCGCCACGGTTTCGGGCTGATGAAATTCGTACGTTGTTATTACTCTTCCTTCGGTCGAGATACAGGTGTTTCCCAATGCGACAGAAACAATAGCTGGGGTGTTGACCCAACGGGCTCTGCCCGTGGCTTCCCTTCGGTCTTGCGTGGAAGCGATAGTGGTGTTCGACGCCGCGTTTGCGCTAGCTGGGGGGTCTGCTCGATAGGAAACGTACGGATGTTCTTCTGGGCCTTTGTCGAGAGTTTGATGGCGACCGTCAATGTTGTTAGGGCTTTTTTTTGATGAGTTGGAGTGGAAAATGTCTGCTCATCAGCCTTGGGTCGAAGTGCGGGTGATCTCCGATGCAATGGATGCACTAGGGGGGATGTATGCTGCAATGGAAAGCGCACGTTGTTTTTTCTATGCCTTGCGTTGAGATACGGACAATTCCTGATAGCAAGAGGATAATGGCTGGGTTGTTGACGTAATGGGTGGTCCCTGTGGCTTCTCTCCGGCCATGGGAGGAAGCGGTGGTAGCCTTCGACGCCGCGTAGACGCTGGATGCGGCCTTGATATAAGAGTAAATGGCCGAAATTTTTCAGTGTTTTTCGTCGAGACTGTGGTGGTGATCGTGAATGTGGTTGGGGGTTTAGCAGTATTTTGACCAATGGGAATTGAACATGGTCTCTCTTCAGCCTTGGATTGTGTGATCCACGCCGCGTGTGGATTGGCTGCGGAGTTGTTTGAGTTGGCCGGCACAATTCTTCTCAGTTTTGGGTGGAAGTGGAGGATGTCTCCGACGTTGAGTGAGCCTAGGCCGAGGCCTCGGACCATTAGGACAGCCATATTACTTCTCGAGTATTTGGAAATGACGTAGTGCTGATTTTCCACGTAACAGGGATGTAAGCGAAGCACGGGTGGCTTCCGCTCGGCTTTAGGGTGATGTGGTGGTGAGGGATTCGAAAATGGCCGTGGTTCTGGCTCTCGCGAACTTGCCTGTGCTCCGGGCTCACGTGTGCTCTACGGCTTTTTTTATCCTTCTTAGATGAGCTCAAGCTATTAACTTTTGCGGTTGTTCGGGGGGGCACTAGATATGGCGGTGGTGAGGTTCGTTCGGCCATACGGATCTTATCGTAAATCTTCTGTAGTTTATGGGCTTGACTTTCTGAAATGACAATGGACCTGCGCTTGAGCTGCGAAACTTATTAATCGCGTTTCTTCAGACCGGATTTCAACGCGGTTATCCGAGCAGGCTGGAATCTTTGTGTCTGCACCTTGGCATCGCATGTTTGCTGCATTACCTGCAGCGCACGGGAATGGAGCAGGCGCAGTGATGAAATCTGGCTTGAGGCATTCTTTGTTCTGCACATAGCCGGTCCATTGTCTCCACCATCTCCGGCTGAGACGCAGACACTGTCCGATGAAAGTACACTTTTTCCTGGACGCACGCCATCACCAGCTATCGCGTCCTGAAAGATGCCATCGCTAAGGAACTCGGTAAAAGTTTCAGCCAGACGGTCGTCTTCGTATTCGTTGCAGTTGCAGTACACGAACGTGTACAAATATTCATACATGACTTCAAATAGAGGGGAGCGGTCCAACAATGCTGTGATCGTGCCATGCATGTCAAGAATTATCTGAACTTCGGAAATACTAAGGGCTTTCCGCAGGTCATGCTCTTCAGACAAACCATAATTCCGCAAAAAATCTCGTAGCTGTGTTATCATGTCTACTACACCTTGCTTGGTGAGCTTCGGCCTTCGAGTTTTGTGTTTAAAAACTTCATCGGCTTTGAACCCATCTTTTCCTTCGGTTGACTTCGACGACCTGATATTGGATTTACCTGCACCCAGTCGCTTACACTCGCTGTTTGACGTCGTCCGCGAAGTTGTGGTGTTATCATCTTTTGAGTGGCACTTGTAATCAAGTCCATGACTTGCGTTCCGAACCTCGGTAGATTGTCGCTTACCGTGGCGGTGAGATTCCTGACGCATCCGGAAATGAACAAGAAGTTCTAGCAGTTTGGTTTCCTTGTTGGAAGGCTTGTTGTCTGGGCCTCTGCTGGTCGATTCAAAGCTGAAAGAGTACTTCGGCTTCAGTTTCGTCCCCCTCTTGCGCTTGGGAAAAATAACGGTTGAAATTACCTGAATTGGATTGGGTTCCGACGAACTAGGTGAGCTTCCTGGAGCACTGGTTCTAGCAGCTGGCTTCCGATCGTAGACGAAGCGAAGATACCACGAGCGTCGCGAGCAGTTCGAGAACACATTTGATTCCTTTAATAAGTGGTTCATACCCACTGTGGGGTATTTGCCAAGATATTGTAGCGTATATTTTTTATGTCTATGACCACTATAACAATGTTAATGAACGAAATAAGATACAAATAGTGTAGGAAAAGTTATAGAAAGAGAGAGAAAGAGAAATGGAGAAGAAACAAGAAAGTTAAATTCTGAGATTTTGAAATGGCCAGCCAGCGCCTTTTTCTTCACCCAACCATTCAGAGTCAATGTGTTAAAACACGTATCAATGTTGAACAACAGTGTTTACTAGAGTAGAGCTTTACAGTTCGATAAGTTTCGGTGCCTGAAAAAAAATCGCGAACCGAATCGATTACGTCCCTGAAGCAATGTACCAAAACAGAGCCACCAACGCTTAGCAGAGTTTCTACTGTCAACCTAATACCTATCTCCAAAATGAAATAACTAGGAATTTTTTGCTAAATAAAGAGTATTGGTGATGTGATAAAAACTAATGTTGCATGGTTTCTATTTCTTCGCAGAATGCACAGAGGGGTGACGCCACCTGACTAGCTCTGTGTAGATATCGATTCAGTGGGAGGACATGGCATCGAAATCTAGTAATCAAAACTTCGAGTTTTCTGGACTGACTCCAATGAGGTCATTAAGGAGACGTGAGGTGGTTACTTTGTTACGAGAAGGAGACAGACTCGGAAGAGTAGACGCAGACATCGCGGGCACGTAGTATCATTTTGTACATGTAGTTATCTTTTCTGTCATATCTGTGCGAATCGCTGATTTTCTATACCTGATCGCAGTTATCTATTCTACTTCTGGAAGTGCAAATATTAGTGAGCTGTCAAGCGTTGCTCTTGCTATAGAATCGGTCAGCGCATTCAGTCGTAATCCGCAGTGACCTGGGACCCACAGTAACTTTAGATGTTTCAACTGCGGCAGTAATAATGCTCGGAATGTCCCTAGAGTTTGAAAGTTCTCAGAATCTGTAAGAGCTGCGCAGACTAAAAGGGATTTGTCCATACGATGCACTGCTTTATTTGACGAATAACCACCACGAGCTCACTTTTAAAAACTGGTAGAAAATTGGGGGACCCTTAAGCTTCGCCTTTAAGAGTTGAATTGTGTAGCGAAACCCGACTCCTAGTTCATCCTTCAGCCGCTAAGTGCACACTTATTATTATGTTTTGTTACACACACACACACACACACACACACGCACGCACGCACGCACACAAGCACCCGCACAGAGTACATTGTACCAGTGCGCTCTCGCAAATAGCACAAGCAGGTTTTTATACTAAAGCAAGAGTCGCATGGCCTCCTAGATACACGACACACGCTTGCCATCTCGGAGGCCATAAAGACCCTGACAATGCCTCACAGATGGCAGCACATTAACTAGCTTTTGCTGTTTGCTTGATCCATGCCCCTGGAAAGACATGATACGTTTTCCGCTCGATGGACATAAATGTCCATCTTTAGAGCTATTTGAAAGTTCCTTTGTCTTGTTAGCTGTGATGGCTGCACTATCCCGGCCTTTTTCGACGTAGCTTGAGGCCCCCCAATTGTGCCTACAAATCACCGAATGGGCTCGTTTTCGTCGTAACACCTGTCGAACAAAATATGTTAAAGGGACCCTGAAACACTCTTTCAAGTAACCATAGAATTATTTCACTAGAAGAGCTTATTTATTCACGTATTCAACACCACCAAAATTTTAAGAATACGTTCAGTACGAGTGGACTTGCAGAGATACGTCACATGCTGCAATTGTGTTCTCTCCACTCTCGTCCCGACGAAAACACTGGAAGCTAATCGGGAAGGGTTGACTGGGGCAAAGAAACTACATCGACCGCGCCTCATGGCCTTGAGCAGTTTTTTTTTCTTTTTTTTTTTGAATGCGCGGCTTTGTCAGTGTGATCAGCGCACACGCGAAGACAAGTAGTGGCTTCCCGCGGCGATCTCTGTAACGAGCTTTTTTGCTCACAGGCGATTTTTCCTTCACAACCAACGGGGCCGACGGCAACGGTGGAAGTTCTACAACGCGAGCTCACGTAACGCTATCACGTAACAACGAGGCAGCCTCTTCGAGAAGGACCAGTCAAGCAAATCAGATACACCTCCCATGCCTGCGTTTTCATTGTTCGGAGAAGCATCTTTGGCTATTATATTATTTGTTTCTGCATGTACCAAATAACCAATTATTCTGTTTTTCAAATATCTGATAAACTAGAACTTAGCTTTCGGGACATAAATGTCATCGTATTCTATTTTATTACTACAATTCAAGCCATTAGCTTCAATTCATTTCTGATGTCCACGTATATGTTTTCTAGTTACATTAAAAAATCATCATCTGGGGTGTATAAAACCGTGGCCAATTGACAAGAAATAAAACATCTGGGTGAGAGATAAAGGCATATTGAGACCTCCTTGGCGGCAAGCCGTGAAATTTCAAGAATGCTTTCACTGTTATTATGCGGAATCGACAAAGTAGTGTAGAAAGGCGCGCTTCCTGATACAGTACTATCAACAGCGAAAATTTGTGGGTTGTGGAATATTCTTAATATTCATGGTGACCTTTGGCGAATTTTCGCTAGCCGTTCGGTGAATTTCACTTGAAAGTAATGGTCAATTTTAGATGGATTCACGGTTTATAGATAATACCCCCTGAAGATTTCCCCCTTCATCATTCAATCCGGGGAGATGCTGTGATGTTATAATTGTAGTGAATAAGAAAGACGTTGATGCCATCAGGTCAGCTATCATCAGCACAAGAAAAAGGCACGAGATCGGCGATCAAGCACCGTCATCTGGGTTCGCCTGCCTTCTTTTGGAGCTACCACCCGCTTGCTGAGTTCTTCAATAAACCCCCTTTACATTTGGTGGATCGTGCTGGGTAACTGCATCACCTACACCCTGGAACTCCGATCCCGCACCCTGCCGTCGACCATGCAAGTTGACGCTGCCCAACAGACAGCCCCTCTCGCGGCTCCTACTTGCCCCGGCCCGGTTCACCAGCGAGACCCCCCGATCTTTTCGGGCGCCGAAGACCAGGACGTCGAGGACTGGCTGTCGTCCTACGAAAAAGTCAGTGGACCAAACAGGTGAGATGACGCTGCTAAGTTGAGCACCGTCAACTTTTACTTGGCTAATGTAGCGAAACTGTGGTACACAAACCACGAATCCGAGTTCGAGAACTGGGCCACTTTCAAGCAGGCAATATCCTCGGTTTTCGGTCGCCTTGCCGTGCGGAAGTTGCGCGCCGAACAACGCCTGCGCTCACGGGCACAAGTACCTGGCGAAACGTTTACCGCCTATATCGAAGATATACTCGATCTCAGCAAGCGCGTCGATGCCGCAATGATCGAAAGTGCCAAGATCCAGCACATTATGAAAGGTGTTGATGACGACGTCTTTCAAATGCTCCTGGCGAAGTCTCCTGGCACGGTGTCTGAAGTGGTAACTCTGTGCCAGAACTACGACGAATTGCGACGGCAACGAGCTCTCACCCGTCGTCCATTTCAGCCTAACCAACCACTCGCTGCACTGGACGTCGTACCTGACCACTCCCGCCTTCTAGCACAAATGAAAGACTTTGTGCGTGAGGAGGTCGCACGTCAGCTTTCCCTCCTGCCATTTTGTCAGCGCCAAGAGCTCCTGCAGCAGCAGCAAGAGCAACCACCGACACCGTTAGCTCCCATGCTCCGACATGCACTTCAGGACCAGATTGCCGAGGCTATGCCAGTGCCCTTTCAGCAGCAAGTTGTCGCCGCGCCTCTTACTTATGCTGACGCAGTAAAGAGGCAGCAGCCACACCAGCCCTCGCCGTTCAATGGACTGCCGCATGTCACCGCTCCTACTCAGTCTTCCGTCGCATGGGCTCCTCCCCTCGCTACCACAGCCTCGACTCAGCCGTATGCTGCGTGGGCGGCGCCCCTTGCTGCAAATGCCTGGTGAACGCGCGATAACCGGCCGATCTGTTTTGCGTGCGGCGGACCTGGCCATATCTCCCGATACTGTCGTCGTCGCGTGCCCGCCTACACAGACGTCCGACCACGAAGCAACTACATGGACCGACCACCTTTTGGTTATGAAAGTTCGGATCGTCAGTCAAACACGTCTTCTCGTGACTATCCAGCAACTTCGTCTCGTCGCTCACCTTCACCCAACTGACGCTCCTTGTCACCCATGCGTCCACGACCAGCCCCTCAAAATGAGGGAAACTAGCCGTCGCAGTTCAAGGGGCAAGAACTGCGCTATCGAAATCGTCAAGTCCTCGCACCTTGCCGTCAAATATCGTCGAAGTTTTTGTGGACGGCGCCCATGCATACGCTCTTGTGGATACCGGTGCCGCTGTGTCTGTTATAGACGCCAAACTTTGTCGCAAGCTCCGAAAGGTGACCACGCCGCTTGATATGTTCTTACGTGCAGCAAATAGAGAACCTGTTCGACCTATAGCCGCCTGCACTGCCCGACTCAAAATTGCGGAGGACCACTACATTGTTGAGTTTATCGTCCTTTCCTCGTGCTCTCATGACATCATACTTGGCTGGAATTTCTTATCCCGTAATCGTGCCGTTATAGATTGTGCCCGTTCCGAACTTGAACTGCTTCCGTTCTTCGACCAGCCCTACGACCACACTAATCAAGCCGCGCACAAGCTAGTTGTCAAAGAAGACACTGACATTCCACCGACAACAGCTGTTTTGCTCCCTGTGGTCTCCGACGGCATGCGTGATGAAGTAGCATTTTTGGAGCCATCAAGCCTCTTTCTAAGTCGGAAACCACTTCTGCTCCCTTATTCAGCCCTCTCAATTTCTAATGGAGCCAGTGCTCTTTGCCTTACCAATCCCTTTCCGCATACCATCAAATTATTTAGAGGCGAGTCTCTTGGATGCGTACAGCCGATTGATAACGGACAAATATTTACCGTGCCACAAGAATCATCGCAAAGTGACCTCGCCGCCGTCAGTTCTCTTAACCACTCTCGTCTACAGGCTTCAAAAGTGTTCGATTCGGTGATCGCAGACGGACTGTCACCATCTGAACGATCTGAACTCCTCCAACTGCTGTACCAGTACCGCGAATCGTTCGATGTTGTTCAACCTTCACTTGGCCGCACTTCTACCACTCTACATTACATCGATACCGGCTCCCATGCGCCACTACGACAGCGACCATATCGTGTTTGTGCGGTGGAACGCCAAGTTAATACCGAACAGGTGGATGATATGCTGCAACGTGGCGTCATTCAACCTTCACAAAGTCCATGGGCCTCACCTGTAGTGCTCGTTAAAAAAAGGATGGTTCCGTTCGCTTCTGCGTGGATTACTGGCGCCTAAATAAGATCACTCGAAGAGACGTGTATCCTTTACCCAGGATTGACGATGCCCTTGATACTTTACAAGGTGCCGAGTTTTTTTTCATTTGATTTGCGCTCAGGGTACTGCAGGTCCCCCTTGCAGATGCCGATCGACCAAAATCAGCTTTCGTGACACCGGATGGTCTGTATGAGTTTAATGTCATGCCCTTCGGCCTCTGAAATGCCCCTGCCACCTTCGAGCGCATGATGGACTCGGTTAATCGGGGTTTGAAATGGCAAATCTGTCTTTGCTATCTCGACGATATAGTCGTCTTTGCGCCAGACTTTAGAACACATCTCGAGCACCTCAAACACGTCCTCACGTGCCTGAAGAATGCTCAGCTCCAACTCAACCTCAAGAAGTGTCACTTCGCTGCTCGGCAACTTACGATTCTCGGGCACGTCGTATCAAAGGACGGTATACTTCCAGACCCGGCTAAGTTACGTGCTGTCGCCGACTTCCCCAAGCCAACGACTATGAAGCAGTTACGGAGCTTCGTGGGGTTATGCTCCTACTTTCGCCAGTTCGTGCGCAACTTCGCCTCTATCATTGCGCCTTTGACCAAACTTATAGGCAGCACCACTGATATCTCGTCATGGTCTTCTGAGTGTGACCAAGCCTTCTGTACCCTTCGTCGTCTCCTCACTTCGCCACCAATACTGCGTCACTACGATCCTATGGCAGCAACTGAGGTCCACACCGACGCCCGTGGTGTCAGCCTCGGTGCGGTTCTCGCGCAACGCAAGCCTGGATTCGCCGAGTATGTCGTCGCCTACGCCAGCAGAACTCTTACCAAGGCTGAATCAAACTACAGCGTCACCGAGAAGGAATGCTTGGCGATCGTTTGGGCGCTTGTCAAGTTCCGCCCATACCTTTATGGCCGTGCTTTTGATGTAGTAACGGACCACCGCGCATTATGCTGGTATCTTCGCTTAAGGACCCATCGGGTCGTCTTGCCCGTTGGGCTCTTCGGCTTCAAGAATATGACATTCGCGTGGTATATCGTTCCGGCCACAAGCATGCCGATGCTGATGCACTGTCACGATCTCCCCTATTCCCGGACATCGCATCTGTTTCCTCGGACAACACGTTGTCAGCGCTTGACGAGGACACCATCTCTTCTGCACAACGCACTGACCCAAGGATCGCTTCGCTTCTTGACGCGTTATCCGAGGCACCGACACTTCCAACAACTCGAACCCTGCGCCGCCAGGCTCCGCACTTCAGTATTCGGGATGGCCTTTTGTACCGGCGCAACTATTCAGCAGATGGTAAGAAATGGCTACTAGTCATTCCCCGAACGCTGCGCTCTACCATCTGCGCGTCGTTTCATTCCGACCCGCAATGTGCTCACGCTGGTGTTTTCAAGACCTACGAGCGCCTACGAAAAAGGTATTACTGGCGCGGAATGTTTACCTTCGTCCGCCAGTTCATTCGCGGCTGCCACGAATGTCAGCGGCGGAAAAGCCCGCCACATCCTGCAACAGATTCATTGCAGCCACTTCCATGCCCAGACCGCCCATTCGACCGAGTAGGAATTGACCTCTACGGACCACTACCATTAACAACGGCAGGCAACCGATGGGCTATCGTGGCAGTGGATCATCTAACACGGTACGCTGAAACTGCTGCTCTCCCCACAACTGCAGCACAAGACGTCGCCACTTTCATACTCAATCGTTTTGTGCTTCGTCATGGTCCTCCTCGAGAACTCCTCAGTGACCGAGGGCGTGTTTTCCTCTCCGATGTAATACAAGCACTTCTTCAACAGTGCCATATGGTTCACCGGAAGAGTACAGCCTACCACCCACAGACGAACGGCTTGACTGAGCGGTTTAATCGTACTCTAGGGGACATGCTCGCTACGCATGTCGCCTCTGATCAAACTGGGACCTCGTTCTCCCATTTGTTACATACGCGTATAACACCGCTACGCAAGTCACTACCGGGTTTTCCCCATTTTTTCTCCTGTACGGTCGCGAACCATCACACACCATCGACACTTTACTGCCATACTCGCCAGATCCCTCCGAATACCAGCCTGTCTCGGAAGCCGCTCGTTACGCAGAAGACTGCCGCAAGCTAGCCAAGTGGCTTACTACATCCGACCAACAGCGCCTGAAGGAGATCCGTGTCGACGACCATCGTTCTGCACCAACGTTCGTTCCTGGAGCACTTGTATGGCTTCATGTACCGCCCTGTGCCCCTGGTGTATCACCCAAGCTACTCTCTAATTATCATGGTCCCTACCACGTGGTCGAGCGTACTTCACCCGTGAACTACGCCATTGAACCCCTCACGCCACCGAGCGACCGTCGTCGGCGTGGACGTGATATCGTTCACGTAAACCGTCTGAAGCCGTACTTTGACCCGCTTGTCCCCACGTGTTAGATCGCCAGGATGGCTTCAACTTTTTCGCCCGGGGTAATTGTAGTGAATAAGAAAGACGTTGATGCCATCAGGTCAGCTATCATCAGCACAAGAAAAAGGCACGAGATCGGCGATCAAGCACCGTCATCTAGGTTCGCCTGCCTTCCTTTAGAGCTACCACCCGCTTGCTGAGTTCTTCAATAAACCCCCTTTACATAATTATCATTTCACAACATGCTCACTGTCAGTTAGCTTCCGTTCTTCTGCACACAACAATTGCTACGAAGGCGCGATCAATACTACCGTATACAGGCAAAGCGTACAGAAGAAAACGAGCTCGATTACAGCGAGTGGACGCGAATCTGGACGTCAACCGCAGTAACGATAGACCTTCATTGGCGTATACGGTTACCATTGGCCCGATACGGGAACTGGGCGGCGGTGTGCCGCGGCCTAACTCATGAGTATTAGCCGGCTCTTTTTGCCTCTTGCAGAACAATGAATGTGAGGAGAGCTCTGCATTGTTATTGGTCATAACGAAGGCGCATCACCATTTGCCCCGTGGCATTACCTGCCGGTTTATATGGGAAGTCCGAACTGTGCCATGACCTACAGATATTTATCTCGTTTTACATAAGTTCAATAAACACTGGAATTTCTTAATAATATAAATCATGTTTTAACGTTTACTTACCATAGAGCGAGTTGTTTACGTGTCCTCTTTATTAAAGCCATCGAATGTTAGCTTTAATTTCTGTTATATAGTCAAACATTGTTTACAAAGGACTCTAATGTCTTTTTTTTATGTCTAAGACTATGCGTGGAGAAGAAAAATGAAGTGAGTTGGAAGAGCTTGAATACTATTCTATGTCAGGTGAGAATGCAGCTGTCCCAATTCTTGCAATCAGTGCGCATACGACAAATGGGAACGATTCAGTGCAGTTTCGAAACAGAAGTTCTTGACTGGCCCCCATAGAACGAAAAAAAATCATCTGTGTATGGTCTCCTGCCTTGCAATCTAATTCATTCGCATGTCTGCTCGGCCAATTGTGGCACGAGAGTCGGGTTTGGTCCTTTACTTTCACATAACTATGATCACAATAAGTGTGCGACCCTAAATACCGAACCCCAAGCCGTGTTTTCGGCATTCGGTTCACTATTTTATTGGGGTAGCAGTACTCGCAAGAAGTAGAGAATTGAAAGCTTTTGAATTCTAGATGATAAATTCTTGTCATCACAACAGCCTAGGACATCGCCAGACTATTCTTCGGTCGTGACCAACGTGCAGCAGGCGTCATTAGGCAATATGCGAGTGATCAATGAGTATCGTGGTGACGAGAACGATCTCCACAATGGTGTTCTTCAATAGTGTAGGTTTCTATACTGCCTGGCGGCAACTGGCAGACACGCATTCATTATTCAATTTTATGAACCATTGGTCAGATGCGTCAATTAGGCGTTACTTCCTTCTGGCGATGTAGGAGCAACAATGAGAAAGATATTTTATATATTCGGTTTGCAACGAAAAATTAAATCAATCAATTTTGGAGAAGACAAAAGCTTGACATGATACGTAGTCCTTCATACATGCTCTCACTGGAGCTGACGTTACGACCAGCGGAGTGTCCTTCTTCGAGGTGTGACAATAGAATAGATGATGTTGCAGCCTTGAAGAGCACAGGAAAGGCAGTCGGGACGTAAGCTGCACGACACGCCATGCCTTTCATACTTTCATAATTTCTCCTATTTCCATATTCAAAATTGGCATCTCTAGCAAACCATCACGATATCAGAAAAAAATGAAGCTGTGGCGATATGTCCTACGGAGTAATTGAAATATTTTCCAAAGTCCATGCGCTCTTTTTGCAAAGACAATTAAGGTCAATTAAAAAAAAGAACGAAACATTTTGTCTGAATAACGAGAAACCATTATGACAGCTTTAAAATAAAATCGTTTTTAATGGTCTGTAAATTTTACATTTGAGTCTTGCCGTAACCACGTGTATTACATATCAAAGCAAGTTAGAATGTAAGCGTATTGCTATTCATGTGCAATGACAATGACCCAAATAGTGCTCTGCTTTTGCGATGAATGAAATGCGCAGAGAGGAACTAACTAGGAAAGCAACAGATTTGACACTCTACAATGAACTAAGTGTTATAAAGCATGTCGGCCTGGTAGCCCTCATCTGTGTTTTCGAGCTGAAAGAATGTCAAGAAAACCTGGATACGATTTTCCTTGTGCTGGGTTTATGCCTAGCTTGGGCATCATGTATCTCAACGTCAAAAACCCTTACAAGATGCCATTGGGACTGATTCAAAGTTTCTTGAAGTGCACATAAGACAAGTCTCGAACGCATAGTGGCTCTTAACGTAATTCTTAAGCGGTAATAAAGGAATGGCGGCACGCACTTCAAGTAAGGTGAGAGTTCTGCTCTAATTAAGAACAGGGGTTATGATGACCCTAAAGAAATTGACGGCAGATCCACGAGGTGAATGATGATGAGATTAGGCGAAGCTCCTTGAAGTAAAACCGTGAAATTTCGTTCTGTTAATTCGCCCGATAAATAACACCTGGCGTCTTTCGTTAGGCAGCTGGCGTATTCTTTTTGTTTTGCTTTAGAAACATCTGGCGTCTTTTCATTTTGCTTTTAAAAACATCTGGCGTCTTTCGTTGGTTTATTTTATCAATCTTAGGCATTTTGAACAAAAATTTCTTTATTGTTTTATCACACACCGGAGAAGTCTCACCAGGCACTACCTTGTAGGTAAACAATGGCTGCTACCTGGATTGAGAGACAGCAGAAGTCAGCTTTTAACACTTCTACTTCTACTAACGTTTCCTACTGGAACATGCCAATGGCTGCTAATGGGTAATGGGAGACAAAATCAAGCATCCGGCTTTTTTTGCGCACGCCGCAAACTTTTCATTGTTCAACAAAGCAAAGGAAAAATCTCCCGCCGGCACAACCTTGAAGGTGAAAACGTAACACTTGTTACACACTACGACTACGACTACGAGGGACTAACGGGTGCTGCTTTAAGGAGCTTCGCCCCTAAAATGGCAGCATATCCACGGGGTGGATAATGGAGAGTGGGGCGAAGCATCCGTCCGTCGATTTGTTCTTGCTTTCGTCCGTCCATGCGTCTGTCTGTGTGACCGTCCGTGGGCCCATCCGCCCATAAGTGCGTGCGTCTGTTCGTGCGTCCGCACTTCTATCCGTGCGTCCGTCCCTGCGTTCGTCCATGCATCCGCCCCTGCGTCCATCCATGCGTCCATCCATCCGTGTAGCCATCCATGCGTCCGTCCATGCATCTGTCAGTGTGTCCGTTTGTCCATGAAGTCAATACTAATAGTACCGCCATCTCGCATCTTTTCATCATATATTCCGCAGGTTCTAGGGACTAAACGAGTAGTGGCATACGCGCACTTTCTTAGGGCTTGCACTTTTTGTATACTTCCCACCTTTAACCACCTCGAGTTCATGGTATATACCAGTTTACTGTATTCATGGCACTTCGGCCCAACGCTGGCAAAACCTTTCTAAAACCAACGAGGTTACGCTCAGCGAGTATAACCTAGCAACACTTTCTTGTCAGATAGTGCTCAATGTACATGCCGATGGCTGCTTATTGGGAATGAGAGACAGGATAATTCGGCCTTAGTTAACGCGCACGCTGTGAATTTTTTATTGTTCAACAACGCACAGGAGAAATCTCCCACCGGCAGCACCTTGCAGGTAAAAGCATAAGACTGGTTACACATTACGAATACGATGAGGGACGAGCGGGTCCCCTAAAGGCTTCACCCCTGAAAGCTTCACCCTTTAAAGCGCGCTGTTGTGCCTGGGAATGCATCAGATATATATTTAAAGCCGCTAATTTATACAGACACCTTTGGTTTTGGTATTCAGGCAGTGGCTCCCCTTAGTGTGTCATGGTGGTTTGGCGTGACGGGCAGACTAATTTGCGATGTACTTTCCATGTAATCCATGTAATCTATGTAATCTATGTAATCCATGTAATCCATGTAAGATCGGCCATACGGAGATGAAACACGTTATTAAAAATGCTAGAATAATCCCAGAGGACCGCGACAGGGATATGTGTGATGCAGGCTGCTCGCAGAACGCAGAGTTTGCAAACTCCCTGACTCTATCTTGACTTGTCGAGATAAGGTCTGTTGAGACCTGGCTGGGCCAATAATGATCAATGACGAAAGCTTTAGAATAGAGGAAAGTATGGTATCAAAGTTGGCTTACTCCACAATGTGCAGATTGTTAACACTGCATACAAAGGAAACGAGAAACTTACCGTTTGTGATGCCTGAAAATTGTGTCATTGCTTCAGGACACTAAGCGCGGGTTCTTATCTTCTCATTGCAGCGAATACAGCAGAACACGCTAAGACTGTGGAAGCGTCGTACGCATTTTCTGTTAAATATACTGTTCACTAAGTGCTTTCACGCAACAATGTTGATTTCCGATGTTTACCGTGTCAAAACAATCATACTTATAACATGCGTGTTACTGCAGGGCACCGGAATCTTAGGCAACCTGGTGACTTTTAGCGTGCAGTGGTGACTCCTAACAAAGTATCAGAAAGAACATGAAGCAGATATTCCTCGTAATTACAGAGTCTCGCTTTGCATGCTTTTGTTTTTGCATGCATTTTGTCAAAAGACGAAAATTCACTGGTTTGAGACGAGTAACGTTGCCCCCCCCCCCTTTAGTAACAGCTCATACATGAGTGTATGCTTAGTGTCGAATATCATTGGAGCTTGTACATAAATACCAATACGTACAATTTTAGCGGCTTACATTTTTATTTTATTTTTCCTTAAATTGATTAGAACCTCAATGCTTCGATAGAATTGTTCTCGTTCACATATATTGCTGCCATTTTCGCTCAATGGCGTACGACGTTTGCTGTAAGGTCGTAGAAATTGCTGATTTTGTTTTTCATAAAAAACCCGCCCATTTTCAATGAAAAGAACTAGGCTTACCTAGTAATCATGCAGCGGGCAAAATCTAGCAAGAGAAATCATACATCAAGTGGGTGTACTGGAGTAGTTGCAAAGGAAGCGCGAAACGAAATGTTAACAGTCAATATTCTGCAGAGTGGCCTGTAAGAGTGAACATTTTGAAATATTGGCTAAAATATCGCTTCAAACAACTATTTATTGCAACTGAGATTAGCAGTTTTCTTTAGTACTATATCTGCAATCAATAGCGACGATTCGTTTCTCCCGAATTCGGGACCCACTCACTCCAACTCCAGAGAGGCTGCAGTAATCAGTTTTGAAGGGTTTGTTCAAGATTTTGAGCGCCGTGAAAATGAATACATATCCGCTTATTGCACATACTGCAAAATACACAGTAGAAGAGCGTTTTCCCAAACACATCAAAGCAAGCGCAAGTTAAATGATAAAAAATAGATACAAACACTCTCATCACAGAAAAGCCTATTAAATAAGCACAATAAGTACCAGCCAATGGCTTTCGAGGCTGGTTAAACGGAGCCGTCTGGCTTGGCTCCGAATCAAGTGCCGTTTAATTACTTACTCGGCGGTAATCTGCTATGGGTGTTAAACTGGAAACACCAGTGTACCATCGATGTTCCTCTCGCACCTCTGTTCAAGGATCTTTTCGCAAGACACGCAATAAGATACTAAGATGACTGAGAGGGTGCACGAAATCCTACAAGAGAGAAGACGAAAATCGTGCGATGAGCTACAAGCAAAACAACGCGTCCTGTTTTCTTTCTTTTTTTCGCAGGCAAGACCGTTTCGAAAGTTTTCTCAACTTTTGTATTAGAGGGCTGAGAATAACCGAGAGTTGGGCCAGTTGTTATTGCATTGTGGATAGGAATTCGCGTAAAAAAATTCGAACGAAAAGAAGGAAACTCCGGTGATTGTGTCATTTTTTCTCATTAAGGAACGATTTACGGTTTCAATAGCCGCTGAAGCCAAAAACAAAAAAAGCACACTGCCGTCTGTCGCTGTTGCTTCGTTTTCAACAGCAAGTATTTTCGCATACAGAAATATGAGAGTAAAACTCAGGCGGCCGAAGAAAGGAGAACAGGAAGCGCGAGAAAGCCACCGCCTGTAAGACTAGACGTTCTGGCAGCCTAGCATTGGTAATGGTTTAAGCAAGGATGATGAGCCAGTGGCGGAGTGCAGCCCAAGAAAGATGGACCTTCATGTCGCATTAAAAACAAAATCGTGTGGAGGTGTTCTTCGGAAGTACCACCGGCTTGCGATGAATGAGGCCGGGGCGTTGGTGGCGTGTAACGCATACTCGCATGTTTTAGGCGCATGGAAAACTTTTGAATCTTTGAATAGGGCATGTAGATGGAAAGAACAAGCGTGTTATTTTTTCTGCCACGTCCCGTCATACGTTGCACTGTTAGTTATACCAGCAGTCTGTTAACCTGGCCTCAGGTGGAAATCAGCTTTCGAGTGATTCACACAAAAAAGGTATATGGTTTGTAAATTCTCCTCTAACTTGTTATGCCATGCAGTCGCACGCCCGTTTTGCCTTGTCTCGCGTGGCTATCGTGCACGATCAACAAATTTCACTTTACTTTGTGTCCTCTCGGCTGCACTATTGGGAGAAAGGAAGTAGCCGAAGAGTGCGAAGTTGTGATATGCTCAATGCATAATAGCGACAATGTCCACATATTTTATAAACCAATTACTGGCTAGGAAGAGTTAACAACTCTGGTTAGTGTAATGGAGGTTTGAAGCAAATCAGTGAATCGTATTTGGGCTCCAAGAAGTTTAGAGCCCCTTTAGAGGAGTTCCGCTCCCCGCAAACAGCGTAATGAACGCGCATATTGATGTATTTGTGGGTATCAGATATTATAATTACATCACGCAGGAAAAATAATGGTATCTCAATTTTGCACTGAATGGTGCTTATAATATGAATGAAGCTTGTCTTCATAGAGATAGTTACAGGTGTGTCTCACTTCATTAAAAACAAGAACACACATGGGTTAGCGTTTATGTTGAAAAGCAGCGACTGCCTCTAGCCCGCTTTGAATCTACGCTCCGAGAAGGTCCGGGGTCTCTTCGTCTCTGAAAAAGTGGCATCGTTCCAGGCGGTTGCAATTCGATGAAATGGAAATTTCAGCGCTCGTGTTGTCCCCTTTGCTTTTCTTGCCTCGCCTTTCGTTTCACTTTTCTTCTAGCACCTTCGTGCTCGCGCTGCAGCCCTTATTAACATGAATTCCAACCAACTAGCCCAAATAGCCGTTCTTCGGAAATACAAGAAGCTTTTGTATGTATATATCATTACAAGGTAAATAACCCAAAATATTCGAAATTTTAAATGCCCTCAACAACATTTCTGATAAACATATGTTTGTTTTTGGAATGTATATCCATTGATTAGTTGTGACCAATAGCACGTTCTTTCATTCAATGTTTCTACGTGCCATATGCGTCGTTCTTATTGTGAAAGTGCTCATGGTGGGGCGCACCAAAACTAAACACGTATTCTCGTCATTGATATTGTCCCACTTATGTGGCGGTCATGGCCCATAAGCACAGAGACAAGTTGACCCGAAAACATATAAACTTTCTCTGAGTGAGCTTGTGCCCATAAAAGAATTGCGTGAAAAACTGCCGGTGGCGTTGGAATGGCCTGTGTGGTTCAGCGTCAGCAGAAGGAATGTCCGCCCTCTCTTCCCCGATACGCATCAGTTTCTCACGTGGTGTAACTGCTTATCAAAAGCACACCCAGCGCGTGAGTGACGAAACGATGCCCTACCGATGGCCCACTGTAGATAAGCTGCGGGCGGTTCTGCGCGAAAGAGTGAGCACCAATATTAACTCACGTGGCAATATTACGCTGTAATATATTCACTAACACAAAAAAACTAGGAAAAAGTGTTTTGTCACCGGCAATCAAACGCACGACCCCTCACTCTGCGCCACGGCGTGTAATACAACTCAGCCAAAAAACTTACTTTCTTCACAATGATAACAGTGAGATATTGCTATGCGCCATTTGCCGTTGCTGCTCCACGGCGTTCGGTGGCCTCGTGGTCTGTTAGCCAAGATCGCGCAATGGGCACGAAGGGCGCGTTTGTAAGGTCGTCGCCACGCTCATATCACTGCGCGTGTGCCTCCTACCTATAGCACTCTTACTTTGTCCTACAAGGCGTGGTCATTCATGCGCGCATGCTTATCTCATGATGGAGGTTGTTTGAGCGTCTTGCGGTGTCACCGCAAGGTGAGCTCGGTACATACAGTGGGCACGATGGTCGCCTCGCTCGTTGCCGCGGCCACGTTCACGAAAGAAGTGCGCTTCTCAAACGTAAAAATGTAACATCTGTGGCACTTCGTTGCTCGAGTTCTTCCTATATACGTGTGCCTCTTTAAAGAACACAGTGTTTCTTGGAGACATTCAACGCAAAAATTTTGGTCTGTCTGTCTATCTGTCTGTACAATTGTCTGTTTGTCCACTCTTAACGGCACCGGGTACTTGAAACGGTCGACCGCATCCGCAGGACCCACCAATGTTGCTCAAGATTTAGCGTTCATACTTGGGCAATTGTCAATTAAAAAGCAATTATTGTGCATGTCTGAGCACCATAACAACACGCACATATTCTGCGTGTGGGTCTTTTACTAGAAAAAGCATACATAAGTAACTTCAAAGACCGTAGCGCTTATAACGCTGCACTGACAATGCAACGCCTGCAGGAAAAGGCGACTGTTTCTAACGCTTTGCTAAGGCGAGACGGTGGTGGCACCTCCCCTTGCCTTGCGTTCTACACCTTATCACCTCCGAGACGGGTGCACACGGCGCGCGCCCCGTTTTCCAGGATAGCTGCCAGATAGCGCTCATGTCTAACATGTGACGTGACTTAATGCGCTTGTTCGCCTCAGCTGCACGCTCGAGGCACTCGAACGGAGCGCTTCCGGAATATTATTCACCAATTTTCTTGCGCAGAACATCAAATAATTGTTTCGTTCACTCTCTCCACACGCAAGATCTTTCGACGACATTTGTAGATTAACATGCAGATACGGGGCCAATTTTTTTTTCATGTGCAGTTCTTCATGTTTGAGCAGCGAGTTTATAGTATCGAGCGGTTGTTAGTTCATACTCATCCTGGGCGTGTTCTTTTTGCACTTTCTTTGTGCTTGAACACGCGGCATGGAAGTTTCTAGCTGCTCACAGTTCTTAGCGTGATATTTCAGTTTCTAGCTATCGTATTTGTTGCTTTGGGCTTGTGGCGACTCTGTGGCCTTTTTGTGTGCTCATTTACCCCCGGGAAGGGAAGCTCCACTTTCGTGTTATACCATTCCCTATAGTGCAAGGGCCAAGCATGTGTTTTTTTTTTTCAGGATTTGTTCTAGCCGCTACATCTAAAAGAGTGTCTTGCATGTCAACGACTGATTCTAAGAAACATTATTTGGGCTGCAAGTTCATAATGTGGGAAATATCTGTAAAATACGAGAAACTGAAAACGAATTAAGAGAACGTAAATGGGAATCGCAAGTGAATTCATAGGCAGGAAGTGAAAGGAGGAAGTGAACACCAGACGTGAATTCCCAGATATTTCGTTTGGAGGCTCGAAATTCAGCGTTTCTCCTGAGTGACGTCCTTTGCACTATGTCGGAATTATTTGTGAAACCATGATAGCATAGCGCTAATTAAACATTTCTATGAAGACAAAATTTATTTATATTAAAAGCATTATTCAGTGCAAAAATGAGTGACTATATTCTTTCCTGCGTGATGTAATTACATATGTATGATACCCACAGATTCATCAATGTGCGCGTCCAATAAAATGTTTGCGGGTTGCGGAACTCCTCTAAAGGGGTTCTAAAATTCTTGGAGCCCAAATGCGAGGCAATGATTTGCTTCAAACATCCTTTGCATTAACCAGAGTTGTTAACTCTTCCTAGCCAGTAATTGCTTTAGAAAATATGTGGCCATTGTCACTATTAGCAATTGAGCATTAGGAATTGAGCATATCAGAACTTCGCACCCTTCGGCTACTCCCTTTCTCCCCATTTGTGTAGTTGAGACGACACAAAGTAAAGTGAAATTTGTTGATCATGCTCATTAGCCATGCGAGACAAGGCAAAAAGGAGTGAGCGGCTACATGGCATAACAAGTTAGAGGAAAATTTACAACCGATATATTTTTTCTGTGTAAATCATTCGAAAGCTAATTTCATCATGAGGCCAGGTTATTAGACTGCTGCTATCACTAGCAGTGCAACGTATGACGAGGCGTGGCAGAATAAAATAACGCGCTTTTCCTTTCTATATACACGCACTATTTAAGAACCTAACAATTTTCCATGTGCCTAAAACTTTCGAGTTTGCGTTATACGCCACTAACGCCCCAGCCTCACTCATCGCAAGCCCATGGTACTTCCGAAAAACACCTCCGCATGCTCTGCTTTTTCAATGACACATGAACGTCCATATTTCTTGGGCTGCACTCCCCCACTGGCTCATCCTTGCTTAAACCATTAACAATGCTAGGCTGCCAGAACGTGTAGTCTTACAGGCGGTGGCTTTCTAACACTTGCAGTTCCCCATTCTTCCGACGCCTGAGCTTCATTCCGATATCTCTTCAGGCAAAAATAGACCCTGTTGAAAACGAAGCAACAGTGACAGACGGCAGTGCGCATTTTTTTTGCTTCAGTGGCCGTTGGAACCGTAAAATCCTCCTTAATGAGAAAAAAATGACACAAACGCTGCAGCTCCCTTGTTTTTGTTCATGTATTTTTACGCGAATTCCCATCTACAATGCAATAACAACTCGCCGAACGCTCGGTTATTCTCAGCTCCCTAATGGAAAAGTTAAGAAAACCTTCCAAATGGTCCTGCCTGCGATGTAAAAAAAATGAAAACGGGGCGCGTTGTTTCGCTTGTAGCTCTTCGCGCAGTTTTCATCTTCCCTGTTGTAGGACTTCGTCACCCTCTCATTTGTCTTAGTATCTTATGGCGTGTCTTGGGAAAAGCTCCTTGAACAGAGGTGCGAGAGGAACTGCGTTGGTACAATGGTGTTTTCTTTTTAACAGCCATAGCAGATTGCCAACGAATAAGAAGTTAAACGAAAATTGATTCGGAGCCAAGCCAGATGGGCCTGTTTAGCCGGCAGGGAAAGCCATTGGCTGGTACTTATTGTGCTTACTTATTAGGCTTTTGCGTGGTGGGAGTGTTTGAATCTATATTTTATAAGCTTACCTGCGTTTGCTTTTACGCGTTTAGGAAAACGCTCTTCTACTGTGTATTGTGCAGTTAGTGCAATAAGCGGATATGTATTCATTTTCACGGTTTTCATAAACTTGAACAAGTTCCTTCAAAACCGATTACTGTAACTTTTCTGGAGTTTGAGAGAATGGGTCTCGGATTCGGGGGAAACGAGTCGCCAAGATTGTTTGCCCATTTAGTGCTAAAGAAAAGCGCAGATCGCAGTTGCAATAAAAAGTTGTTTCAAGCGATATTTTTTTCGAATATTTAAGAATGATCCCTCTCACAGGCCTCTCTGGAGAATATTGACTGTTAACATTTCGTTTCGCGTTCTATTTGCAGCTACTCCAGTACGCCCACTTGATGTATGATTTCTTGTGCTAGATTTTGCACGCTGCGTAATTACTAGCTTGGCCTATTCTTTTCCAATGAAACTGGGCGTGTTTTTAGTGAAAACCAAAATCGGCAATTTCTACGACCATACAGCAAACGTTGTACGCCGTTGAGCGAAAATGGCAGCAAAATATGTGAAAGAGAACAATCCTATCGAAGCGTTGAGCCTATGATCAATTTAAAGAAAAATTAAAACAAAATTCTAAGCCGCTCAAATTGTCCTTATTGGTTTTATGTACAAGCTTCACTGATGTTCGACACTAGGCATACGCTCAAGAACGTGTGGTTACTGAACGTGGGAGCAGAACCATTTTACCCGTCTGAAACCAGTGAACTTTCGTCTGTAAACGAAAGGTAAAAACAAAATCACGCAAAGTGAAAATCAGTAATTACGAGGAATATCTGCATCGTGTTCGTTCTGATTTTTCGTTAGGAGTCACCACTGCATGCTAAAAAACACCAGCTTGCCTAACTTTCCGCAGCCCTGCACTAATACGCGTTTTATAATTACATGATTGTTTTTATTACATTAAACCTTGGAAATTAACATTGTTGCGTTAAAGCACTTAGTGCACAGTATATTCACCAGAAATTACGTACGACGCTTCCGCAGTCCCAGAGTGTTCTTCTGTATTCGCTGCAACGAGTAGGTAAGAACCCACACTTGGTGTCCTGAAGCAATGACACGATTTTCAGGCATTGCAAATAATAAATTCCTTGTTTTCTTTGTATGCAGTGTTACGATCTGCACATTGTGCAGTCAACCAACTTTATACCATATTTTCTTCCATTTTAGAGCTTTCATCACTGATCAATAGTGATCCAGCCAAGATCGCAACAGTCATTATCTCTACATGTCAACGCCGAGTCACTGAGTTTGCGGACTCTGCGTTTCTGCGACAAGCCTACATCCCACAAATCCCTGTTTTCGCTCCCTTGAGATAACGCTAGTATCTTTGTTAACGTGTATTCCATCTTCGTAAGGCCGATCTTCCACTAGTGCCTTCGCGAATTAGTCTCCCCGTGACGCCAAAATCACCGTGACAGATTAAGGGGAGGCCACTGACTGTTTAAGCCTGTGTCTGCTTAAAGTAAGGGCTTGAATTATTGATTGATTGATTGTGGTGTTTAACGTCCCAAAACCATCATATGATATGAGAGACGCCGTAGTGGAGGGCTCCGGGAATTTTGACCACCTGGGGGGGGGGGGGCTTAAAATATATATGCCATGCATTCCCAGGCACAACAGCACTCTTTTTAGGGTCATCAAGACCCCTATTTTAATTAAAGCAGAATTTTCACCACATTTAAATTTCATGCCAGTATTCCTTTATTATCTCTTCAGAATCACGTACAAAAGTCACTACGTGTTAGAGATGTATCTTATGTACGTTTCAATAAACTTACAATTAATCCAGTGGCATCTTATAAGTAAGGGCTTTTGACATCGAGATACGTGAGGCTCAAGCTAGGTACAAAGCCAGCACAAGGAAAATCCTATGCATGTTTTCTTAACACTATGTAGGCTTTCGCACACAGTGAGGTTTACCAGGCAGCATGCTTTATAACGCTTACTTCAGTGTAGAGTGTCAATCTGTCGCGTTTCGCAGTTCACCTCCCTGCGCATTTCATCCATCACAAAAACAGAGCACAATGTCGGTCACCGTCATTGTGCTCTGTTTTTAACAACCTAACAATAGCTTTATAAACCTAACAATACGCTTACATACTAACTTGTCATTGACATATAATATACGTGTTTACGGCAAGACTCAAATGTCAAATTTCAGACCACTGAGAACCATTTTGTTTTAAAGCTGTCATAGTGGTTTCTCATTATTTCAGACAACATGTATCACTTTTTTTAACTAACGTTGTGTTGGCCAAAAGGCCGCACATACATTGAAAAATATTCAATTACCCCGTAGGACACATCGCCACAGCTTTATTCTTTCATCGGGACGTTTCGCTGGAGATGCCAATCTTGGATATTGAAATAGGAGAAATTATGAACGTATGAAATACACGGTGTGTCGTGCATCTAACGTCCCGACTGGCTGTCTTGTGCTCTTCAAGGCTGCAACATCACCTATTCTATTTTCACGCCTAGAAGAAGGACACTGTGCTGGTCGCAACATCGGCTCCAGCGAGAGCACGTGTTGAAGGGTTACGCATCACTTCAAGCTTTTATCTTATCTGAAATTCTGATTGATTTAAATTTTTGTTGCAAACAGAATAATTAAAACAGCTTTCTTATCAGGAAGAAGTGATGCTTTATTGCCGCATCTGACCAATAGTTCATAAAATTGAATAATGGATGCGTGTTAGCCTGTCGCCAGTGGGCAATATGGAAACCTACGATATTGAGGAACACCACTGCGAAGATAATTATCGTCATCGCGATACTCATTCGCAACTCGCATGTTGCCCAACGACGCCTGCTGCACGTCGGTCACGACCGAAGAATGGTCTGGCGATATCCTAGGTCGTTGAGAT
>WOVY01014559.1:260000-343165 GCA_013436015.1 Rhipicephalus annulatus | reverse complement strand
GTTACACTATCAGACAGCGTCTCCTGCAGTAGGATCACTTGCGGCTTCTCGCTGTGAGAGCGGACAAATTGCTGCAGGGTGCCCCTTTGCTAAGGATCCCCCTGCAGTTCCATTGCCATATACAATTCCAGCGTGCGAGGCCATACTGATCATTGGAGGTGGTGCTCCCTGACCCTGCCGTCAGGTTCTGTACAGAAGCAGCTGTACTATTCGAACTGGGGATACTCATGGGAATGGGCGCCGATAAAGGCGTTCCCTTCTGGAAAGAAATCCGGGTGAATCCTAGCTGCTCCCCTGATATTGGGGCTCTGCACCATAAGGCCGGCGTTCTGTAATTGATTCTCCACACATTGAATTCTGCATGTTGAATATCTATTTTCTGATCCATAACTGTGAGACGTTGATCGACCGCCGAGAAACGCTCATTAAGTTTGTGATCTCAAGGCAAATTGAATTTAGAGTCTCCTTAATTTCAGATTTAGCTTAGCCTGCACATTCTCGGCTGAAGTCGCAGCCTTACGCTTGGCTGGGGTTACCCGAGGGGCCCGCTTCCACGACCATGGGAACCTCTATGGGTTGAGGAGAGGGGAGAACCTACACACGGAGAAGCAGATGCCAGAGTAGCTTGAGATGTACTGACACGTCTAAGCTCAGCCATTTCGGCTCTCAGCGACTCAATAATGCTGCGCATTTCGGCATTCTCCTTCCTAAGCTGATTTAGCTCCGCTAGACCATGCTCTGGCGCAGTGCCCCCCGTTACCTTTCACACCTCCTCCGCTGCGCACCCGTCAGCCCAGGAGCCACCCTGCATCTCCGGTTGGGGTGGGGCTTTGGAAACGGACTGTGCCATGCGGGTCCCTGGACTGGCTCCTCGAGTGCGATGGGCCTCTGGATTGGGACGACGACGATCTCTGGACCGGGGACTTGGCTCGGCCTTTAGACGAAGTTCCCTTTCGCTGGCCTTGGGAGCGACTTCTGGACCGAGATCTGGATCTGGACCGACTGCTTGCCTGTTGCGATGAGTCACGGCTGTCCCACCCCAGTTGCAGCAGAACGACTGTTTGAACTGGAGTTGCGGTGTGCAGGTGCTCACACCCTCGTCGGCGTTAAGCAGGTACCGTTTGCTGACTACGACGCTCTGATTCCGCACGGCGCTCTCTTCGCCGCCTTCGCAAAATAAATGGAAGCTGAAACCTTTGCTGGCAACTTTTATCCGTCGTGGCGTGTGGGCCACCACAGAATCCACAGGTCGGGGAACATTGATGGTTCTCATCAGGGTTGTTGATTCCGCACCTCTTGCACACAGCTTCGTCCGGTGTCGGACAGACGTCCGCCCCTGGTGCCCGAGTCTGCCACAGGCATAGCAGCAGTCATGCTGCCGATGGTAAAGCGAGCATCTGACCAGCGCTGTGCCGAAATAAATGAAGTTGGGAACTTTGTAGCCATCGAAGACAATAACCACCGTCTCAGTGTTCTTAATACGTCTGACTCCCAGAGCCGTGGGGTTTCATTTCAGTAAGGATTGCTCCTCTCCAGCTCCGTCTGGCTCTCCGATGCGTCAATCTTACGGATGACCCCTGCAGGTCTCATGCGGGGCAGCCTCGTAAGTGTTGATGTCATACTTCTTCATTCCCAATGTAAGGCAGCTCATCCTGAGGTAAGAGTCAGCGTTCGCACGGGACGCCGTGCTAATAACTATGATATTTTGCGTTGCATTCGGGCAGACAATGTCCTGACTGATGAGCGTGGGTACAATTCCAGCCGCCTCTCTGCGATTGCCCGGCCAAGTCTAGCTGAGCCCGCCTTCTCAACATCCAAGCCACCCCTTGGACGGACGATAATCTTCCAGTGCTCGCTAGGCAGTCGAGGCATTCTCGATGATTTGATAACTTGATTCTTCAAGTGTAGAGCTTTTCTTGTAGCACTGAAATTGCCCCTGGCATTCTCGCCGCACGCCGTGGCACGCTCTGTAGCACTGGCGTTCGTGCGCCTCGAGCTTTTCTTCACCGCGGCGGAACGCCAGCCGTGTTCCTCACCAAACTCTTCCGGAGGGAGTTCATCACCGTCCATAATAACAGCCGCACCGTCCAGCATATTGGCTCAGCAGGTGGAACGAAGGGCGCGTCCAAGGAAGGGCGCGTCCTGCCCGGCAGACGCCAACTCGGCGTTTGGTAAGCACGCGAGGCGTAGTCGGTGGCGTAAAAGTCCGAAAAATGCTCAAAAATGAACCTACCGGTGAAAGTCCGCTACCGACGTGAACCTTGGCAGCTTATGAGTCGACTCGTAGCAAGATCTTGAGGCACAGCACACGAAAAACCACAAAAATCATTTGCTGAAGCGGGAGCCCAAAGACCCCGGACTGCTCCGTTCTGCGCCACCTGGCGTTCCCTTAGGCGCAGTTCGCGCTGAGCATTCTTGATCCAGCGTTTGTGACCGAGAACCGAATCAAGCACAAGTGAAAATAAGAAACGCGTGTTGCACTATGTAGTTTTTGTTTCCTTTGATCTTTATATTATCTAATTAGATGTGTCATTGGATATTGTCTGATTGGACAGGCTGTGAGAGACGTGGCTCTGATCAGGAAGGTTAAGGTTGGCCCCAGCGGTGAACGGAGTGAACAAGGTCTCGTTCGCTGAGCTTCTGAGCTTGGAGTTCGTTCGGTGGTTTGTCCTAGACTCTAGACTTGGGAAATTGGCCCAGTGGTAGTTTCTGAGCGATATTATTACTATCATTTAGACAATTTCAACCGTAATAATGGCTAATTCGTTGCCTTAACAAAGGCACAGCTCTTGGTCAGCCTTTTTGCGTAATGATGAACTGCCATTAGAATCCTTTTTCGGCAGTGATTTTACCAGCATCACTGCTTCGCTGGTGCCTTCTTCTCTTAGACAATTTATCTCACTGGACAACCCAAACGCTGTCCAGCTGGAGCTTGGAGCTACAGGTCACGACATCGCACTATCAATTGATAAGCGACATACGACAGTTTGGAAGAGGTGGTGTGGTATGTAGATAGTCGGATCCCTCATGGGTTGCGGACCTTCTAAAGTGCAAGGCGTTTGCGTTGGTTTCGGTGAATGCGTTCATTTCGCCTCATTTAGCACGTACAAAGGGAATTGTTCGAGGAGTTGACTCTCGACTGTTGCTGAACGAGACACTTGAGAAGCTGTCGGATGCTGGCGTCATAGCCGCGTACCATTTTAACCGCGTAATGATTGGTGAGAAAGTTCCCACATAATTGTTTAATGCCTCCTTTGTCGGTACTTCTTGCCCATCTTAGTTGAAAATACGGCCACGTATTTTTCGAGTAAAACGCCTAGGTTTTTTCCTTTTTAATGCCGTAACTGCTGGCGTTTTAGCCACAGCGTGGGGGGTTGCACACCAAGTTTCCGATGCCGTGCTTGTGGTGCTGAGCATCCCTACAGTGTTTTAAACTACTGATATATAAGAGTGCTGTCTGTGATGACGAAACCATACGGCCGATTACTTAAATTGTCAGGCAAGGTCAAAAGAAACCCAGCTGCTTGAAATTATAGATAGGCAAAAATATTGACGATTGGAATCTATTGCTGTCGTCAAAGATTGGACCTTCGGATATGCTGGCCTTGCTGTGAGGCAAGACTAAATAATTGAGTATTTTGCAACTTGTTGAGTCAGCAGTTGAAAGCATTATCGAAGGCGATGGGTCACATAATCACTACTGTAACTGAGTGTGTCTCGCAAGTATTTTTCTTTCAAGTGAGACAGCCACTTTCAAAAGCTGCCGCACCGATGACAAGCTGACATCTTGCGCGACAACAGCAGCAGACGCAGAGGTGTCTCATTTCGCGCCGCAGCACGAATATCAGGCAGATCCAATGCATGCTGTAATAGAACCTTCCACCTCGAATCAAAAAGAATTTCCGGATCAGATGGAAATTAGCCATTATAGCAGGCGTCAAAAGCGCACTTGGTCCCCAGTAAAATCTCCGTCCTCCAGTTCTAAAAACAAAGAGGCGAGTCTAATACCACTCAAACTCATAAAGAAAGTATTTGAAGCAGTTGCTGCCGAAGTAATTCGCCCATCTGCATAGATACTTTGAAAGTTCGGCAGTGTAAATATCTTTCTTTGATTTCAGCTTCAACAGATTTACTTTGCTTAGTTAATCACCTAAATCTCGACATAACAACATTGCACGAAACGTAGCCTATGCTTATAAAATCTATCATTTTAAAAGTTTTTCAATATTTCTGTTAGATGAGCCTTCACTAGGAAGGGGTGTAATGACGCTAATATCGAACTAATTTTGCCACAGAGCAAATCTTGCTTTTCAGTCTACGTCCTTGGACTATAAAAATTCTCGCTATTGCTCTCAACATGCCAGAATGCCGCTTTTTGTATTATAAATGCACGTTTCTCCTCGGGCGTACACAATAGACAACAGAACAGGCGCTATGCAGGGTCAGCCGAGTTTCGAGAAACTCGGCATCTTTCCAAGCTCTTGTGCCACCCCCTTAAGAACGAGCCAACAGTACGAAAAGGTCAAATCAACCCTTAGTGCACTGCTTTTTATAGGTCACAATAGAACCTGTCACCTCGCAAAGGATGGTCGACTAAGTTGGGCGGTGTTTTCAAACCAGAGGCATCTTCTTTCATTTGTTTGTCGCTCGACTAAATGCAGAAGAGCCCCCATGAGTAAAAGTGTCAGAAACGTTTCGTGAAAATATTTTTTATATTCACGGGGTGTTAAAATTTATTTTGAAGCTTTTCATGCCTGCACTAAATCTATTTTAGAGTTATCAGCATGGTGGCCTCTGAGATCATTAGCGGCCAAGCATCTTACAACATCGCTGCTGCAGCAGTACCCGAGACCACGCGTTCATCATTATGGACAGCCTGTACATTCTAGTGGGCTACGCAGCCGGTGCGCATCGTCTTTGTTGTCATCACCCGCTAGCACCCTAGAACGCGCGCCCAGTCAATAAACTATTAGGAACGAACCTCCTAAACGGTGGGTCTGTCCCCCCTAGTTCGTGGGACGTGACCGCCCAGCTGGTGACTCACTCAGCAGGTGTGGACGAACGGAAATACAGACACACGATTCACGGTTTATACCAATAAACCCTCCGAAACATCGCCCCACTCATCATCATTCACTCACTGGATATATGCTGTGATTTTTCAGCAGGACGGTGTACTTGGCTACTCAGTCCAGGACATGCTATGATGAAGCTAACTACACCAAGTCGTGGTAAGGCCGAGGTAATTAGGCCAGATGTTAGGAAGACAGTTCTAATGAAGCCATCTAAAGCTAGAACTGGGTTAACTGAAGCATGCTAGTTGATGAGCCAACTAAACTACGCTCATTAACGAAGCTTTGTTAGGAGAAGACCAAATAAAAGCTTGCTAATTAACCCTTACTAATATCATTACAATTAGTGTCATGCTAATCAGGATTGCGTTGAATAGATTCATACTCAGCATGGCCTCGGTAATTTGGGCCGATATAATTACCCTTCAATTAAAGCCTTACCAATGAAGACAAGACAGGACAGTGTAACGGTCGTTAAGCTGCATCAAATTAGTACAACCAAAATTGAGACAGAACTGATGTGGTCTTCACTGCGAAGCCGCCCATGCACATAAGTAGGCAACCAAGTTAAAAAGCTGCAAGTAGCTAGGTAATCACAAACTCCTCCAAGGCTCCAGCCTTGCACAAGTAGTGTAAGCTCACCAAAATATCTTATATTCAAACAAGATATCGCTTAGCGTTCACCGCATCAAACCCTTGACACTCACACCGGCGCCATAACAGTCAGGAGTTGAACTCCGCCCTTTTAGCATCAATGAGTTTGTATCCGAGTTCACGCGTCCATCAGTTTGATTGACAGACGCCCGTGGCGAATATTGGGTACGCCCACCACGTTTGCTCTTGCCGAGGAGCAGTTCACGGTGAGCACCACGATTGCTCTATCTGCTTTATCGCGCTGACTATGGACACACACACGCAAAGTAAAAGTGATATTACCAAGCGGCTACGATGCGAGCACCCCTGGGCCCTGCTGACCACCTGTCCTTATTTCAGGGGCGAAGCTCCTCAGGGTGTGGGTCTGTCTATCCTCCAATGGGGCATGTAGACACCGGTGGCACATGCCCGAAAGAGCAGTCCTTAAAATGTCCGCTAAATGGTCGCACTTGTATATATGACGAATAAATGATGAGAATACGTGAGATGGCAGTACTTGGAGTGTTCGCTAAGTAGACGGACGGACAGACGAATGGACATACAGATGGACGGACTGTTGAATGAACAGAAAAACAGAGGGTAAGACGCGTGGACGGATGAACAGATGGACGGACGGACGGGCGGATGGACGGACGGACGAATGGACAGACAGACAGACAGACAGACAGACTGACGGGGGCACGGCCACACGAACAGACGCATGGACAGACGGATGGACAAATGGAAGAACGGACGTACGGGCAGACGCATGGATAGACGCATGGACGGATGGGTGCACTGACGGTAACGTAGATAGACGGACGCACGGATGGGCGCATGAATGGACGGAAGCAAGAACGAATGATCGAACGAAACCACGGACGGACTGACAAACGCTTTGCCCCAGCAATCATCGTTCACTGCGTGGATATGCAGTGATTTTTTTTATCTGCAATACTTAATAGAAGCGAAACAAGAAGCACGAGATTGCTGCGTGTGCGCCATAGCTGCCTTCGAGAGTGGAAAGTTTCATGCTGCAGGTGTAACGAAAGAACATGTGTGAAGAAGGGCGCATACCGCAAAAACGCCCGTGGTAGGTGTATGTTGAGTTGGCGAAAATACAGCACGACAATCACGCTGATGTTGATTGATTGATATGTGGGGTTTAACGTCCCAAAACCACTATATGATTATGAGAGACGCCGTAGTGGAGGGCTCTGGAAATTTAGACCACCTGGGGTTCTTTAACGTGCACCCAAATCTGAGCACACGGGCCTACAACATTTCCGCCTTCATCGGAAATGCAGCCGCCGCAGCCGGGATTCGAGCCCGCGCCCTGCGGGTCAGCAGCCGAGTACCTTAGCCACTAGACCACCGCGGCGGGGCGGATCACGCTGATGTCGTTACACCGCTAGAATGTTCAGTGAGTGGCGGCACTCATGTGCGGCTCGCATGTGGTGTTTCTTTATAACCGCCGCTAATGCCCCACACGCGTTTCGAACGTCACGCGCGTTCGTGTAGCCACTTTAAAGACAATAGTTTCTCTTGGGGACCTTCAACGCAAAAATTTTGGCCTGTCTATTTGTATGCCCTAAACAATTCCCTAAACGCTACTGAACAATACCCTAAAAGGCCGACCCCATCCTCAGCGCGCACCAATATTGCTCAACATTCAGCGTTCATACTTGTGCGATTGTGCGCATATCTGGGGCACCATATCCACCCGCCAATAATCTGTATGTGTGTCTTTATACTAGAAAAGGCATACATAAGTAATAATAGGGACCGTAACGTTTATCACGTTGCGCTCACAATGCAACGTTTGCACGAAAAGGCAAGTGTTTCCAATGCTTAGATTACACGACAACGTGGTGGCACCTACTCGTCGCCTTGCGTTCTACACCTTATTGTCTCCGAGACGAGCGCGCATGCCACGTGCTTCATTTTCCAAGATAACTGCTAGATAACGCTCATGAGTGACGTATGACGTGACTTGATGCGTTCGTTCGCCTACGCTGCACGCTCAAGGTGCTCTAGCGCAGTGCCTCCAGAATACCATTCACCCATTTTCCTGCACAGAACATCAAATAAACGTTTTGTTCACTCTCTGCAGACGCAAGACTGTCGTCTTTTGATGACATTTACAGTGTAACATGAAGACACGGGGCCAATGTTTTTTCAAAGCCACTATAGCGTGCTCCGCACTGCCTTCATGCCACGGCTAGAGTGACCTAGAAGATGGGGGAGTGTCTAAGCGCCGCGCCAATACATGGGAAGAGTGAGGACCTTTTTCCGTGAACTTTCAAGCCGCAGCGTTGTCGTGCCAGACCCGTGGGCTTTTCCCGCAATGAAAGCCGCGGCAAAGCGGCGGGCGTCTTCTACGCTCTTGATATTTTTGCGACTGTTAGCCAACATTGCGATGATTTTGGTGATTTTGAATATTATATCCCTGCACTGTAATACTGCATTGGCTCACCACGCGTAGAACGAGTTTGTGTGGAGCGAAAGGGAGGTGCGGTTTGTTTACGTCTAGCTGGTTGTCACTGGTCCCGTCAATTCGGGAGGCGATCGCTGGGCTAATTTCAAGGGCCGAAGTATCGGCCCCCCGAACCGCACCACGAAAGCGCGGACAATCTAGAAGTGGTCCTATTTGGCGCGCCAGCGGATGCCGGCTGTGGCCCAAAGAACAAGTCAGAGCTGAGAGTTGATAAACAAAAAAATTACATTCTCAGTTATGGCAGATCAAAACGATACACAAGTATGCACACCCGACAATAGTTAAATACAATATGTCACCAATCAAACAATGTACTGCACACTACAATCAACCACACTCGAAACAACGGACACAGACAACAATACGCACTACAATGCAGTCGCATGCATCGAACAACCAAGACACTTAAAGACTAAAGAGTTAGAAAACTCATTCAGTCCAAAGTTCTTGAAACAAAAGTCTGGATGATACTCTTCGAAGAATCACTCACTCAAAGTTCAGCGTTGTTCTCGTTCCGATGCCCCCGAAGTTTCTCTTCCAGGAAACCTCGCGTCTTCAATTGGCCGCTCTCCAAGCTTCAAACTTCTTCGAAGGAAACACGTCGGCTTCACACACGCAGCTGTTGCCACGCGTCTTCGCTTGATAGCGGTAGACACACATTCTTGCCTGTAGCTCGAGTCTACACCCCTCAGGCGGAAATCCTCTTCTTCTCCTCCTTTGTCACGGAAGACAAAAGGCTTCGCCCACAAGGCGGAACACCCTACGCACTCTGGCGCTAACTTCCTTCTTCTCCTGCTTTGTCACCAAGGACAGAAGCTTCGCCGACAGATACGGCGGAATACCCTACGCACTCTGGCGTTAACTTCCTTCTTCTGCTGATCTCTCATCTCGGCTGCTCGATTAAATACCTTCTGCGCGAGATTCCAGAAAATCCTCATCATTTCGTCCGTGCAATGCACAGTGAAGGCTGGGGAAAGGGCGAGACGGTACGAGGGCCTCCCGCGACGGATGACGCAACCCTGCATCACCACGCCCCTTTCCATCGAGAACTCTCTAGGGCTTTATCGGCTGCCGATGCGAGGAAGTTCGTTGGCGAACCTACGCTTCCGAGGGGAGAGGGACGCGCACCCGGGGAGTCTTTCGATGCTTGTTTTCTTTTTTTAACGTTGTCCTCCGGCGCTTCGTCGCGAGAATTTGGCGGCGCGTCCTTTTTTGAGCGCTCGTTTTGTGACACTGGTATATCACCGCAATGGTACACACATACTCGGCCATCTCAGGAATGCTTTCTGGACACACTTTATTATGAGCGAAGGAGGCTTAAATTAGTTACGTGCGGAATGACGACTGTATTCGTGCTAAAGAAGATAATAAGCTAGATATCATTTAAATAACCATTAAAACGTAGCAGGTGTGTGCGCAGTAAGTGGCTAGTTCATGCTAATGCGTCTGAAACCTCTTTTATTTTGTGCGTTGCATTTGTTTTCTAAGTCTTCCTCCTACCGTAAGGTTTTTCAGGATAGTTGAAAGCCTTTAATAGCTCAAACGAAGCGTTATGTGCGCGTTGGTGTGGGCGTGGTACCTAACAAAAATTAAGTGATTGGCGTATGTCTGGCGTCTCGCTAAGTTAGTTTATGATCGGCAGCATTGTATGACTAACATGACTAATCAGTGACAAGATCAAGAACTGGACCCGTTTACTTTCTACGCCACAATTAACAATAACGACTCGCAAGCTCCCTAACTGTGCTGTCGCCTGAGACAGCTTGATGGGAAAGACGCGTTGTTTTCCTTCCGTCAATCAATTTTTTTTTCGATAAGTCGATAAGCTGTTCCCCGCAAGTTTTCTGTATCGAACGTAGTTTGGCACTTCCTGCGGTATCTCAAGTAAATTAATTCAAGCTTCTACACTTCACTTTGTTTTGCACTGCATCCGTGATTGGTTGGCCGTAGACGAAAACATTGTGAAGCGACGATGCCATAATGAGGTGACATGATGGCGCCACAAACTTTGGTAACGCTTATGTCATGGTGACGTCATCACGTGATAATGTTTTCCATGACTCGTACACACAGGTGTGCTCGCAGAGGGGGAAGGCGTCTGTAGTCTCCAAAGTGGAGGAGGGGGGGGGGCAAAGTGATCACTTGCATATATTGACAATATATGGAGGGGGTGCTGCGACACGTCTGAGGCGGGCTGAAAGTCAGCCCCAAACGTTAACATATTAGGTGTTGGGGCACTCTGCCATGAATTGTCACCCCATCCACCCTGACGGGGAGCCATGTAGTCGTGTGCGCACACCTATGCTCGCACGTACTGTTGCCACCGAGGCAGGACAACGATGCCAACGTCAATTTGCGCGTTTCAAAAAAAATCCAAGGCTTTAGTCCTAAAGTATGCCGTGTGGGCCCATTTGTCTCAACCGTACGATGTAAAAGTGGTCATCACCTATCTCGTTTACAACTTACCCAAAGATTTCGAAGAATTGAGTGTATTCTTAAGATTTCTACAAAAAATATTAGGTACACAGAGAAACAAGACAATATATATAAATGAACTCCATGGTACGAGCGAACGTCAGAAAACAAGCGTACGTACGGCATTAATTACTGACATGGCTTTCGCCGTGAGTTATACAAGCGTAATACTCAGCGAGGTTTAACGTGTCAGTAACTTTATGGATTTATTTCCTATACTCGATGTTTCGAGCTTCATAATTATACATCGCTACCAATAATTAAACAGTCAGGGTAATGAAAACGGATGACTAATAACAAGAGAATATTTTTTTTCATGTTTTACCTTTTTCAAAAATTTTCAAAGATGCAATTCTTCTAGATAAAGACAATCCCGACGCATAATTGACCACATGATATGTAGGATTTACCGTCCCGAAACCACCATAAGGCTATAATAGATGCCGTAGTGGAGGGCACCAAGAATTTAGACCACCTGTGGTTCTTTACGCACACCAAAGTCTGAGCAGACGAGTCTACAACATTTTCGCCTCCATCAGAAATGCAGCCGCCGCAGCTGGATTTGATCCCGCGACCTGTGGGGTCAGCAGCCGAGCACCATGGCCACTAGGCCTTCATGGTGGGGCGCATAATTTATCACTGATCACACTGAAACATACAGTTGTTATACTTGTTTAAATGGAACATTTTAGGGGCGAAGCTCCTTATAGCGGCACCCATTCGTCCCTCGTATTCATAGTAGTAGTCGTAGTGTGTAGCCAGTCTTACATTTTGACCTCCAAGGTGGTGCCGGTTAGAGATTTCTTCTGTGCGTTGTTGAACAATAAAAAATTCGCAGCGTGCGCATGACTTAAAAGCCGAATTATCCTGTCTCTCATTTCTCCTTAGCAGCAATTGACATGTACAATGAGCACTATTTGACAAGAAAGGGTTGCTACGTTATACTCGCTGGGTGTAACCGCCTTGGTTTTAGAAAGGTTTAGCGAGCGTTGGGCCGCAGTGCCATGAATACAGTGAACTAGCATATACCATGAACTCGAGGTGGTTAAAGGTGGGATATAGACACGAAGCGCAAGCCGTAAGAAAGTGTGCGTGTGCCACCTCTCGTTTAGTCCTTGGAATGTCTGCTGGATGGTGGTGCATATGAGGAATATATGATGAAAAGATGTGAGATGGTGGTACATGGAGTGTCGAATAGATAGACGAACGGAGACACAGATGCATGGACGGACTCACGGATGGCTGCACCGACGGATGGATGCTTGGACAGTCGCAGGGGCGGATGCATGGACGAACGCAGGGAGGGACGCACAGATGGACGTGTGGACGTACGAACAGAAGCACGCACGGACGGGCAAATGGACGCAGGAACGGTCACACAGATGGATGCATGGACGGACAGAAGCAAGAATGAATGGACGGACGGGTGCTTCACCCAACTGTCCATCACTAACTCCGTAGATATGCTGCCATTTTTTTTCTATGCTAGGGCGCGTGGGAAATACGTATTTCAACAATTTCCTGAAGTGACTGAACATCTTTAGAACTGTAGTTGCTCGATGTATTTTGGTACAGTAAGCTAATTTGCACAGCGAAAGTGCTGCTGTTTGTATCTTTAATTTACCATTGTGTGGATATACTTAAGACACTTTTTTATTTGACGCGTTTATTGGATAAACATGGAATGAAATGTGTTATTCTGGCACTGCTCTTCTTTCGAATGTCTGAATTCAAAACAAGCTTGACGCATGGCAAACATTGTATCTGTACGCTAGGTGTAATAAACGAAATAATTTAAAAGATATTGCAGTAGTACGGCCGTATTTCTTTTCTAGTCGTTCTCTCTTCTTAAACTGTAGTAGTTAAGGCTAGCAAGTTATCTATAATGACATGTGTGTGTAGCTGCGAAACACCGGCGACGATGACTGATAATCCCGTGAGGGTAAGCCAAGCGTTCACTGCACGCAAGTATTACAGCTGACTGAAAAAGTAATTTACTCTATTAATAACTCGTATTTGTTTCATGAATGGTGTTATTACTCGCTTGCCCGTGCGGTTCAGGTTGTTTACGTTCTTTCCTTTCATGTAAAGCGTCTTTCCGCCCGCATAGCTACCAAATTTGCGTACTCGAACTCTCGCACCAGAACATGAGCGCGTTGGTGCCCTTTCAACGATCAGTTTTTGCGTTCCCTTGCTGCCCCTTGCACTAATCCAACTCTTAGCGATATGCGAGCTCTATTCCACACCTTATTATAAAGTTGAGCATGCTTCAAGTGCCCTGCGTGCAAATACAGCACAAAAACTACCGCAGGTAGCAGATGCCCCTCGCTTTTCGCGCGCTTCCAAGTGCGGAAAGCCCACGAGTCCGGTGCATCAGGGGCCCGGCCCGGAAGTTTACAGCAAAATGTCCACGCGGGAGCCGGCACTTTGGACACTCCCCATATTCTTGGTCACTCTACTACGGCCGCCACAAGCGACCTCGGAGCTACCTCGGCTGGCCGAGAAGCTCGGGCCATCCTGCATTGCACCCTAGGACTGTGTCCTAACTAGATGAAAAAACGAAATAATTCTTACCGTTTAATTCGACCGCCATCACGTGTCATGGGTTTATATAACAGACTCTTCTAGTACTCTTCCGCGGGACGGGATTACGCATAAAAGCTTTACCCGCCTAAATATTAGGCAGCCTACGTGTGTTCGCGGTCGAGCACGATCAGTGTTAGATCTGACGTTCTATAGCTCAAGAGTTCCACTGAAGTCCTGGAGAAAATTTGATTTCGCTTCAAACAGTGATCACCTTCCGGAATACTTTAAAATAAAGTGTCCCATTAAATCGTTTGAAATAAAAACTAGAACATTGGTCAATTACAAAACGTTTTAAGACTTCTTGCGTTCCAATACTAAGGGAGCATTCAGTGATAGAAATGAAGACCTTGATAAGAACGTTCTTTCTGTTTTAGAATTATCGAAAAACACTTCGGAATTTGTGATTACGTCGGCGTCAACCAAGAGTGCTTGACCCAGTCGATGATGTAACACGGAGTGTATGCGGGAATCCAGAAGGAGAAAAGCTGCAAGGGGGAAATCTTTTACGAAACCAGAGCCCACAAAGTTGGAAGAAATACCAGCTCATTGCGGCAACATTCAAACGTACAGTGTGACGCGCGGAAGAGGAATATAATAAAAATATCTTGGTCTACCTGTGCAAATAGAAAAGTAATAGAGCACTATTCCATTTCCTACGTTGTACAAAGAAAACTTCAATGCCAAGAATTGTGGACTCAGTAGTATACACCTCACAAGCATAACGACACACATTAAACCAACTAGTTCAGGGATTAAAAAGTCAATACACAACGTGCCTTCCCACATCTGTTTATACACCAGCAATTTTTGAGCGCACAGCAGTACCGCTTTCTGAATTAGATCAGGATATGTTAAGCTTGCCAAGATAGGCGCGAGGGCCTGATGAAATTACGAACGCCATGCTGAAAAAAATATATACAGAATACCCTCATAATAAACTACTCCATTAGAAAGGCGTGGATGGCTGATGAGTGCAAGATTGCTAAAATCATACTGCTACTTAAAAACGAGGTGGCTGGATATAATATGAACATTATAAGACCAATAGCATTATTATCATATGTTGTGAAACTTGTAGAAAAGCCTGCTTCTTTGTCATATAATAAACTTTGCTTATGAACGACAACTGTTGAGCCCCAGCCAAATTGACTTTAGATCTGGTCATTCAATCTGAAAAGCGCACATAGATCTCGAAAGTCGGGTTCACATTGCCCGGAATAAAACAACAGCACGCTGCCTTAGTTACGTTATACATCTGCAAAGCATACGAGATTGTCGAACATTCTGTATTAATAAATCGTTTACGGGGCCATGAACTCCCTTCATATATCATACTAGTGTGACAGAAGTGTTAAACAAAAGTGATTTTTTGCGTTAAAGATGGCTTTTCTTCCTGCAAGCACACGCAGATATGAAGCGTGCCGCAGGGATCATTACTTCTACCAGCAATATTTAACATCTTGATGTGTGCTATTCTTATTCGATAAGGCTGCAGACTTCTGTTTTTGCAAACAGCAGAGCTTTTTTTCTTTTTGCTATGGCTGCTGAAATATATCGCCTTTACAATACTTTATAGCCGTACTTGAGTGAACTCGAGAATAGGCTAGACGGAAAACAGTCAAGTTTTATTACGAATAAGTGAGCTATTCTAGTTTGTCGTGTTAGTAATTCGGTGAGAATATCTCCGATTTACAAGCTACAGAAGATCCGGCAAGAGAATTCAATAAAATAGCTCGGATATATAATGACCAACTAAACTGGGAGCTTCACATTTAGTATATCACAACATATAGAGTATGGGCAATGGGTGTATTGCACAGGTTGAGCAGCCGCAGAATGGGTATGAAAAGAAAGGCACTCTTGATGGTGTACAAAATAAACTTACGGCTGGTATTCGAATTCGGCTGTGTTCTGTTTTTTGTGCGCTAGCATGCAAGCTTCGGCCACTGGTCTTATTAAAGCGAGAGGCTTTACAGCTGTGCTTAGGCCTTCCAAAATGTGTTGCAAATGCAAAATTGTACATGGAAGCGAAAACGCCACCACTGTTAAGCCGATTCAACCTACTTACGATGCAGGCTTTCTTACGGTTGTACAAAAATATTTTTCATCTCCAATGCTGATTAAGTGTTCTCCGAGCACTGGCAGATTCCGCAAGCCACAAATTATATTTGTACAAACACAACTCGACTCCCTAAATGTACAAATTCTGGGTGTGCATCATTTGACGATGCAACCTGAATTCATACACTTTTCTACCGCGACATTTTTCTGAACCATGTGAAAATCTACCTGACAAAATGTTAAATTGAATGGTACAAAAGCACCTAAATATTATGCCAGCGAATGTGGATATTGCAGTAGATGCATCGCAAACCGAGGAAAAAGCTGGCATAAAAATAATATGCCCTGAATTCCAGTGTGTTTTTTTACGACTGCCTGATTTTATCCTAGTTTTTATAGCCGAGTTCATGGCCGTAATATTAGCTATCGAAAAGCTAACCAGTACAATTACAGTAGTAACAATTGTCGCTGAATCATTATCTGTGTATTCTTTCTATGCACCTGATGAAACGCCTGTACTAAAGCTTTTCAGAATACTAGCTATTCAATGTCTCTACTTATTTGCGTTCTAGAACACAAGGGTTTGTTTTCAAACGAAAGCGCTGATTCTTTAGCAATGGTGGCGCTTTTGGTGCCAATCATTCCGCCTTTCCCACTGAAAGTATACATTGCAATTTCAAGATTCCGCACGCTAACAATAAAAAAATGCTTATCAGGCCCTGTCTTGACAGCTTCTCCAGAATATAGGCACCTATTAATTCCCTTTAACAGTGAGTTGCCGTGGTCGAGAATAATTCAAATGGTTATAACCAAACTGCGCAGACGGGTTACTTCTCTCAACTTTTACTTGCATAGAGCAATTCAAGCGCTTTCTCCTCTGTGTCTCTTCTGTAAGGAGGAGGAAACAATTAGACATTACTTTTTATCCTGTCGCTGGTAAACGTCATTGAAGAGAAGATTCATAGCACTATCTCTTCAAAACTTGGGTGTGAAAGTATCCGAATCAGTTGTTCTTCCTTTTGGCGCCTGTACTCTAGGCTACAGTCACAGGAATGTTTACTACTCCATAGAGTGATTCATCAGTCAGCCTGAATGAATATTGAGGTAAATTCTGCCTCATTTTGAACATTTCAATACTAATATTCTGTAATTGAGATTGTTACATTCGCTATTCCTAGCTGTAATGGGCACAGAAAATTACAAGTGTAAGGAAAACAAAGAGGGGATATCTCTTATTTCTCAAAAATTCGTGTCTATGGTACAATCGATTAACTGCACTGCCGTAATAAGTGAATCCTGCACTGAAGAAGCCTATCAGCTACTTTTGACTACAGTTATTCAATGCATTAACGAATGCATGACGGTACATATCATAGCTAGTCATTTTATTAATCCCAGAAAACCTTGGGTAACAAGGGCGCTACTTCGATGTATTTTGAAGAAAAACCAGCTTCACAAAAGAGTGACTTGTGAGCCATTTAACCCTGAACCTAAAATTTGTTTCAAGAAATATTCCAACACGCTTGCAGCTGCACTTAAATATGCAAAATTAGAATATTTTCAGAAAAAAAGCTTTGCATAATGGCAATGATACGAGGCGCAACTGGTAGGTCATAAACGAATTCCTAAATAATAAATGTCAGCAGATAAGGAAAATTAGAACTGAAGCAGAAACATACAGCCATCCAACTAATATTGCCAATGCGTTCAGTGAGTATTTTAGCAGTACCTGTGAATCTCTGAGAACTCCCCCATTAAGAACATTACCTCGCCAGCCTTATTCTTTCTTTATTCGACCTACGAATACAGAGGAAGTTATTCGTGTTATAATTCGCTCAGGTCCACGGGATATGGTCTTGACTTTGTTCATCCATCTCACATCAAGTTAGTCTCTAGTGAGCTATCTCCTGTCATTACAGATATTCTTAACAAGATGTTTAAAGCAGGCATATTTCCCGATTCTCTTAAAGTTAGTAGAATAACACCTCTTCACAGAAAAGATGATTGCGAACTTCTGATTAATTATAAGCCTATTTGCATTCTTCCATTTTTCAGCAAAATAATCGAGCGTCTTATGAATACAAAATTATAATCCTATCTGACAAAGTTTAATCTGTTGACATCTAAACGTACGGTTTTCGGGCTGGCTCTTCCACTGAGCTTGCACTGCTAACCCTCACCGATAAAATAAAAGGGGGAATCGACCAAGGCTCCGTAGTTGGAGGCTTACACATAGATTTAACAAAAGCTTTTGACACAATAATTACAAAAATCTTAAACATCCACTTGAATCGTAAGCCATAACTGGTCCTGCGCTTCAATTTATATCTAGGTATCTGTGCAATCGCACTCAAGTTGTTCAGATTGACGGTAAAATTTCAGCAGCTAAGAAAGTAAATCAAGATGTTCCCCAGGGCTCGATCTTTGGGCCGCTGCTGATTTTGCTATTCAGTATTGATATGCCTGATGTTTTGACCATTACAGACTGTATCTTATATGCAGAAGACACGACCATTTTTCCTTATGCTAATAATGTCGATGAGCTCAAACGAAGCATTAACGCGAATCTGCATAATATAGGTTACTGGTGTCGAAGGAACATGTTAAGAATTATTCCATCAAAAACTGTTTTTATATTTTATAATTCTTTCCCGACTGTACTTTCAAAACCTATATCTGTGCGTCTGGACGATAAATTATTTCCCATGTCTCACAGTACAGCGTTTCTTGGTGTAATTATTTCTTGACCGGCATATGAAATTCAATCTTTATGTGCAATTACTCATTCGCAAGATAATCTTTGGAATACGAGCCATAATCAAAAGTCGTTTATATTTTCAGCCACACATGATCCACTCCCTTTATCCTGCACATATTCACAGCCATTTATCTTATTGCATATCAGCCGGGGGTAACACAAATTTGACCAACCTCAACCAACTACAACGCCTACAGAATCAACCACTACGACTGATCGCTTTCAGCAATTTCTTAACCAATGCAATGCCACTTTATGAGAATTTAAATATACAACCTCTCTATCACCTCTTTCAGCTGAAGATATCAGTTGTAATGTATAGGCGTTTTCGCAATAATGTGCATAAAGATGGCATTGTCGTGGAAAACCTTGTAAAGAATAATATTACTGGGTTTTCTGAGCTTGATAACCGCCTTCTGCCTGAAGCTCGCAGAAACTACGGCGAGTTCATTACCGCATTTGCGGGAATCAAGCTGTGGAATTCCCTTCCTTATGTAACAAAATCATCAACCACAGAACAGGCATTCAAAAACCAAGTAAAGAGATATTTTTGCAACTGTTATCTGCATCTTAGTAAATGCTTTGAAATGTAGCAATAACAATTGCTACATGTTATATTATCCTTACGTTTTGTATTATACATTGTGCTTGTTTGTTCTTCGGAGTTTTCTTTTTGCCTTGCTAAACATAAATGTATTTTCTACTTTTATTTTATCGCACTGTGCTTTTGATTCCTTATTGGATACTGAAACAACCTAATGTATATTTTGTTTCTTCTACAGTTAAATCATGTATGGGAGCCCCCTGACAATTCCTAACTTTGGCGCTCCTTGTGTGTATTACCGATCCTGTACGCAATTTTCTGTAAACTGATATCGTTGTTGCATAAAACTTGAAATATTGCAAATAAACTGTTAAAGATAAACCTAACACTCGGCTAATCCCCTGCATTGGGTAGGAGCCATGAGAAGTGGTGAATAGGAAGAAGAAAGGGGATGTTTTGCAGGACAATGACATCGGGAGTCTCTTGAATACGGCGCAAGGTCTCTTGCTCGAGCATTCGATCAGCGACTGACCTTTGCCTGCTCTGAGGGTTTGGCCAAGAATTTAGTGATTGTGATTGATTTTGTTAATTTTTTTCATAAGCGTTTCTATAGTGTCCTAATTGATTAGCAAGTGTATTTTCATATAGTAGGACCAGGCAGATGCCGTTTTCCTCACCTGGACCACGGGCTTTCCTCTGGTCTGCTTCTCTTCCTTCACAGGAATTGCCAGTGGACTTGTTTTTACGAAACGGCATCTCATCCGTTCCTGTGGCATTGGTCCCATGCAACGATGGTATTATACGAATAAAGAATCCAAAAATGATTCAGACGGAGTTGAGAGCCGCTACAGCTCACTACCAAAACATCACAGAGGTCAGGCAGTTCGGCAAAGGTGGCGTTCTTTTCTTTTCGTCTGAGCAGCTCGGTGCTAGATACCTACTAAAATGATCGGTATTCGCTACCAACCCTGTGAGTGCATTCATTCCACTTCACCTAGCTTGTGTCAAAGGCCTTGTTCCTGGTGTCGATGTCAATTTGACCCCAACTGAGATATTAGATAAGCTTTCAGAAGCAGGTGTGATAGCTATCTATAGATGTAGTCGAGTTGTGGACAAGAACAAGGTCCCAACGGAGTCCGCGATTGCTACATTTGCCGGGTCGAATCGCCCAACCGAAATCAAAGCGTGGCCTTTATTATACAGAGTGGAGCCGCTATCACCTCGTTCCCTACAGTGTATTAAGTGTTGGCGTTATGGGCACACAGTGAAAAGATGCAGGTCAGTACCTAGATGCAGAATTTGCGGTGAGACGCACAACTCAAACTACTGTAAAAGTAATGAAGAAAAGTGTTGTGTTTGCCATGAAGCACACTGCGCTGATAATCCAAACTGCTCCGCCAAGGCACGTGAAATCCAAATCCTTGAAATTGTAGACAGAAAGCGATCCTCCCGAAAGGATGTCATTGCGGAAATCCAGGCCCGAACTCAAGGGTACGCAAGAGCAGCTGCCCGCCATAACAGAGCAATGGAAGCATCCTTTTCCCTATCAATCGCGGACATGATCGAGAAGGCTATGGATAAGGTTATGCTACGCCTTGCTACCACCCTATGTGAGTCGCTGTCGCTCATTGTAAATAACCAAATCGCACAAGTCTATGGAGCACAGATAGATATAGGTACGGCTGTAGAAAATGCTGAGTCTGCACACCCGACAAGTGAGGCAGAATCTGAGATATCTCCACCGGATGCAAAGTCTGCAGAGCTCTCTGCAGAAGGCGTTCAGAGGCAAAGCGAGGGTGCATAGGAAGCTTCTCAGGACACACAAAATATGGACATTGATCTCAAATGCCTAAAGCGTTCTAGATCCCCTGTATCGAAAAAACCTGGCTTGCCGAAACATGTAAAAAGCAAGCAATACCAGAAAGACAACCTTTCAAAAACCGATTTTCTAAAAGAAAATATTTTAGATAAGGTAGTTGCCGAAACCATTTTAACGAAATCATAGGGTCTCTTGAAATTATACATTAGAATTGCCGATCTCTTCACTCAGCCATAACAGATCTGTTATACCTGTCTGCCAAATTCGATCCGGCTATTATTGCATCACAAGAAACTTGGCTTTCCACACATCACTTATTTCACCTATAGCCAACTTCCAAACCTTTCGTCTGGACCGTCCATCTAAATGTGGAGGTTTAGCTTTCTTTATAAACAATAAAATTAATTTAAAAGTAAAAAACTCATACAAATGTATGTCTTCTGAATAAGAAATTTTCGCGTTAGATATTACCTTTCCAGGATACTTGCTTTTCTCGCTAATAAATGTCTACTTTCCTGTAGGCGTTCAAGACACGAGAATGTTAGATGTGGCTGCTAATTCAGGCTGCAAAGAAAAAATTATAGTTGGCCACTTCAACTCTCACCATACATGCTGGGGTTTTAGAACAGATCGGTGTGGACAACGGTTGTGGGACTGGTCGGTAGACAACACCTTATTGTGCCTTAACGCTATAACTCATACATTTATTCGAGGTCATTCACGCTCCGCCTTAGATTTAAGCTTTGTAAGCTCAGCCATTGTTAGTACATCGAGAACACCCCTTGATTGCGCCTCCAACAGTGACCACTTTCCAATAATGTCCAAGATCCCTTGCCCCGTCAAACGATCATGCTTCCATGCCCGGACCTATATAAATTAGGGGAAATTTCAACACGACCTAAAAACTGCTTTAGACGCTCTTTTTTAAGATGGAGATGAGACTAAAGCTATGAAACTAAGCGCAGTAAATAAAAGGGCATACAAAACGCTGAATTTGTTGATTAATCGTCGGCGAAGAGAATACCCTATAGCCCCTGGTGGAATTCCAACTGTTCACGAGATCACAGACGACGACAGGCAGCTTGGAAGCAGCTAATACATAATCAGTCCCCTAAGAACTGGTCAGAATATAAATTTCTTGCCGCTGTATTTAAACACATGGTGGCCTAAGCTAAAGAAGAATATGATAAAAGACATTTAGATTTTCTCTCAAAACCTAAAAATAAGAAAGATTTATTTCAATATATGCGATCTCGCCAAATCCTTCCGCTTACAGTAAATACTGATTATGAAAAACTATCATTGGAAAGAACAAAGAGCTCCTTAGAGTCAATTGGCAGAGCTCTAGAAATTACATTTTCTTCGACTCTGGCTTTCAACTGGCAAAAGTTTAGCATAACCACTGACTTCGAAAACGTAACGCTGTCTAAAGCATCAAAAGTAATTCGAGATCTACTCTCGTAAGCTCCTGGTCCAGATGGAATCGCAGTCCTATGATTAAAATTTCATTCAAGCTATCCCCCGGCGACGTCCTCAATCTTATAAACTACTCTTTAAAGAATGCCTGGATACCGTATGACTAGAAAATAGCTAAGGTAATCCCATTAATAAAAAAGCAAGGATTAGGCATTACCAAATAAAATATCAGACCCATCTCGCTAACTTCGAACATGATGAAAGTCATAGAGAGGGTCCTAAATATCCGAATAAACTCCTGGATGTCGAATAAGGTCATAAAGAGACAAACCAAATTGGTTTTCACCGTGAATGCTCAATTTGGTGCGCCCATGCGGATTTAGAGAGTGGAATACAGCTTGCTCGTAAAAGTGAACAGTAAGCCGCATTAGTAACTCTCGACATAGCTATGGCGTACGACAGTGTCGAGCTCTTTATTCTACTGACCACCTTGCAGAGCCTTAAATTTCCTCAGTATATTACTGAGTGGATAGAAGAATTCTTAAAATCAAGGGAATTGTATTGCGTGAAGAATGGCTGTTGTTTGCGTAAATTCAAACAGAAACGTGGTGTTCCCCAAGGGTCCGTCCTATCTCTAGCATTATTCATTATACTGATGAGCTCTATTCCAGTTGTTCAGGATGTCATTGTGTCTACATTTATGCAGATAATATCGCGTTTTTCGCTGCAGAGAGCGTCATTCACTCACTACATCAATTGCAAACATATAATAATACTCAAGAAATTTGGTTGCAATCCATTTCATTGTCATAGAACACCAGTAAAAGTGCGATCTTGGTGTTTCCTATAGCAGATACAGTTTCAATTTTTTATTGTATAATCGGGAACCTATTCCACAAGTAGATTCAGTCAAGTACTTAGGAATGAGTTATAATAAAAAGCTGAATTGGAGCCCACACATAGAATGTGTAACAGCAAAGGCACAACTGGAGTTAGGTTTATTACGCAGGTTAAGCAACCCAAAATACGGGCTGTGCAGACACAAGTTGTTGATGATATATAAAATGTATGTGCGACCAATACTTGCATTTCGGTGTGTATTATTCTCGGGCGCCGCTGGTTATAAAATTAAACCGCTAGTGATGTTAAAGTGAGAAGCCCTGCGAATATGCCTGGAACTTCCCAGGTTTGTGGCGGATAATGTATTGTACCAAGAAGCGCAATCGCCAACACTCCTCTGTCAATTCCACATTCTAATGGTTCAAACCTTCCTAAAGTTCTACAGTTTACCGGCGCGAAGATCAGAGTACGCATTTATCAGCGACCCTGACTCTTTCTTTCTTGCACGTCGGCCTCAATTTCATATCCCTCAAATAATTTTCGTTAAATAGAAACTGGATTGCATTATTGTAGACATTTGCACAGTAATTGAAACTAATTCCTCTACCCTCAACATTAGAATAGAGTACGATGAAATTTTCCCCCCACAAGCCAAGTTGCAATCTCTTAGATTTTTGACCACTACATTAAAAGATTACTTGGTACATGCAGAAACGAAAAATGTAATAGCTACAGATGCTTCTGTCAACAATGAAAAGGCAGGCGTAGGAATTGCGTCTGATTTCCTCGGCTGGTATCTTTCAGTAAGGTGGCTTCCAGATTTCACACCTATATTTGAAGCCGAGCTAGTAGCTATTGCTTTAGCTATTCGTAAAATTCCTACGGCCGAGACCAGTGCAATCATTCTAACAGACTCACTTTTGGTGTGTGCAGCTCTGACAACCTCCGAACAATCTCGTGCTCTAGCAGCGTTCCCCACATTAGCACCGCCGCAATTAAAACTCCTCAAATTAGCATGGGTCCCAGGTCCCTGCGGATTACAATGATATGAATTGGCAGATGCTTTGGCACGAGCATCACTTGATGGACCAGTAATTTCAGTACTTCCCGAGTTAGAATACTTATCTGGGGTTAGATATAGAAAATTCGCTATTTTTACAGATAGTTCAGAAAATATCACACAATGGACAGATTATCAGCACCTCAAATTTTCGTGGAAAGCCCAGTGGAGTCCGTCAAAAAAACTTGAAATTATAATCTCCAGATTCCAGTGCCGTGTCACCCCAGTAAATTTTTATTTACACAAAGCTGGTCTGACACTTTCCCCCCTTTGTTCGTTTTGTGAAGAATCAGAAACTATTGAACAGTATTTTGGCTCATGTCAGAACTATGCATTATTTAGGAAATGACTTCTATATATTCCATTTGCGAAGCTAGGTTTAAATTTAACCACAGAAAATGTTCTAAATTTTGGTGCCTCTGTTTTGGGGAATTGCCTCAGAGATGCATTCGATGCGTTGTGTAATTTTATTCAAGTCTCTAAACGTTTTTTAACATAAAGCCCACGTTAACAGGTATTGAAAAACGGGTCGAAAAGTAATTTTCAAATCTGGATAAATCCGTGACATACCAAATTATTCGGGTTTGGCAAAACCAGCTGTCTGGCCGGCTCCGAAACTCAAGGTATAGCCATTAGTGTCTACTTTCTTGTTGATTTTTTTCTCTCTATCTGAATCTTTCGTTTCTTCCTTTTTTTTAATATACTGTCTTCACTATACAACTACCCCCCCCCCCTTTTTTTTGTTGTAAGAAATAGTGCAGTTATCGTCCATATGAGACTATATGTTCTCTTGGCCAATCCCCCAGAGTGGGTATGAGCCATGGATTAGAGGCTACAAAGAAACAAACAATCTCTTGAATAGTTGTAAGTAATAAGGGGTGCATTGGGAATTTGATAGATCTACAATTCCACTGTTAACTCTTGAGTGTTGCTTCCTTGTCGCATGTGTCCTTAGGTGCGCTATACACCTCGACTATCCGTGCGGTCGCTTGCTTGCTTGCTTGCTTGTTCCTTTCTTTTTTTTGGCTCTCACCCACTGAGGGGGATTGGCCAAGAAGCCGGTGGTTAATGCAAGTAAACACCTATACATTTTCTAGATTAGGGGAATATGATTACTGTGTTTTGACTGTGAAATTGATTTGGCGCAATGTAAAAAAAATAAAAAAAAAGAAAAAGGGGGGGGAGAAATAATAGAATATGTTGAATATCTGTGGTGGAATCGTTATATGAAATTCTCCTGAAAGTTGAATCATTGCAGTGTATCAGCTAAATAATAAGTGGTAGTGTGACTAGTAAAATTCGAGAGCTGATGGCTGACTCAGCCAGGTAATCTTCTTGTGTTATATATAAATTCGCAGAGAGCCCTGCAGATGTTCCTGTCGCTATGTCCCAATGAAATGGCCCCAAAAGACAAAATATTGGGAGTATTAAGTGATATTCCTAATTTTCTGAATAAAATTTCGAAGCAGTTTTTTCTTTGATTTTTGAATCGGTGACATGTGATAAGAAAATGGTCGATATGTTCAGGTTCGTTACAGCTTGAGCACAGAGGGGATGGCACCAGACCAGACCTGTTTAAGTGGAAATTAAGAGGTGGTACACGGCAACGTAATTTTGTTACCAAGACTTCCAATTTACGCGTGGGACACCATTTATTATTCCATGTGAATTGCAGGTGCGAGAAATCTGGATTCGGTATAATGGTTTTTGATGAGTCTTCAAGAAGGGAAAGTTTTCTAAACCTCGCTGCTGTTACATAAGCTGTAGGAGGCATGATTGGCACAATCGGAAGATCAAGAGATGTTCGCGCAAGTTTGTCAGCCATCTCGTTTATAAATATACTACGATGGCCTGGCACCCATATCATTCGCACTAGACGAATGTTTGCTGGGATTATGCTTATTCGGGGTACTTTGGCTTCTTTCTCTTTCACTCAGAGGCTTTTTTCAGGGCAGCTTCTTGAGCTCCAATTTCAGCAAAGGTTTTATTTAGTAGTATTACATGTAAGGCACAATGTGCCTTAGGCATGCTACGCTAATAGACCAGCAGGTGCTGTGGACTACGTAGATACACTCTGTTGATAATTTACAAAACGTACAACCATCCAATACTACAATTTGGGTACTTATTGTTCTCAGGCGGCCGAGCTTGCAAACTTAAACCTATGATTGTACTGGAGCGATAATCTCTGCAACTATGTCTCGTGTTTCCAAATTTTGTAGCGAGAAATTTTATGTATCACGAAGAGCCCTAGCTAATGTTGCCTTGCTGTTTCCGCATCCTGATGGTTCAGGCATTTGTATTTTTTATAATTATTTCTTGAGGTGATCTGCATATGTTTTTATAAACAACTCTGACTATATGCTTCCGTTAAAGACAAAAAGGCAGGCATAGGTATTAACTCCTCTTCACTGGGCCGGTCATTTTCACTAAGACTTCCAGATTTCACACATGTTGCAGAAGCGGAAATTGTGGCAATTGCCCTAGTAGTACGTAAACTCTGAGAATTACTGCAGTTATGAATAATTACAGACTCTCTGTCAGTATAAAGGCTGCTTACAACTCCATCTAAATCAGCTGCCTTAAAGACTTGTGTTACGCTATTCCCTCCACAGCAGGTGCTCTTAAAATTATTATGGGTACCTGGTCATTGACGACTAGAGCTAAAGGAACTGGCGGACTCACTAGCTCGAGTGACGTTGAATGGGCCAATACTTTTGGTCTTTCCGCTAGTAGCCAGTATAACTGCGATACGATATGAAAAATTTTCGCTTCGTTCTGATTCCATGGGATCAGTAACATCAGGGACAACATTTAGACATTTAAAATTTCTGTGGAATATCAATTGAGAATAGGAAGTCAGAGTAACTACTCCACAATGTCGTGTGCCTCCGTTGAATGTGTATTTAGACAGGGCTGGTCTTTTGTTTAGGAATGGAAACAATATAGCATTACCTTTGTTATGTCGCCTTTAGAGATTGTTAAGAAAACGACTCTTTCTTATTCCATTCGCAATCTGAGGCTGAGCTTCACAATTGAAGATTTGCTAACCTTGTCGCCGTCGATGCACTTTTCAGTTACCTCATAACACAAAATTAATGCTACCTTAAATTACTACTTGTATATGTATCAGTGCACTATTTAGCACATTTAAATCACATTTTTATATAATACTGTAATTTGTATTCAGGACACAGACCGCACTGCCTCGTCTGAATGTTAAAACAATTATTGCACACTTTCTGTTTTCGAGTACCTTCGTGTTTGTTTTAAGAGTATTTATTATCTAAAGGCCTAAAAATTTATGTCGCCAATTTTCGGTCAATCCCCGGAGTGGGCATGAGCCATGGTTGACGCATCATTAACATCATCAGATTGTGTGACATAGTGATTGATCGAACGAGAACATAAAAAAATCGCTTTATCCACGGTTTTCTCATCCGCGTTTCATGGCCGATACGTAGCTCTTGCTTGTTGGAGGATCCCAACGAACAGCTATCCAACTAACCGTTTGTCTCTGATTCCAGGCTCTTCTCGGCACTGCTCAGTTTCTGTGAGTACTTGCTATTTACCGGGTTCGGAACGCATGATTTGGCATAAAGCTTTACATGTACCTTTGCATCGCATACTATGCGCTTTAAAAAAAACATTGTAAGGGGTTCATCTCGAATGAACCATGAATACTTAAAACGATCCTTTCACACAGAAAGATGTGTACAAAGCTGCGAAGGGTAGCCTTTTGTCTACGCTGAACCTTAAAGGGACCGACGACTGATTGTTTTCGATCCAATTTTTTCCGGCGCGACAAAAGCTGACCCTTCGTAGTGTTCTTAACTGCAGTAGTTAATCCCAAATAGCTTGTAGTTATAAACAGTATTTTTTATCTGATAGGTTCTGTATATGGATCTGCCCTTTTGTCCAGCAACGCTGAGAATTGATAGCGATGTCGGTAGCCCTTCTGGCGACTTGTGCATGCTCTCGTTCTGCTTCTGCAAGAGTTTTTCTAACTATAATTAAGCATGTTGATTCTTAGCTTTGCAACAATTTTTTTCTCATAATAATAGGCCGCTACAGTGAGACGATGTGACTTTATACAGCTTCCGTGTATTTGTACCACGTTACGTGTGCCTGTGTCATGGATGGCTTGTCCCGTCGTCGTTGGTCTCTCGACACTCGAGCCAAGCCAAGTAACCGGAAACGTCACTGCGCATATGCGCGAACATGCCGACCACTGACCTCTGCTAGTGGGGGTGGGGGGGGCTGAATTGCGCATCGAGCACTCGCGTTTGAAGCCACCGCAAGCCGCCGTTGGTGTCCCGGCAGCCACCACTATGAACAGTCGCCTGCAGCTAGCGCGAAGGCTTTTCTCTTCTTTTTAATGAAATGCCGGCCTGTAGTGCAGTAAACTGTACGATTAAACCAGAAAAGTGTGACGAAGACATGTCACGCATGTACCTTAAAATTATATTACTTTTTACGCATTCTGTGAGGGAATCGTGCTGGTTGATTGACTTTTTTTAACGAGGCGTATTGAAGACCTATGGTTTTTTATGTGCAATTTCCCACGCTCGAGGCTTCAAATATACAACAAGTAGGTCAATAACTCAAAGAGGGACAGGTGGACGCCATCTCCAGAAAGCAGTCTTTGCCGTGACCATTTTGCAGTCATGTTTTGACTACTCGGTTCCAAAGACTCATCTTCGAAACAATGCCATCCGAACGCTATTTTCTTTCCGGGATCACTAACAAAAAGCAAACCTTTGCGCCCCTTGCTGCCATTGCGCTCATTGCTACTTTTTTTTATAAAACACTTCCTTTACGTTTTATGCGTTATCTGACTGATGATTAATAAACCCTTTTCAAAATTTAGCGCAGCCTATTGAACGAAGCCGAAAGCATATTTTCTTTCCTGTCATATCTTGTTCACCCAAGTAACGGTTAATGGCATATCGTTCAAACGCGGTACACGTCCTGCAGAAACGCTTGCGGTGTCTGTGTGTGCTGCAGGGAACGCTCATCAGCGTCACTGAGGCACACAGGTTGTGTTTTAATACTCCCCGTAGACGGCTAAATAGACGGCTAAATGGGCGGTGGCCTTCTTAAGCCCCATTTCAATTCTCACGTAGCCGGCAAAATAGATCACTCCGAGAAGTCAGCATCGTACACAAATACGATGCAGGCTACATTGCTGTCTAAACAAGATGGCGGCTCAGCGAGTCACTGAGATAGACCGGATCTCCCCTGAATGGCCATCTGCACACAAACTGACGCTTTCCCAGACACTCAATGTGAGTAACGTTTATTTGTTTTAAATGCGAAGCATTTCTTAGCGAACTTCGAGACTTTTAGCGTGTCTATCTATCTATCTATCTATCTATCTATCTATCTATCTATCTATCTATCTATCTATCTATCTATCTATCCATCTATCTAGCCGCCTACGACTTTTAGCTCTCCTGGCCGTTTCAATTATTGTATCGATACCAAACTTGGTGTGGGACAACATGACTGTATGATGAACATATTTGACCCGTCATGACATGAAAATCATGACAAGTATGTCATGAATGCCATGCTGTACATTTCACAATTCTGCAGCTCTTGCGGTGGTTTTGTTCACATGGCATGTTGCAAAACTTGTGGGCTATGACAAGATTGCATGGCGAACACAACTGACAGCCCCTAACATGAGAATCATGACATGCGTGTGATGTAACAACATGATTACATGCCACGCTCATGATGTGCTCGCGGTGATTTCGCTAGCGTCAAGTATACCGAATTTGGTATTACGGTACGTGAATGGATGACGAAGGTATGCGACTGGTGCAAACATGATAACCATTAGATGCCTGTCATGTAACAACATGACTACATGCCACGCTCATGATACACTGGCGGCCATTTCGCTAGCTTAACTTATACCAAATTTGGTATTACGGGACGTGAATGGATGACAAAGGTATGATGCAGGTGCAAACATAATAAACATGAGATGTGTGTCATATAACAACATGACCACATGCTACGCACATGATGCGCTCGCGGGGCGTACGCTAGCGCCACACGTACCAAACTTGGTAGTACGCGACGCGAACCGACATAGGTAAATAACACATCCAAACATGATAATCAGGCATGCGTGTCATGTAGCATGACTACGTGCCACACTGATGATGCGCACACGGTCGTTTCGCTAGCTTCACATGTGCCACATTTGGTATTACGTGACGTCAATAGATGACGAAATGCCCCGCCATAGTGGTCTAGTGGCTAAGGCACTCGGCTGCTGACCCGCAGGTCGCGGGATCAAATCCTGACTGCGGCGGCTGCATTTCCGATGGAAGTGGAAATGTTGTAGGCCCGTGTACTCAGATTTAGGTACGTGTTATAGACCCCCAGGTGATCTAAATCTCCGGAGCCCTCCACTACGGCGTCTCTAATAATCATGTGGTGATTTTGGGACGTTAAACCACACAAATCAATCAATAGATGACGAAGGTATGTGCTAAGTGCAAACATGATTATCATGAGGTGCAACCCCGCCGCGATGGTCTAGTGGCTAAGGTACTCGGTGGCTGACCCGCAGTTCGCGGGTTGGATTCCCGTCTGCAGCGGCTGCATTTCCGATGGAGGCGCAAATGCTGTAGGCCCGTGTGCTAAGATTTGGGTGCACGTTAAAGAACCCCAGGAGGTCAAATTTTTCGGAGTCCTTCACTACGGTGTCTCTCATAATCATATGGTGGTTTTGGGACGCTAAACCACACAAATCAATCAATCATGAGGTGCGTGTCTTGTGAGAACATGACTACATGTCACAGTCAAGGTGCCACTACATTTCGACGTTACGTGGTGCGCTTGCTCGCCGGCGTTCATTTCGTCGCGTCACGCCGGCATTGCGACGCCAGCCGCCGTTCTGGCCATATATTCGCAGGCGTGTGCCGCGCAGCGTTGCTTTGACGCATTCGCATTTTAGTACGTTCGGCATCCCTCCGTCATGAAAAGGGGAGATGCAGTGTTGTCTGGGTAACGCATAAGCGCGAATTTGGCGCAGGTTGCCATCGGGCAGCGCCGACGCACGCTGGTCGCGCCTGTCGCGCCTGGCGTCAGCTTTTGCTAATGTAGGATCGCTGTGCCCAGCGTACGCTCGCGTCAACGCTACAATGGGGTATATTGGGCCCTTCATGATGCGCTCGTGGCCATTTTGCTAGCTCCACATATACCAAACTTGGTGTTACGTTACGTCAATGGATGACAAAATATATAACTGGTTCAAGCATGATAATCCTTACACGCGTGTCATGTAATAACATGACAACATACCACGCTAATAGCGTGCTCACGGCCGTTTCGCTAGCTCCACATGTACTAAATTTGGTATCACGTGACGTGAATAGGTGACCAAAGTCAACGACACATCCAAACATAATAATCATGGCACAAAGGTTATGTACGGCGTCATTTACCTCCACCTCGTAACGATGAGCTGATTTTAGAGTGACATATTAACCTTTCTTATCGGTGCTTTCTTATCCGTGCATGTCATCAATTTTCACTGTACGTGGGATCTGCCCATTTTTTTTTATTTTATCACAAAATAAGCCAGAAAATACAACTGTTACGTTTGTTTATTTTAGATTTTTTTTCGACGCGAGGTGGCGCATCATCGCGTAAAAGCCGTCCAGAAGTGTTCCAGTTCTCGGGCAGCATGGGCTTGGTGCTGTCTTCTAAGCAGTCTGCGTAGATGGTCTACGTGCTGTCAAAGAATCGGAACACAGCCACAGTCCGCCACCTCGCATGAGTGAACAAAATATGGCGGAAGGGGCATGTTGCCAGGCTGAATTATCTAAAGCGTCTATTGTAAAGTTGTAGGTTATAGCGTTACACCATATTTTGAAGGCGTCACTTCGGCGTTTGTCGTGTTTCCTGTATCAGTGGGTGGCCATGAGAATGTTATATAATGATTGATGATTGATTGATTTGTGGGGTTTAACGTCCCAAAACCACCTTTCATTATGAGAGACGCCGTAGTGGAGGGCTCCTGAAATTTCGACCACCTGGGGTTCTTTAACGTGCACCCAAATCTGAGTACACGGGCCTACAACATTTCCGCCTCCATCGGAAATGCAGCCGCCGCAGCCGGGAATCGAACCCGCGCCCTGCGGGTCAGCAGCCGAGTACCTTAGCCACTAGACCACCGCGGCGGGGCAGAATGTTATATAAAAAATACAACAAAATACTATCACAACAATTGCCATCAGATAATATATGAGTCGCACCTAAAACGCCCTTAACGCGCCAGTTTATGGGACAGCAAAGGGACTTACCGGTGAATGTCCCTAGATGAAGCCAGTTTTCAAGGTAGTAACACATTTCTCTTTCCTCCTCACCTATGTTTCTGAAGCGCTCCTAGAAGGTCAAAACTATAATCCAAAAGCGAATGTTTGGGTTCAGTTGCTATGGTGAATAGTTGTCAATGAAATAACAAAGAAGGAAATGAGTCGTAGAACAAACGGTTACTTTTATGAACATAAACAGCACGTCACAAGAGCATGCGGGATGTGCATCACATAACTGGCAACGTTGTACAGTTCAATACTTTACACCACTAGCCATTGCGTCTCACGTCGTACATAGTAGTTCGTCCAGTTATAACTTGTCCAGTTTTTCGAATGTGCTTTGAGCTGTGGCGCAGTAACGCGCTTCTTGCTGGATCCTGTCAGTGATCACAGGGCGCGTGATGTTGTGACGAGTGATTACAGCCGGTTTGTGCACACGCAAGAAAAAACCACGGCCAGACTGGTAGGAACGCTTGACTAGTAGCACTGCGATGAAGTTTTTTTTTCAGTTTTTAATGTGCCCATTTGTACAATTGTGATGCCAGAAAATTCTGGTGTGGTGCGCGGAACTTCCTGAAATGTGAGAGTTCTACTGGTCAGCTGACCCGAAGCAGCACGTTTCGGCCTGTTTATTACACGTTCTAGGTTACTGGTGAAGTGTAAAATATTTATGAACGTGCATTGATTAAACCCTCCAGCTGCTCTGTATACATGCACACGCACAAGTATTCGTAACAACTGGCATGCACTAGACTCTTATTGGACGTGCGCCTGGCGTTTCAATAACAACCGACGAATATACTCGCTTTGCAGATCCGCGTCGACGTATGTCGACAAAGTTACAATAAAGTGCTCGCGTGGAATGTTTCATAGCTGCACTTCACGGTGTACTTCATCTCGGATAACACGAGATGAGTTGAAGAGAGAGAAACCGTTTTCTGTTCTTTTACGGCAACCCAGCATTGTTGAAAAATGCGGATGTTCTATTGAACAAGCACCGCAAACAATCTGGTGTACAACAAAACGCTTCTTCTCTTCAGTTTATGCCCTGGCGGCGATTTCATCTTGTCACGTCGAGAATGCGGCTGGAGCCATTGCTCAAGCATACTCGTTTTGAATCTTTTGCATAATATAAATAACACCACCAGCCATTTTCGAGATCACGTGTAAGTAACACACCAATTACAGACGCGGATGGCAGAAAAAAGGAGGGGTAAGCGAGAGAGTGAGGAGGACGGCTCAAGAACAACGAGTTACGCTACCTTGTAAACTTGTTTCATCTAGGAACCTTACTCCCGGTGGCTTCAGAAGCGCCCGCATAGGTGAGCGGGGATGCGTCGTCCAGCCTTCTTAATGGAGGGCCATGGTGCTGCCTAGCAGTTCACGTCATTAGACAAATTGTAACTAGAAAGACCTCTTCGCTTCAAAATCTTAGCGACCCGGAAACTGCGTGCATGGTTTCATGAGCACGCAGAAAAGTTGCCAAAGACGCTCTGACGAGCATGGGATGATTACGTCACGCGAAGGCAGTGCCACTTTAATGACTACTAACGCTGGCCTATATTGACATTTTTATTGAGTAATATCAGTTACTATCAAAAGGTGAACAGAATTTCAATACTAACAGCGAAACTGTTGACCACGTACAATATTTACGGTCACATGACAGGGCACTTCAGATAATTGAAGTTTCTTTCACAAGGTTGTGAAACAAGCTCTTCTCACGATTTTTAATGACGAATTCAAAATATAACTCTACGTTTCACGAGAAATGCAGAGTTGGTTGCAGTCACTATAAAGGAGAACCTTTCTATGCTCGTAGTCATCTCATTTCTTGTTCTGGACAGTCGTCGGTCCTTTTAAAGGCACACTAAAGAGAAAAAAATAGTTTTGTTTTGATGAACAACCTGTACTCTGAGAACTCTAATGCCGTATTGTAAGCTTATTATTACCAGAAAAATTTAGGATTGAAGTTAAGGCAATTAGAGAACTTCAACCAAATATTGTATTCAGGAATCCATCGTTTCGAAGTCAGAGCAGCTTCTTCTACAGCGGTGAGAATACCAGAGATGTTCGGGGCTTACAAACGCTTGCTCACCATGCGCGAGAGATTCGCCGAGATCCATCGAAACCGTGGCACTAAATAGAGGGCATTGTCCCAGTGGTGGGGTTTATGCTCCCCGCTGTCGGCTGAATGTGCCCAAATTAGATGAGCAGTGTCCGGCCGGTGTTCCTTTCTTTTTCCAGAAGCACTGCGTTGTCCAGGTAAATGTGGTGGTCATTCTCAATTTTTGTGACTTGTAAAACACTGTTTCATGTTTACGATGACCTTCCTTCTCCTATCAAAATTTTCTGCCATTTTCCGACGGGATGTGGTATTTATGCTCACAACAGGACCCTATACATGTGTGCAAATGAAATATGATGTTTTGCCTAGCTGGGTTCCAAGGAGACAACAAAAATTACAAAATATTTTGAAATTCAGATAAAAGCACACGTCTTCAGTTTTAGGCATTAAAAGTAGCCAAAACTAGCCACGCCAGAGTGAAAAAAATTCCAAGTTTTATTATATATCACTGAACGCAAAAGCTTTTGGGCGAAAATTCGAAGTAATATCGCACGAATCCTTCAAGATCAGAATTGCTGTTATTCAACAATAAAACGTTGACTAGGAAATTTTTATTCTGTACAAAATAGTGCAGAATAAAACATTTCCTGGCGGCGTCACAAATAGGCAGTTTTATAATGAAGTTCGTAGAGCTCCGAGTTAGCGTTTTCATGGTGCCACTGCCCATACGTCATATGCTTATGCCCCTTAACTACAAGCGTCATATTTCTAGCAAAGGGTATTCACCGGCGCAACGACAACGCTACCGACATTTTGTTAAACTTACTGGTGGCACTCTCTTTACGCTTCTTGCTTGTTTTTGTATACAAAATGGATAGCATAACCAGAAGTAAGATTCACTCCAGTCTTATGGGAACAATAAATGCGAGTATTCAATGACTGGGCTTCAGATCTTAGTAGCTGAGACAATAATAACGAAGGATATATTGCAGTGATTTTCGTCATCACTTTTGGCTGATGACAACGTCTGACCAGGTAATATTCTTTATTCGAAGTTCATACCAAACCTCTAGAAATAGTATAAGAAGTTCATTTCATACCGGAGTTCTGTAATCAAGGAATGTAAAACGCCCCAGATCCAGGCCACTTTTGTTGTATCCTTCACTACCAACGAAGACTCAGGGTTGACTTCAGCAATATATGGCCGGAAACAGAGAAAAATGATATCAAGGAAGTGTGACCTTACTTTTAAACTTGGTGGTCCCATGCTGCCGATTTCCCACAAGGCGCGTTCCCTCCCCAGCAACGATGTACAAGGCGGGTGTCAAAATTTCCCAGGCCACTAACCCATGTATTTCTACAGGAGCGTTGCCTGGGAACTTTTGACCCCCGCTGTATTTCTTTCTGCTGAGCACTAGCGAGAAGGGTGCTTCCGCCTATCTAGCCAGTAGGTACCCATCAGCAGCGATTCTTCGTCTCCCACAGCAGTAGGAATGGTAAAATCGATGAACGTTTATTGGATTAAAAGCATGTCATTATTCCATTATGCATAATCAATTTCTGCCTTTGGAATGATTGAATTGTTTACTTAAAAATACTTTCTTATTCAATTACGGTGACCATCGAGTCCACCAATAAACATCGGCCCTGGGCCTGAGCCAATGTGTGCAAAGCGAGAGATGCGGAAACGCAGAAGACAACCGCACTTACTCTGTATCGCTACAGGCCATATTTATTTGTATGGTATTAGAAAGAGTCCAAAGCCGGTGGCAGCCCTGCCCGGTTGAAGCAGAACTGAACTCACTCTCATCTCCGTTGTCTACTTCTTCCACCTCCAAGCCCTCCCCAAGGCTTTAGGCGCGGGCAGGAGGTGGGCCCACCCCGACGTGGCAAAAATGCACTTCTCCGCTTTTCTATGGTCACAAACTATATGGCATCTATCGTGTGCAGGAAAACCGTCAGTGAAGTGCACGTTGTGCTCGTTTGCTATATTGCATAGTTATTACATTTGGTGTGTATGCTAATTTCTTTCTCACATCGTAATGGCGACCAATGATAATAGAGGCGTGGTTTGGCCATTGTTCACAGAAGACTTGAAAACGACAACCGTAATTTGTGATAAAGGAAGGAAGCGTAGCTCAAAGCGAGTGACAAAAACTCATAAGTTGTCCGCCTCTTCACACAATTTTAATAATGTGCTAAAGTGTCATGCTCCAAAGAACTTTGGTCATGATTAAAATTTCGTTGTTGAAGATCCCGTTGCGAAAGGCACGAATCCGCCTTTTCAGGTAAGTAATCACAAAAGACGCGATTTCAGGCAAAGCCCTAGTTTGTTCCTTGCGTTTCTATCAGTCCATTTTGATATATGAGCGTGATTTAGATGCTTAGATGTTAGGAATGGGCTTTGTAGTGTTTTTACAGTGCTTATAAATGCGTAAGTTTAGGGTTTGTGTCTGCAATGCCCACAAATGGCTATAAATGAATGTATGAAAAATTTGTACCTATATGAACGCTACTTCAGCTCAAATTTCACTCTAGAGTCTAGCTTCAGATAAATATTTATGTTGTGCAGCAACATTGACTGTTCCGAGCGCTATGTGGGTCACACTATTTCTCTAGTTCGACCAACTCCGAAAACCAACCACTAGCAGCACTGAAACAGGTTGTGCCAGCCACCACGGCACTGACACGGCGCCAGAAAGTGAAACGAAGGAGAGCCGAACATGAAAAGCAGTGTAAAAGTCATAAAAACAAGACAAACGTTTTTGTCACGCAGCTTTTCTGTGTAGTTTACTTTTTCAGATGCTCACCGATTGTGAAAAAAATGGACTTTACACTGTCCACGCAAATTAGCAATATTAGGCGTTTTAGAGACCTAATAACTAGTGTGTTTTGACCCGTACTCCGTTAGGTGTAATGGGTGTCATAAGGTTCTGCATCCTCAGTTTTACTTCATTAGGAAATTACGTGTATCAAAAGTGGGAGAGCTAAATTCAACTTCTGATGATATTCATCACGAGCGAGACCATAAAAAATCCCAGCATATTCACGGAGTGAGTGATGATGAGTGGGGCTAACGTCTGAACGTCTATATGTGCTTCTGTCCATTTGTCTGTCCATACGTCCGTCCGTTTGTTGGTCCGTGCGTCCATTCATGCGTTTGATCGTGCGTCCGTCATCTGTCCGCTGAGAATTTCTGGGAGTGAAATGGGGCGTCAACAAATTTTGAGGAGAAAATGTGGCATTACAGTTCGAGAGATACTATCTTCCTTTTTTTCTTGTCTTTTCTTCTCTCGGTTACGCCACACGCAGGACAAGGTTTCGAGTAAGAGGAGCTCCGCCCCTAAAAAACTCTGTTTCGCTACCTCTCCCATGTTTCTTTTCAGCTTCTAAAGGCGTAGGCTTGTGCGGCGTCGAAGTGGCCACCGCTATGGCGATGGCTCTGTAACGCTCGTGCCGCTAGTACACGGGTTTCTCACTGGATGGGATGGGGATGGTGATTGCGATGTGGCACTCACACAGCTACTACTTGGCTTGCCCATTAGATGGTGCCGCGGTGCTCACTCCCCTCCAATGCATGCTCTAGTGTGATAGGAGACTGCTAGAGGCGCAGCTATAGAGTGAGAGAATAAAAGGAGGGAAACGTAGGGAGGCTAAGCAGAAATTTGAACATCCGGATTACTACCCTCACGAAGGAAAGGGAGAATAGGAAAAAAAGATAGAAAAGAAAGCGAAAAAGCGAAATAGGCGCTCGAAAAAGAAAAAAATTGTCACCCGGGGTGCTATAGCCTATACAATAGGCCACTGCCGCGCAAAAAGTTCAATAAGGTCTTTACTGATTTTTTGTGCGAAGACAGATCATGTCGTCTTTCAAGCACTAATTGTTCTGTCAAAAGTATGTCGGCAAAGCAAGCTGACGCAGCAGCTAACTGCCGTCTTTGCGCGCAGTAACGAGGGAAGGGACAAGGAACGTGCTCTATCGTTTTATCGCTGCTGCAATGATCGAAAGCAGTACTGTCTTTTATGCCGATTCGGAAGTCGAAAACCTTAATGAAAGCGGCACCAAGCCACAGTCAGCAAAGCACTGTTGTCTCAAGTCGAGAGATTCTGGACGGAGTCCGAAATCGACGAGACGTGTCCAGCCTTTGCCGTCGAATGTGCCGTAAGCGCTCAGCATTCCACGGGGATTTCACTTCTTCATTAGCCACTTTTCAGATGTTTATTGCACCATCAGTCCTTAAATATGGGATAGATTCTTCTTCACAATCTTTGTGTGCTGATAGAGCAGCTGCATCATCGTGTTCGTTGCCCAATATGTTGCGTTGACTTGAAAGCCCCTGAAATATGATTTCGTGTCCTTCGTCGAAGAGGTGGTGAAGCAGCTTTTTAATTTCCAGCACTAGTTGTTCATGATGTCCCCGGCGTAAGGCGAATACCAAACATTGTAATTCTGCCTTAGAGTACGTGAACACGCACCATTTCTTGGCTACTTGGTGTTTAATGACATTATCTGTGCTACGTAGTGCACCAAGTTCCGCAGCTGTCGATGATGTCTGATGGGATAACCTAATCTTCGTCGTTGACGCTGTTCCAGAAAAGATCACCGACCCTACAGACTTATCCACTTCAGTGGGAGCGTCAGTATATTGATGGTTATGCTTTATGTACTTCTCATACAACAAGAGAGTTGGTGTGCTTCGTGTACGAGCGACGAAGACGACCGAGTGGAGGGCTCGGCAAGCAGCTGCAGCACGCACTGCAGTGAAGCCTGCGAAGCTGAAGCTGTATGAAGGCTCCAGCAAGAGGGACTTCAGCTGAGAGCCCACGAAGCGGTAGTGAAACGCGAACGAAGTGTTTGTCACGTCTTTACTTGACAGTTGAATGAGCAATGTTTACCTCCGGGGCTGCTCACAATCATCAACAATTACTCCATGGATAAGCTATGATTTTTATTGCCTTCTCGAACTTTCTCTAATGCCTGCAGTGCTACATACGCTGCTGTTCATTCTGACCGACAGAAAAAAAACCTATATCGCTCTACTTCCCACAGAGCCAATACCGATGGTATGTTTGAGGACCAGATGTTGCTGTGTAATCTCGCACGGATGACTTCGAGGAAGAAATTATGCTTGTACACAACCATAGTATTATGGAGGACGTCTGCAATACCTAGCGGCGAAACTGTGCAAAGAGGCTGTTCCCACGAATGCGAGTTTCTTGTACTTCTTCCCTTTCAACTCTGGCTCATACCCCCTTTGCGGCTCTTATTACCTTCATTGTCTCTCTCGTTTCTAAATATGAAGAAATAGGATATATAATGACTATTTTTTGTTGTAAGACACAATATTAGGACGAACTAACGGGCAATAATGCCAGAGAAGGTATAGAATGTTATTAGAAGTCACTGTAAGGGGGAAGAGAGAAAAATGGGCGAAAAAAACATATTGCCACCACATTTCTTGGCAAGCCATCAAATTCGGCTAACTTGACTAGAAATAAAGACTCGGTGTATGTCATTCAGGGAATATAAATTCTTCAAGAATTGAAATAAAGAGAAAAAGAAAAGAATACCCATAGCTGATCAGTAATTGCTACAAGAAAATCATAACGGATGTTGCGCAGCAAACACATGAAAGAAAAGCTAATTCATTGACACAATAGGGACAAGGGTGAAATAAAATATCATTGAGATAATGCAATAAATAAAGCATGCAACATACAAACATGGGGTAATAATACTTTGTATTTGTTACTAACTACGAATCTGGATAATATAGGTGAAATCTCATTCCTCGATGAGTTCAGTGACCTTAAGCTTGTTGAATAAACAATAAACACGCTCTCAAAGTCTCGGGTAAAACTAAAAAAAGGTGAATAAAGACTACAGTAAGGCCGATTATAGTGGTATGAATTTGAACTTGGAAGAAATGGATAACTGCACATTCCTTCCTTCAATGTTAAGTCGTAATGTCGATATAAACTGGTCATTGTTCAGAGATGAGGTTACTTTATTTTGAGACAAATACGCTTCTGCAATCTCCATATCTAAGGATGAGAGAAAACCATGTTTTAACAAACATTTTCGAACCTTGATGGGTCAAAATAAAATGACTGTATTTGACCGTTCCGCATGATTCAGGTGCCTCTGCTTGGAAAAGATATAATGATTATCTTAGAAGTTACCCTTTTGTTTTATTCGCAGCAAAAACAAGCACTTTAAACATGACCTACCTTCATTATTAAAATGCAATCCCAGAAAAATATGGCAACAATTATCACCAGCTTCTGCTGTTACAGATGTTGCTTTGAACGGTGAAAATTAATTACCTCTTTCAAAAGATGAGTGTGCAAATACATGTAATGATTTTTTTTGTTAACAAGGGAAGATTATTCCAGCATTCCTGATTTTCCGAAACTTGATCCCCCCTTCATGGCGCCTGTATATAGTAACATTGAGGACATCACCAAACGAATCAACAGCCTTAAAGTTCCTGCCTCTATTAATCTTGATAATATCAACTCAAATATACCAAAAAAACATTTTGTGCGTGCTCCCCAATATTACTTCACATCTTCAGACGGTCCTTGTCTGCTGTCCAACTTCTCATGGACTGGAATATTGCAAACGTTATTCTTGTAGCTAGAGCAGGGTGTAAAAAATCAAGTTAAATATTATCAATCAGCCGTAAATAAATACTAATCTTCTCAATGAGCTGTAAATTACTTAAACATATCATTGCTTTTCTCATTTACAATAATCCTGAATCAAACATTTCAACTGCACACAAAATGGCATCCAAAAAATTTTCTGTTGCGATACGCAGCATTTGGGATTCACGTCATACCTACACAATAATTGGGACTATAACACACAGACAGATTGCGTTTTCCTAAAATTTTTAAGGCCTTTGATTATGTCGCCCATTGTCATCTGATCTATAAACTGCCTGCCCTTAAATTAGACTCTTTAATGCCATCAGGGCACCGAAAGTTTTGTTATTTTGTAAACAGCTGACATTTTCAAATGATTTTCATTCATATCTCGCAGAAGTCAGTTCAGTAGTGCCCCAAAGCAACGTCCTTGACCCTCTACTTTTCCTATGTTTCAATAATGATCTGCCGACTTAAATTTCACCCTGCATACGCCTTTTCAAAGACGACTGCCTCATTTATCAATCTATAACTTCTTCTACTTATCATGTCATCCTTTGAAATGACCTCTACCTCGTGCTCTAAGGCATCCAAAACACAAATTTACTAGCGTTGAAATCTTTCTAACTCCACATTCAGCATCCACAATCTTGCTTGCTTAACATTTGTACGTCCGCATGCAGTTAGGATATGCCTCACGAGTTTGGTCCCGTCACTAATTCCATTTAACACGGATGATCAAAGTCATTAAAAACAGAGCAGCCCGCTTCATCCCTCTGAACAACCAACTTTATGCATAATTTTTCTAATGATACAAGATATCGAATTACAGTCATTAGAAATCCACCTTGCGTCGTTTCACAAGTATATTCCGTACATGAAGACATTTGCCTCTGCCACACCAGATCGCAGGTCAGCACGTACGCAAAATGAGCGCAGCTTTACGCGTTTTTTTGACAGAGCATGCGCATTTAACCTATCCAATTTACCACAGGAAATATCACTGTGGAATAATCTTTTTAATGTGCTTGTTTCAGTGACTAACAGCAAGTTGTCACGAAAGCAACTAAACTCTTATTACACTTAGCATCACTTCATGGCCATTTACCTAGATGTTCATTTATTTGGCTACATTCAATTTGTAATCAATGTATTTGTTATCAATGTCATTGTTAAGTTGTATCCAGTTTGCATAGTGTAACTGTATACGTTCTCAAAGTTTTTTTATTATTTTTCTTTGTATATGCCCTCCATACCCTATACTTTAAGAAGACCCTGTGACGTATGTTAGGTTAATAACTAAATACTTCTTGGGAGAGTAATGAATCGTAAAATTTATGGCTAGGCTCACAAGTGACTCATTCAAGTATTTTATTTCCTTCTGCTAAAGCAATGGAACACGCCACAAGCTTCGCTTTTGAAAGTAGAACACGGCTCCGCCATGGTGGACTAGTGGCTATGGTATTCGGCTGCTGACCCGCAGGTCACGGAATCGATTCTCGGCTGCGGTGGCTTCATTTTCGTTGTAGGCGAGATTGTTGTAGGCCCGTGTTCTCAGATTTGGCTGCACACATAGAGTTTCATACAATGATACCTAGAGTGGAATCTGGCGCTAATGTCTAAGCGGGCTCCTTCAGCGGCACTTGTACCCGCATGGGAATAATGGGAAGTACAGGCTTCGGATGTGCTTCGGATGGATCACGCTCTGAAGATTTGCGACGCTTCTTCTCCGAGTGTGAAACAAAGTAATATGAAGTCATATCAAATTAAAACTTGTTTCACTTTTGTACGCAACTTTGATTGCAAACGGTTCTTGTTATTAGGTGGTAGAAGTGAAGTTTCGACATATCTAGCCACCATGGTATGCATTTCTCTGCCCTTGCGTTCCAGATTTGGCATGAAGATCTAATAAATTATTTCTCACAACATCTGAAAAGAAATATTCGTGGTTTCCTTCGAAATCTCGCAATATCTATTTATGCAAACAACAACACAGTATTAAGTGAGAAACACTTAACGATTTCTTCAATGAACTGGGAGCGCGGGGGTCAACACAGACACAAAGCAAAGAAGAGGCAACCAGTAACAACTTGTTTTTTCCCACTTTCGAAGGACATATAAGTACACGAGGGTGCGCATGTCAACAGAAATAAGATGAGAGTTTGAGCAGCATGCGTGGCGTTCATTCGAAGCACTTGTCTACGAATTATCTATACAGTAAAACTCACAGTCAAGTAGTGATAATGATCGATGGCTGATACATTGATTTTTATTTCTAGAAATGTGATAAGCTTCGGAAATTTCACGCATGTTTTGAAGCGGATACCGGAAAATCACACTTGTTTTTTTTTTCAAACAACGGTTGACACTTGCAGGAATTGTAATGCGAAGCTAAAACAGAAAAAGGACTACCTTTCAAGGAGCTCAAATGCTTCCTGAGGCGTGTATTCAAACATCGACCGGTTTGGCCGATGTACATGCAACCGCACGTTTGCGGTATGCAATACAATACTCCTAAAAACACTTAACAAACTCTTTCGCATGTTTCTGCAAACATCCTCTGCTTTTTCATGCACACTGCGCCCTCTTATTCACCATGGCGCATATACGGCCCAATTTATTGGGTGCAGAGAAAACAACGCGCACATCGAACTGGTTCCCCGCACTTTTCAGTCCATGCGCCATTTTATGAATGTAAGGAATGATGGGTACGCGTTTGTTTCCTTTATTGCATTTTGGAAAACACATGCACGTTTATCACCGTTTCTCACCATCCGCTGAATTCTCTCACACACCATTGTAATTAGTTACGGCGGGTGCCCAGCAGCGAATAACCGTCTTAGCTGCGCTAAGAAACCATAGCGCACCATGTAGATACAGCTTATTTCAAGTGCTGAACGAAAGTATGAAAGTACATTTCTTCGTTTTATAAGTTTGGATTGGCCGGACGAGTAATCTAAAACAGGTTTCGTGGATCGAGGGTTTTATTGCCAGCAAAAATGATTGCCTCCAAGGAATAGAGAAAGGTCTAGAAATTGCAATTTATGATTACTTGTAACCTACGATGTGAACTGGAGGCCCATGCCCTCCGTCTCGAAGCATGCCGAAATAGCGTCATAGTTCACTGCAGAACATTTCTTTACAAAAATCAGGTAATCATCAACGTATCTGAATATTGCCTTAAGACCGCCTTAAGCACTAAACTACCTTCAGGCACTAAAACCTAACAGTGTCACTACATACTAACTATGCGGAATAGTTGATGTAAAGGTGCAAAATATTAAACGCATCACATAATAACATGTCACCCTGAAACAATGCAACATCAAAGACCATTATTTGGACACACAAATCGGGGTGAAAGAGTGACCTCTTACAGCTAGCAGAGGTGGTACAGCCAAGATAAAATCTGGAGCCATAGTTTGGAGCATCATATCTTCTTTTCCAGGAAGAAAATTTAAATTTGGAGCAGGTTTCAGGAAAAACAAACGCAGCATTTTTAGCCTGAAATTCTAAATTTACAGTATTGATTGATATGTGGGGTTTATTGTCCCAAAATAACCATATGATTGTGAGAACGCCGTAGTGGAGTGCTCCGGAAATTTCGACTTTTGGGGTTCTTTACGTGCACCCAAATCTGAGAACATGGGCCAACCACATTTCTGTCTCCTTCGGAAATGCAGCCGCTGCAGCCGGGATTTGATCCCACGACCTGCGGGTCAGCAGCCGAGTACCTTAGCCACTAGACCACCAAAGCGGCGCTCCCAATTTACAGTAGTACAACAAATTGGACTGAATTACATAAAAGAAAAAAATATATGTAAAAATTATTTACCATCCGTAATTCATTCAAAATACATAAGAGTGCAGCTATTGCAAAAAGCAGTGTCTTGAACTGCCCCACAGTACTAACAATGCTAAAACTCACAACAGCATTTGCCGAGCTTGTCGAACTGTTTGACAGGTGACCCAGAAATTTGAGAAATTCGTAAAGAAGAAGTTCAAAGTGGTGGTGAAAAGAAAAAAAAAGTGGCGTACGATTTTATCGTTTCCTAAGGCCGAGAAATTCACATAAATCACTTTGAAAGACGGCCAGCACTAATACTAGTACTTGTTATTTTATGGCATCTGCATGCGTCACTAATCAACGCCAAAATATTTGTTGTCCTGTGACAGCGAGTATTAATAGCCAATTCCAAATCATAAAGCACTTTTTCGCAGAGCAGAATTGTACGATGGGAAAAGCGACTTAAAAAGCGTTTTGCATTTGTGAGAAAGGGGTGCGCAACTTTTTTTAAACCACTCTACTTTTAAATGAGAAGCATTTCTTAGCGAGATTCGGCGACATTGAGCGTATTTATCTATCTATCTATCTATCTATCTATCTATCTATCTATCTATCTATCTAGCCGCCTACGACTTTTAGCTCTGCTAGCCATTTCGATAAAGGTATCGATACCAAACATGATATGGCTTCACATGACTGTATGAACAACATATTTTACTAGTCATAACTTGAAAATCATAACATGTATGTCATGAATGTCATGATTTGCATTTCATTCTTTTGCAGCTTTTGTGGTGGTTTCGTTCACATCGAATGTTGCAAAATTGGTAAAAAATTACATGATTGCATGGTGAACACAAGCAACAGACCCTACCTTGAAAATAATGACTTACGCGTCATGTAACAACATGACTACATGCCACGCTTATGATCCGCTCACGGCCGTTCCGCTAGCGTCATTTATATAAAATTTGGTATTACGGGACGTGAATGGATGACGAAGATGACTGGTGTGAACATGATAAACATGAGATGCGTGTCATGTAACAACATGACTACATGCTTCGCTTATGATGCGCTCGGAGCCGTTTAGCAACTTGACATGCACAAAACTCGGCATTACGCGCCGCGAACGGACGACATATGTATATGACACATCCAAACATGATAATCACGACATGCGTGTCATTTAAAAACATGACTACCTGCAACACTCATTATGCACTCACAGCCGTTTCACTAGGTTCACATATATCAAATTTGGTATTACGTGACGCCAATGGATGACGAAGGTATGTGACTAGCGCAAACATAATAATTAAACCCCGGCTGCGGCGGCTGTTGTAGAAATGTTGTAGGCCCGTGTACTCAGATTTGGGTGCACGTTAAAGAACCCCAGGTGGTCTAAATCTCCGCAGCTCTCCACTACGGCATCTGTCATGATCATGTGGTCGTTTTGGGACGTTAAACCCCACATATCAATCAAGAAATGACGAAGGTATGTGCCTGGTGCAAACATGATAATAATGAGGTGCGTGTCATGTGACAACATGACTACATGACACAGCCAGGGCGCCAATATATTTCCACGTGACGCGGTGTGCGTGCTCACCAGCGGTCCAGCCGTCGCGTCACGCCCGCGCTGCTAGGCCAGGCGCCGCTCCTGCCATATACTCGCAGGTGCGTGCCGCACCGAGTTGCTCTGGCACATGCGCGTTTCAGCGCGTCCGGCGTCCCTCCGTCATGAAAAGAAGGAAACGCATTGTATGGTTAACGCTTCGGTGCGAAAGGCAGCATGTCGCTTTTCGCGCTGGTTGCCGTCGGGCCGCGCCGACGGACGCGGTCGCGCCTGGCTTCAGACTATAGAATGATCATGTTTTGATAACATATGTTCTTCGTTTGACGGACAGATGAGAGTGGGGGCCAAATGAAACCTCCTCAAACAATTACTTGATGAGTCACAGTCGAAGGGAAATCAGCGATTGGCTATTGACAGAATCGTTCACAACCAAAAAGCGAAGGGAGTGTCCGAAAAGGCCCTCCTGAAGAGGTTAGCGGACAGCTATCTTCCGCTGGGCCCTTCCGGCGACGCGGACTATCCGCATTACAGGGGTGGAATGGTGGCGGAGCTGGACGCACCCTTCACTGAACCAGAAATCTGTAAGGTCCTCCACGAGCTCAACGGACGCTCTGCACCGGGCCCGGATGGAATCTCAAATAAGCTCTTACGTAACTTGGATGGCAAATCCATCGAGAAGCTTACCGAGGAAGTCAACAGGATCTGGGAGACGGGGCACGTCCCCGAATCCTGGAAGACAGGTTCGGTAGCGCTTATCCCTAAGCCAGGCAAACCTCTGGCTTTGGAGAACATGCGACCCATCTCGCTTACGTCCTGCGTAGGCAAGGTGGCCGAACATGCGATTCACCATCGGGTATCCGAGTACATAGAAAGCAGAGAGCTATTTCCACACAATGTGGTAGGATTCAGACCTGCACTATCCACACAGGACGTGATGCTCCTTATCAAAAGACAAATCATTGACAACAACACCAGGGATACTAGAGGCATACTAGCTCTAGACCTAGCCAAAGCTTTTGATATCTCGCACAAGTTTGTGCTTGAGGCAATTTCTGTTATGGGTCTAGGACAACGGTTCCACGCATACGTTAGGTCTTTTCTCAGGGATCGCAGGGCTACCATTAGTATCGGTCAAATCCAATCCACGGAATTTACCTTGGGAGCGAGAGGCACCCCACAGGGGGCAGTTATCTCTCCTTTACTCTTCAATATTGCCATGAAGGGCCTCTCGGAGCGACTCGCTACGGTGCGCGGGGTTAACCATGCTCTCTACGCGGACGATATCACCGTGTGGTGCATGGGAGGGTCCGACGCCGGGGTAGAGCAGGCGCTTCAAGAGGCATTAGACATCACGGAGAACTTTCTAGTCGGTTCGGGTCTGAGCCTGTCATCGGCAAAGTCTTAGTTACTACTATACAGACCCACCCGACAAGGACTGAGGAACCTCACTCCTATAGAACAGATTCCCGTAGCTTTATACACACGGGATGGGCAGAAAATACCCAGGGTGGACTCCATCAGGGTCCTCGGACTCCTGCTAGAGTCCAAGGGGGGCAACTCACGAACTATAGCCCGCATCACCTCCAAGACGGAGAACATGCTTAGGCTCATACTCAGGGTCTCGAACCGCAGAGGTGGGCTGAGCGAGAGCAATCTCCTTCGGCTCTATCATGCATTTCTCATGAGCCACATTAATTATGTCGCTTCGGCGTTGCACTGGTCCAAAAGAGAAGAGGCAAGAATTGATACACTAATGCGCAAAAGCATAAAGCGAGTTCTAGGCTTGCCTATCCACACTAGCACCGAGAAGCTCCTACAATTGGGCATGCATAACTCCCTCTCGGAGGTGATCGAGGCACAGCAGATGGCTCAGGTCGTGCGACTATCGTCCTCGAGGGCTGGTAGGCGCATCCTGGAATCCATCGGCTGCGGTCCTACGGCGACTAACCAGCGTAATGTAACACTACCACCCTCGATCAGAGGCACGTTTTCGGTAGCTCCACTTCCAAGAAATGTCCACCCACAATACAATGTAGGGCGCCGCATAGCTCGGGCCCGTTCCTTATTAAAATCAGTTGCAAACAGACCGCATCTCGCGACCTTTGTCGATGCAGCCCAGTGCGGGCGTTCGGATCGCTTCGCAGTGGTCTCGGTCGATCATAGTGGCACACTCCTATGCTCTGCCTCGGTTAGAAAGGTTTCGGCAATGGTGGCTGCGCAAATCGCCATCGCCATAGCAATGAAGGACCCATCGCGTCCTAATGTCTTTACAGATTCGCGTTCCGCAGCTAGGGCTTTTGCCTCGGGCTCGATCTCGCGTGAGGCAGCGGCCATCCTCGGCTGTGAGGGGGCTGCCGGGTTTCACACCATAACATGGTTCCCGGCCCACATGGGGGCCAACGTACATCCTGATGTCCCCAACGCCAATGAGTTTGCCCATGACCGTGCGCGAGGTATCGCTCACCGCGGCGGTCCCGGCGGATTCGCAGGCGGGGACGCCGGAAGATACAGGGACTCGCTACTCACTTTCCACGAGATCATGACTCATTATCATCTATCTCGGAGGGCTTTTCCACTTCCTCATCCTAAACTTACGCGACCGCAATCATCGGCCTACAGGATGCTCCAAACGGGGTCTTTCCCTTCGCGTGGCAGGTTCAGTCATTTTTCGCCCAACATCGAGCCGCACTGTCCGGACTGCGGAGAGGCGTATTGCTCATTACCTCATATGCTCTGGCAATGTCCTGCATTACGTGACGCAGAGTTCAACAAAGAATAGGACTGGGAGGAAGCCCTTAACAGCGGCGACCTCTTGGTTCAACTTGGGGCTGTCCAGAGGGCCTGCGAGAGGGCGGAGGGCCACGGTCTTCCGGTCCCTACGTGGCAGCGGCCCGCGACTGCTACGGATTCCCCCTAAACGGGGCCGTTACAACGCAGTTCCTCAGGACCTGAATAAAGTTCTTTGTCTGTCTGTCTGTTGATAACGTACCATCGCTGTGCCCAGCGTGCGCGCGCATCAACGCTACATTGGAGTATACTGGGCCCTTCATGATGTGCTCGTGACCATTTTGCTACCTCCACACATACCAAATTTGGTGTTACGTGACGTCAATGGATGACAATATATATATGACTGGTGCAAACATGATTATCCTGGCACAAGTGTCATGTAAGAACATGACAACATACCACGCTCATGGCGTGCTCGCGGCCGTTTCGCAAGCTCCACATATACTAAATTTGGTATCACGTGATGTGAATAGATCACGAAGATAAACGACACTATAAAACATAATAATCATAACAAGGTAGTTTTGTACGGCATCAATTATCTCCACCTCGTCATGCTGTGGTGATTTTAAAGTGACACACCAACAATTCACATTCGTGTTTCGGATGTCATCGATTCCCAATGTACGTGGAATCTGCCAATTTTTTTTCTTTTTTTTTGCCGTGCGGTTAGCGTATAGTCAATGATAAGTTATAATTGCGGTTGGCGCATCTTTGTTAGACTGGATGATGATGACCTAGCCGTGATGGTCCAGTGTCTAAGGTACTGGGCTGCATTTTGATGGAGGCGAAAATGCTGTAGGGCCGTTTGCTCAGATTTGGGTGCACTAGAACTCCAGGTGGTCGAAATTTCTGGAGCCCTCCGCTAAGGTGTCTCATAATCAAATGGTGATTTTAGGACGTTAAACTCACACATTATTCAATCGGATGGTGAAGCACTAAGTTGCGGTGATTACTGGATTTTATACTTCTTGATAAAATTAACAATACTGCGAAAATATTTACTCAAGTGGGGCATTTTATACCGGTTTTGTGCAAAATGTAAATAAACAGTTCTTTTAATATGCCAGATCTAGATACATTTTTTTATTTAAGGAAGAAAACAGTTTTTTTCTTATTGGCGCCTATCTTCCCATTTGGTCATACGGCAGCTGCCACCTTGAAATTCTCTATTGCCATCAATAGGGAAGTTCAAAAACTATTTTCTTCCTTAAAACAAAAAATGAGTGATAACATTCGGCTTATAAAAAATAACTGTTTGTATTTCTTTCGATTTGGGTTTGAAGGTGATTTTTATTTGGACCACGCGACGGTGCAAATTGCTTCTCAATATAGACCAAAAATATGGATTCTATAAAATTGGTGATTTTTTTCTCGTAATGCTTAGCAGCTCGAGAGCTCCCAAAATATACCTTTTGTGTAGTAAGTATTCACTACTCAGATATACATACAAAGCGCTGTATTGCAATAGAAAAACTGCAAACACATTTTGGCTAAGTTATTTGGAGGCATGGTAGACGAAGAGAGTGCCTAACAGCGCAAACGACAAGAGGGGAACAGAGTGCTGAAATAACAACAGAAGGTAATTACAAACCAACTGCAATATATAAAAAACAGAAGCTGCACATATTCACGCAACCTAAACACAATTGCGCATACATGAGCCATATGGCGTATTTTATAGAGAACCGGTCATATCAGTCGACCCCACATAACTAACTTCACAGCCGTGAAGAAAAGTTGAGGGTACGCTAACACAGGAAGCACCAAGTTGAAAGGGGAAGGCTTCACTCATCCCGTGCTCGCGCCGATTTTTATATTGCCCCATGATCAAACACTTGTCAAGAATCGGCTGACCAGAAAACTGATTACATTGCTCCGCCAAGTGGATGGGAAGGAAGCCTTTTGGAAAGTTAGCGTGCTTCCTAAAGCGATCATTCATGCATTGCCCTGTTTGGCCAATGTAACCGAGCCCCAAGTGACTAATATCTTGTAGAGGATCGCTAAAACACATTCAGCGTGACACATAGCGTGTTTCTTAGTGCATGCTTCTTTCTTAGGTCCTTCGCTGTTGACCCTGTGACGTAGCCCAGCGACCTTGTCGCATGCGCAGAACACAACTCTTACACCTCTTTTACCAGTGATCTTTTTAGGGGCGAAAAGAGAAAGTTGATTGATTGATATGTGGGGTTTAACATCCCAAAACTACCATAAATTATGAGAAACGCCGTAGGGGAGGGCTCCGGAAATTTCGACCAAAGGGAAAGTTCATTGTACACTTAACTTGTACGTACACAAACGAAACATCAAAAATAAGTAATTACAGTGTATACATCGTACAACTTAGCACCAAAATCTAATTGATCACTGAGTATCCAAATGTTACAAGTGAAAGAAAAATTAAAAAGAATCAAGTTAATCACATTTAACAGGATAACACTTATGCATGCGTACTAGAGTGGGCGCATGGTTAGTACGAAACAACTGGAAACCTCAGCTGTCCCTTTCTTACTTTGAAGAAACGTGTGTGCCATCGTCGAAGGAAGACCTCTTCGCCGTGCGTTTCCAGCTGCTGATCTAGGTAATTCCACACAATGAGCCGAATTTTCTGTAGTGCGGGATAGGCGCTTCTATGCGGCTGGTGCCGTACTTCCACTAAACAGCGTCACCGCCACAGTACGTACAAGATTACTGAAAAGACCAGTCTTGCAAACAGCGCACGTTCTGTTCCCATGCACGCTGTGTGAAAGCCAAAGAGGCGTTGTACCATGTGCCAGACGCCCCTCACCACCGAGCACTGAAACAGAGCATGTTTGGTCGTCCCTCTTTTGCCACAGTTTGGGCAGTGGTCATTTGAAACGACTAGCCAATGCACTAACCGGTCACGCGTAGGCAATGCCCTCCATCTTCTCAACCAATAAAATTCGCACACCTGATTAGGTACGCGATTGCAACGCCATCGTTTCCATTTTCTCGTGCAGAATGCTGTTTCTTCATCTTTGCGCAGTGTGCTACTTGTCACCATTTCGCTTATTTCTTGCGATGAAACATCTTCCAGACTGCATGACCCTATTGATTCCACTGTTCTTTTTAAGCCACTGGCAGCTCTGTAAAACTTAAGCGGAATTTCTGCTCGTGGTCCGATGTACGGATTGGCCGTGAAAGTACCTTTTAGTGTACTGCTCCAGTACATCATCAGCCTGTACCCGGGGTAGTTGCTGTCATCCAACAGCTTCTATGTTGTTTTTGCAGCCAGCGCTCTCGTGAACGTTGGTATACTCAGAGGCTCAAGCCTCCACGGTTTGTGGGAAGCTGTAAAAATTTCCTCTGTACCTTGGCTAGTTTTCCTACCCAGAGGAAGGTCCCCGCCATAGCGGCGAGGTGTCCTGTAACACGGTGAGGTAGCAGGGCGATGTGTGCTATGTAAAACGCAAAAACGCATGCCTGTGTCTTGACGACTGCTGCTTTTGCCGTTAGTGACAGGTTAAAATGAGTGGCTGCTGCTATGACATTGGTAGATCTCCTAAGCACGTCATCCCAGGGCTTTTTTGATACATCTCCTTCCTCAAAGTAAACGCCTAACACCTTCACAGTTTGAACGTATTCTAAGTCTCCTGGCAATAGTTCTCTGAAGCCTGCAAAGCGCAATGCCTTACATTTGGTGGTGTTTAAGAGAGCACCAGACAGATAGAAATACTCAGCAAAAATGTCAAGGAATGTACTATAGCTAGACAAGTTACGAAAAAAGACCGAAATATCATCGGCGTATGCGGCAATTTTGAAGGTTTTCTTGCCAAGCATTGAGAAACCTACTATGCGCTCGCAGTTTGCAACCTTTCTAATCAAAGGCTCTAGAGACAAAATGAATAATACCGGAGACAACGGACAGCCTTGCCTCACCCCTTTTTGAATTGCAAAGCTTCTGGTCACTTCATTGTTGAAATAAAGACAGCTTGAGAGGTCCTGATAAAGTATTTCTACCTGTCGCACTTACTGCTCTGGGAGGCCAAATATGCGCAAAATAGTGAAAAGATACCCATGTTCAACTCTATCAAATGCTTTGGCCTGATCAAGAGAAATATATACTCCTGAGATTTGTTTTTCTTTGGCATATGCAAAAAGGTCTCTGATGATTGTAAGAGGTACGAAGACGCAACATCCTAGTACTGCACATGACTGCAAGGGGGATATAATCTCTTCCAAGAAAGGCCGCAGACGCCGTAATAGCAGTGTGGCTACTAACTTATAGTCTGTGTTCAGAAGGGTAATGGGCCTCCACGATTTAAAATCTGACGGCTCCATACCCTCTTTCAGTAATAGAACCACCCTTCTTTCTCTGAAGGACTGCGGTTTATAGCCATCACGCAAGAAAATATTCACGAGATTGGGGATCGCATCTCCCAAGATATCAAAGCAACGCAGATAAAATCCCGTGAGTATTCCGTCTGGGCCAGGTGACGTGAACATATTCATTGATTTTATGGCGTATTATACTTCTTTATCAGTTTCTGCATATAATACTAAACAGTCTTCCAAGCCTTGCAATGGCAAACCTTCGCAGAAGGCTGAGAGTTTAGCAGTAAACTCGTCGTCCTGTGCGTCATGGTCTGCAGTAAACAGTTTTGCAAAGTAGTCTAGGAAAAGTTTTTTAAATTCGTCCGGGTTATTTACAATTATGCCATCCTCTTTCAGTGCCTCATCGATGTAGCGGGGCTGGCATCGACGATCTCGGTTTCTTTGCGCATATATCAAGTTTTCAATTTTATTTGTCGATAAGTGCATTTCCCTTGCGAGCCTTGTAGCCTGGGACCTCTGCTTTAGAAGATTTTGATACTTAATTTTTTCTGCTTCAAGATATTCGAGCATAGCGAACGTAGTTGACTCACCGCTTTCAATAATTTGAATGAGTCGGAGAATTTCATTCATCTTGACCGTAAGGCGAGCGTGGCGCGCTTTTCTTGCCTGTTGAGCTATGAGGCGCCAACGAGTTTTACAGTAGTCCCATGTAGTCGGAGTTATGCAACCCATTTCTGTTAGTGAGGCCGCCAGCTCTGTTTGAAGTACGGAAATGCTTTCGTCATCACGGAGAATAGTTAGGTCCATCCTCCATGGTTTGTGGATTTTCGTTGTTGTGCACACGTTAAATGGGAAAAGTAACGGAGCATGATCGCTGAGTTTCTGCTGGCTTGGCGCGAGCTGGACCACCTCACATGCTTGTAGGTTCGCTAAAAATCTTCGGGCACATAAACTCTATGAATTCAGCTTTGTTGAATGCCATAAGCGCGGGTTGCGACGAACCCGATTCCATGTAGAGTTAACCACCCATCTGACAGCTTGAGATCTTGAACTAGTTGCTGTAGTTCTCTGGCGTAATAATTGTTGGCGCCTTGGCCAGGACCCCTGACGCCTCGTGTAGTATCGAGCACGCAGTTGAAATCTTCGACAAGTAGATATGATATCGGCTCGATCAAAACATTTCTGACACCTTTATAGAACCCGTTCGTTTCTGACCTCGTTACGGGCGCATATACGTTGACAAATCTGACTCGTTTGCAGTTAAGTGCCACATCTACTCTTATGATGCGGCCTTCAGTGTCAACAAGACAGTGAGCACCCCTCCTCAGCGTTGCATTCATGAAAACAACTCCTGTGTCACGTGCACACGCATCTGTGAGCGAGAAGAAGGCCTCAACATGAAAATTTTTCTGAAACTCTGCAACGTCAAGCTTCGTACGAAAGTTTGTCTCCTGCAAAAGAGCATGTCTACGCGATGCGCCCGCGCAAGGTCAAGTGCTGCCTGCTGCTTCACCGGATTTCAAAAACCGCGAACATTTAACGACATAAAATAAAGTGATGCCATTGTTGAAATAAAAGCGGAGAAGTTACTTAAAGGAAAGAAAAGGTAAGAAAGAGGAGAGCCAAATGCTAAAAGTACATATCATCGTCGCTCACAGTTGGTGACGTTTGCCGTGATGGTGATCCCACGCGGGGTTTCTTAAATGTTCCCTGTTTAGCTGAGTCACTGCCGCTGCTCCCACTGTCTGGCTTGGATCAGCGTTGTGAACTCGAAGGACTCGATGCGTCTGCAGATCGTGCGGGTTTGTTAGAAACCTTGGTGTACGCCGGTTTGCTCCGCGTTGGTGGTCGGCTTTTTAGCTGCTTCATCGATGTCGAAGGCGTAGCGTTCTTGTTCTTCAAGGTTGTCGACATTCCAAGGTTAGTGTTTGGTGTGCTGTCACTGGCTTCTGTCACTCTCGTGGCAGAGGAAATCAAAGCAGTGCTTTCTGCGATTCCTCTTGTAATGGGTACCTGGTCGTCAGGCGTTTGGCGCTTCTCGGACGCCATTGATGCGCTGCAGTTATGTCGAGTTGTGGTGCTGCCTACTAGTGAAGAAAAATGCCTGCTCGTTTCCGTAGAACTCCTATTTGGGTGTTCATGTTGCGTCTGAGCGGGCTGTTCATCTGAAGTTGCCCCGTCTGGCGTACTGCCCGGCTTGACACGAGTAGCGTCTTCCGACTGCGCGTCTACGAAATCATCGGACAGGCTATCTTCTTCCCAGTGGTCTGGTGTCGTGACTCGTGTCATTTTCTTTTGAGGACGCAGTACTTCATAGGTTCTAGTTTGCGTGGCTACACTTGAGGAGCTCGAAGAGGATTCTTCAATTGTTGGGAAATCTTGGACACTCTGTGACGGCGTCTTCTGAGCTGCGTCTGCGTATTATCTGCGCTTGAAACATTCTTTGGTCGGGTGATCACCTTCACACCTTCTGCAGGCTTCAATGCTCTCTTCCACAGCGTGTCCGTACGCGCCGCACCTATGACAAAAAGGTGTTGCACAGGCCACGGCCATGTGGCGTTCGTTGTAGCAACGCGCACAGATGCAACGCATGCCACGGTACTCCAACATAATGCTGTGTCCATGGATTGAAATGAAGTTCGGTGCCGGCTTTGCCATTTCCATCTTCACCACTCGTGTACCGGTAAATGTAGACTGACGTCGTTGCAGAGTAACATATGTTATACTATGTATTTTGCCGAAAGGCTGCAAAGCAGAGACGACCGCGTCATCGGGTACGTACGGCGGCAACCTGTACACACTCGCGAACACACTTGGTGGGCCGATGACTTACACTTGAACTTTTTTCTTCTGAAGGACAAAACCTTCATTCACCATGAGCTTGGTGGCTTCTTCCGCTGTCCTCGTTGCTACCAAGAACTTCAAAGCGCCGAGGTGTTGAAGGAACAACACCCCTTCGCTACCGGTCGTCTCTTCGATGCACTCGATGATCTCATCGACGGAGACCGTGCCTTCAGGAACGGTAAACGTGAAATGTTCTTTTGGTGGTGTGTATACTGGACTCGACGCCATCTTCTCAGGGGCCCCAGGGGTTGGCGACTTCTTGGTTGAAGCCTTGGAAAACCTGAATGCGGGTGAGACGCCGAAGAAACGCCGCCGAAACACTGGACGCACGCGTCGGCGAGAGCCGCACACACACAATAAAACACGAACACTGATGGCGAAGCTCCTTTTAGTGGCACCCGTTTGTCCCTCGTAGCCGTTGTAGCAGTGTGTAACAAGTACAACATTTTGACCTCCAAGGTGGTGCTGGTGAGAGATTTCATCTATGCGTTGTTGAACAATAAAAGATAGTGCTCACTATACATGCCAATGGCTGCTAAGGGGGGATGAGAGACAGGAGAATTCGGCTTTTAGTTAACGCGCACGCTGCGAATTTTTTATTGTTCAACAACGCACAGAAGACAAAAAAGGGTTGCTGCGTTATACTCGTTCAGCGTAACCTTTTAAACTTTAGAAAGGTTTAGCGAGCGTTGGGCCGCAGTGCCATGAATACAGTGAACTATTATATACTATTAACACAAGGTGGTTGAAGGTGGGAAGTAGACATGAAGCGCAAGCCGTAAGAAAGTGTCCATAAGAAAGTGTTCAGTCCTTGGAAGGTACGCTGAATGGCGGTGCTTCTGTATGAGGAATATATGACGAAAAGATGCGAGATGGTGGTACTTAGAGTGTTGAATAAGTGGATGAACGGACACACAGACCGATGCGTGGATGGAGGCACTGATATCTGCACGGACCGACAGACCGACGCATGGACGGACGCAGAAGCGGATGCATGGACCAAAGCAGAGACGGACGCACAGATGAACGTGCGGACGCACGAACAGACGGACGCACGGACGGGCGGATAAACGCACGGGCGGACACACAGACGCACGCAATAATGGAAAGAAGCAAGAACGAATGAACGGACGGATGCTTCGCGCCGCAATCCTTCATCCAGTCCATGGATATGCTGCCATTTTTAGACTATGGAGAACTTCGTGTACGTAGAGTATAACAGCCTTGCTAGAATGAGGCTTGTTGAGTTAGGTGTTGCTTTGTCTCTTATCGGGCACTCTTAGTGACGTTAGAAGAGTCCCGCCAATGGAAGTTAGCAGGGTATTACGAAAACCTTCTTGTTGAAGGCGGTGAACTTGAATCAAAAAACTTCATTCTATCTGGTGGTGACAAGAGTGAGTTAGAGCTGTCTTTAGGCAGGAAAAAGCTATGCTTCATTTGACTAGCTTAGAATGAGCGCACCAAAAAGGAGGGCTCTTCCTTGAGCATGGTTCGCACCGCCACTATACATGGTCAACCAAACAAAGCATCTGCGAGTCTAGACATCGTAGCTTGTCGTCAGAAATAGACAGTGACGTTAAATCCAGTTGCTTCATTTCACGCTGAAAAACGTCAAATATGCCAATTGTGCTAGGGTTTGCATTGGCTCATCTTTAGCTCCGTTTTTTATTGATCTTCTACTCGCGCGGTACGAAAGAAGTCTCATGGCTATCTTTAATAAGACGAGTACAGTTAAACTGTTCCGCTATGTCGACGACTAGTTAGTTATATACCACATCGATCAATCTGACCCTCGGCGAACTATCGGTGAGATATTTGACGTTTTTCGACGTGAAATGAAGCCACTAGAATTAACATAGGAGTTACTGACGACAAGCTACAATGTCTAGACTTTGGAAATGCTTTTTAGATGCGGAAGCATCTTATACTCGCGCCTTGTAGTGCGCCGTCCGCGCCGTCCGCGCCGTCCGCACCGCTTCTCGAACATTCGACAGCTGACGCGCGCGCATGCGCCGTCGCGCCGTCACCCACCATCTGTGCCGCGCGCGCTTCTCCTTCGAGAACATTCGACAGCTGACAGCGCATGCGCCGTCGCGCCGTCGCCATCTGTGCCGCGCGCGCGCTGCAAATTTCGACCTACGACCGATGCAACCCGATCCACTCACTCTTTACTTTACCGACCACAAAGCCATCGTCCTCAAAGTTCGTCGCAATAAATAAAACACCGCCCTTTCGCATACGTGCCGTACGTGTTCACTCATTTAACACCCCATTTCACAACCACGTTAACCAATTTAGCCATCGACCCAAGTAAGTCGCAATTTAACACCCGTTAACCAATTACATGCTTCCGCATCCTCCTCAGTGTTCCCCCGAGGGAAGCTGCGGGCAATTTTTTTTAATTGATCATGTATATTGGTGGCACCGCAAGGGTGTCTGCTTACGTAAGCAGGCGTTTGGTGTGTAGCGACACCACGGACCCGAGCTAAGGGTGGGGGTTTTCACCAGAAAAGGATTGGCGACTCTGGTGAAGTATCTGGCCACTACCTCCCACATGCACACGTCAAATAACTCACGGACCTCAGTCCCCAGAAGCTTCGAAGCAACTGACCACGGCGGTGGTCAGATCTGCAACGCAGCAGAGGGTGCTAAAAATCTCTGGATCCGGACAAGCCGCCATTGAAATCTGAACTTGGCAACGCTTAACGCTGGAACCTTAGTGAGGCAAGTCTAGCTGTACTATTCGAGGTGCCAGAGGGTGTTAAATGGCATATAATCGGTATCAGTGAGGTAAGGAGGACAGATGAGGCCAATACGGCGCTACAGAATGCGCACGTCCTTTGCTGTCGGGGCTTGACTGACAGAAGAAAACTTGGAGTGGGGTTCCTAGATAACAGAAACTTAGCTGGCGACATGAAGGAATACTGTAGCATTAGTGAAAGGGTGGTAGGTATCGTAATTAAACTCAATAAGAGATACAAGTTGAAGATGATACAGGCGTATGCGCCTACATTCAGCCATGATGACGCTTCAGTTGAAAGCTTCTATGAAGACGTAGAATTGGTAATAAGTAAGGTAAAAACACAGTATAGTATATTTATGTGAGACTTTATTGCAAAGGTAGGGAAAAAGCAGGCTGGAGACCAGGCAATAAGAGATTAGGGCATCGGTACTAGAAATACAAGAGGATAGCTACTAGTAGAATTTGCAGAACGCCATAATTTACGGATTTTGACAACCTTCTACCTGAAAACGAGAAAACCGTTGGTGCACATGGAGGACCCCTAATGGACAAAATAAGAACGAAATAGACTTTATAATGAGTGCACACCAAGACATCATGCAGGATGTGGAAGTGGATGGCAAGGTGCGATGCTGTGACCGTAGAACGTTATGGTCTCGAATTCTCCTACACTTGGAGAAGGAACGACAGAAACTGATACGCAAGAAGCCAATCATTGAGCTAGCACTGAGAGGGAAAGTACAGTATTTCAGAGCCTCGCTTCAGAACAGGTACTCGGCTCTTATTGAGGAAACCAACCTTAGCGTAGATACAAAGAATTATAATATGACAAGTATCATTACGGAGTGTGCAGTGAAAGTTGGAGGCAGGGTAGTTAGACAGGGCACTGGCTAGCTTTCTCAGGAAACAAAGAATGTCAGTTAAAAGCGTCACAGCATGAAAGTCTCAAGTACAACAGACAAAATAGAACTGTCAGAACTTTCGAAGTTGATTATTAAGCGTAAGGTATCCGATGTAAGAAGGTATAAATAGGAGAGAATAGAACACGCTCTGAAACACAGAGGAAGCGTCAAAGCAGTGAAGAGGAAACTTGGGATAGAAAAAATCGTATGTATGCACTAAGGGACAAAGAAGGCAAAATAACTACCAATATGGATAGGGTAGTTAAAATAGCAAAGGAGGTTTACAGAGATCTGCACAGTAGCCGGGAAAACCACGACCCTAATACTATAAGAACTAGCAGCAACCCAGATGACACCCCACCAGTAATGATAGAAGAAGTCAAAAAAGCTTTGGAGAGCATGCAAAGAGGCAAAGCTGCTGGTGAGGATCAGGTAACATCAGATCTGCTGATAGAGGACAGATTGTGTAAAATAATGTAGCCACCCTGTTTACGAGGTGTCTCGTGACGGGAACAGTACCAGAGTCTTGGAAGAATGCTAACATCAATTTAGTACATATGAAAGAAGATGACAAGGACCTAAATAATTACAGGCCGATAAGCTTGCTCTCCACAGTATACAAGCTATATACGAAAATATTTGCTAACAGAGCTAAAAAACATGAGAATTCAGTCAACCAAAGAAAAAAGCAGGATATCGAACAAGCTATTCAACAATCGACCACATCCATACTATCAATCAGGTAGTAGAAAAATGCTCAGAATATAACCAACCACTATACATAGCCTTCATAGATTACGAGAAGGCTCTTGATTCAGTAGAAATATCAGCAGTCATGTAGTCACTGTGGAATCAGGGCGTCGATGAAGCCTGCGCAGTCATCCTGGAAGAAATCTGCAGGGGATAAACTGCTACCAAAGTGCTTCATAAAGAAGGCAACAGAATACCAATCAAGAAGGGTGTAAGGAAGGGGGACACAATCTCCCCAATGCTATTTACCGCGTGATTACAGGAGGTTTTCAGAAGCCTAGAATGGGAACAGTTAGAAATAAGAGTTAATGGAGAATACCTTAGTCGCCTGCGCTTCGCCGATGACATTCCTGAGTAACTCAGGGGACGAATTGCAACGCATGATTATGGAGTTAGACAAGGAGAGCAGAAAGGTGGGTCTTAAAATTAATCTGCAGAAAACTAAAGTAATGTACAACAACCTCGCAAGAGAACAGCGCTTCGAGATAGGTAAAGTGCACTTTATGTTGTAAAAGACTATTTTTACTTAGGGCAGGCAATAACCACGGAGCCGAACCACGAGGTTGAAGTAACTAGAAGAATAAGAATGGGGTGGAGCACATTTGGCAAGCTCTCTCAACTTATGACAAGTAGATTGCCACTATTCCTCTAGAGGAAGGAATATAGCAGCTGTATCCTGTGGTATTTAGCTACAGAGCTAAACATGGAGACTTACAAAGAGGGTTCAGCTTAAATTGAGGACGACCTAGCGAGCAATGAAAAGAATATGGTAGGTGTAACCTTAAGAGACAAGAAGAGAGCAGAGTGGGTTAAGAAACAAACGGGGGTTAAGGATATAATAGTTCAAATCAAGAAGAGGAAATGGACATGGGCCGGGCATGTAGTGCGTAGAAAGCACAATCGTTGGTAATTAAGGGTAACTAACTGGATTCCCAGAGAAGGCAAGAGGGTTAGGGGGAGACATAAGGTTAGGTGGGCAGATGAGATTAAGAAGTTTGCGGGTATAGGTTGGCAGCAGCAAGCACAGGACCGAGTTGACTGGCGGAACATCGGAGAGGCCTTTGTCCTGCAGTGGACGTAGTCAGGCTGATGATGATGATATTGGTGGTATGAACCACGGTCAAGGAAGAGCCTTCTTTTTTCATCCACCCATTCTAAGCTAGCCAAGTGAATTATCGCTTTTCCCTGCCGAAAGGCAGCTCTAACTCGCTCTTGTCACCACCAGATAGAGTGCAGATTTTCGCTCCAAGTTCACCGCTTTCCACAAGCAGGTTTTCCTAATCCCCTGCTAACTTGCATTGCCGAGACTCTCCTAGCATCACTAAGAGCGCCTTAAAAGAGGCAGAGCAATAGCTAACTCAACAAATCTCATTCTAGCAAGGCTGTTATATCCTACGTACACGAAGTTTCCCATAAACTAAAGAAGGTCCTTGAAAACGCATGAAACAGACAAGTGCTGTTAGCTCTGCCTTCTTTCATTCACAGCCATCTGCAGCGTCATCCTCATTTTGTTTTTCGTGAGCGTGTTTTGTAGTGGCTAACTGTGCCTACACTATTCTCCTCTGTGCTGCATCAGTGTACCTGAAAGTTTTGCGTGTGTGTGCGTGCGTGCGTGTGTGTGTGTGTGTGTGTGTGTGTGTGTGTGTGAGTGAGTGAGTGTGCGTGTGCGTGTGTGTGTGTGTGTGTGTGTGTGTGTGTGTGTGTTAGTACACTTTGGCTAAGCTTTCATATGTAACCACAGTGCCAGAACAATACACCAAAATATATAGAAATATTCTATTCTAGAATATTCTATGTACCACACTACAACGGTGCAAAAATGCAAAAAGATGTGTGATATTGAGTGTGGCTGTTAGAGCCCTTATTAAAGCAGATCAATATTTCTATATCCTGAATATCTCCGATATACTAGTATAGATATAAACAAACGTAGTAAGGCATAAAAAAGCGTAAATTACTCACCGTACAAGGCACATATAAATTCCTTGGTTAGCTGCATTACCTTTAACAAAACGTCACGCCGCGGCAAAGCGAAGGCATCAAAGGGGCATTAATACAAGTTTTAAATATTTTTTATTGTTGCTTTGAATAGCGCATTTACTCGCATTATAATCTCAACCGTAACTTCAGTCATGGAAATCTGAATTTTTTTCTCCCGCGTAATAATAATATTATGTGAGGTTTAACGTCCCAAAACCACCATATGATTATTAGACACTCTATAGTGGACGGCTCCAGAAATTTCAATCACCTTGGGTTTTTTAACGTGTACCCAAATCTGAGTACACGGGCCAACAACATTTCCGCCTAAATCGGAATTGCAGCCGCCGCAGCCGGGATTTGGTCCCGCGACTTGCGGGTCCACAGCCGAGAACCTTAGCTACTGGACCACCGCGGTTAGGCTCTGCCACGTAATAAACGCGCCCCGTTTGTCCACTGCAGTCCCGCTAACTGACAACTGGCGCCTCATTTCCCATTGATCTGTTTCGTTTTTTTTATTAATATTGCGCCAACACTTTCACCCACCTCGGCTTGCTCGCCCCCCTTCCTTTTTTTTTCTCGCTCGCTGCCACGCGCTGTAAGGTCTATCGGCGTGCCGCACAACCCCCGTTTTTAGGGGCGAAGCTCATTAAAGCGGCACCCGTTTGTCCCTCGTAGTAGGGCGTAAACTGTCTTACGCTTTGACCTGCAAGGTGGTGCCGGTGGGAGATTTCTCCTGAGCGTTGTTGAACAATAAAAAATTCACAGCGTGCGATTTCTATAAAAGCCGAATTTTCCTGTCTCTCAATCCTTATTAGCAGCCATTGGCATGTACATTGAGCACTATCTGACAGGAAAGGATTCTGCGTTATGCTCGCTGAGCGTAACCTCCTTGGTTTTAGAAACGTATAGCGAGCGTTGGGCCGCAGTGCCACGAATACAGTGAACTAGTATATACAATGAACTCGAGGTGGGTAAAGGTGGGAAGTAGACACGAAGCGCAAGCCGTAAGAAAGTGTGCGTGTGCCACCTCTCGTTTAGCACGTGGAATGTTCGCTGGATGGCGGGGCTTCTATATGCGGAATATTTGATGAAAAGGTGCGAGATGGTGGTATTTGGAGTGTTGACTTGATGTACGAACGGACACACAGACAGATGCAAGGACGGACGCACGGATGACTGCACGGACGGATGGACATATGGACGGACGCAGGGGCGGATTCATGGACGAACGCAGAGATGTCATACTCGCTGGGCGTAACCTCTTTCGTTTTAGAACGGCTTATCGAGCGTTGGGCCGCAGTGCCATGAATACAGTCAACTACAATGCACCATGAACTCTAGGTGGTTTAAGGGGGGGAAGTAGACAAGAAGCGCAAGCCTTAAAAAAGTGTGCGTGTGCCCCCTCTGCTTCAGTCCTTAGAATGTCTGCTGGATGGCGGTGCTTCTATATGCGGAATATATGATGAAAAGATGCGAGATGGTGATACTTGGAGTGTTGGCTAGATGGACGAACGGACACACAGACAGATGCAAGGACAGACACACGGATGGCTGCACGGACGGATGAACGCATGGGTGGACGCAGGGGTGCATGCATGGACGAACGCAGGGAGGGACGCACGGTTGGATGTGCGGATGCACGAAAAGATGCACGCACGGTCGCGCGGATGGACGCACGAACGGTCACACAGACGGACGCATGGACGGACGGAAGCAATAACGAATGGACGGACGGATGCTTCGCCCCACTCTCCATCATTCACCCTGTGGATATGTTGCCATTTTTTAACTGTGCGCCACAGCAAGGTTCACGAACGCTGCGACTGTTCAGACATTGCAGCTCATAAGCACACAGCGAAGGTCACGAAGCTACCAGCGCCAAGAGAAGGTCGCTTCCTGTAAATACGAGTATCGCGGGCAAACCGCGAGTTGGCAGGCAGGCACGCACTTCTGCACTTCGTTGGTCGCATGCACGAAAGCTTACCTTTTCAGCAATAGCACGAAATCCAAAAGCGTTCTCCATGTAGCTCCCAGCGTACACTCCCTTGAATTCTTGATCCGAAACACTCTGATTGCGGCGTGCACAAGCTTCAACGAAAGCCGTTGACAGAGGGAACACTCTCTGCTGCACCGACTTTGTTCTGTACTTGCCGACGCACCACAGATTTTAGTGACACGTACACTCTAAAAATGTTTACACCCATAAGGGGGCATTTGTTTTATCCCATGGGAAACACCCTTTTAGGGTGTCTAAGAACGCCCTAAACAATAAGGTGTTTAGAAACACCCTAAAACCATAGGGTGTTAAGAAACATTACACCCTACCATAATAGGTGTTTATGAACACTCCTAAACTATGGGTGCTGGATGAAGCTACACCCATGCGAGTGGGGTGTAACACTAAAAACCCCTTTGAAACGATGGCAGCTATACGGATAAGCATACTTGATCAAATGAAGCGCAATCAACGGGACAACAAAACCAGATACACAGGAGGTGACGCTTTGTCTTGTGTATTGATGAGAGCCGTTCATAGCCCTTCATTCCATCAAATATGCATCACCAACTGGCCCAAGCCTCAATTGTTCTCAGGGAGAAGCATATAAAAACCTTGTCTGTCGCTGACAGGGAAGAAAGAAGATACCGGTGTCACCCACTGCACTTATACCTGCATGCATGCAGCTGATAAAATAACGTGCCATGGTCCTGAATGAGCTGCATAAGACCAGTGTATATATGTGTAGGTAGACTGGGCCGAAAACGACAAAGTAGGACGCAGAAGGCACTTACACACACACACAAACATACACACACGCGCACGCGCGCGCGCACGCACACACGCACCACACCACAGTAGTGCAAGCGGTAACCTGTAGCGTAAGGTTCCACTGAACATAACGCTGAAACAAAAAAATAATTAAGCCCATATGTTCACATCTGCCTTTATTATAGAGAAACTGCAAGTCTGACAAACAGGACTCTGATAGCATTCTGCAAAATTTTGAAATATCTCACGTGACCAAGTTTTTTTCTCTCCATACTAGAAATTTATTGTTGTTAGTACAATAAACTCCCACAACTTTCAAAAACATTTCCACTGGTCGGGCAAACGACTGAGAGGTATGGCGTTGATTGACACCTATACAATAGAAAAAAAAACACGTAGAAAATGTGAGTTAGTTTATGGAGTCACATTTACAACCTATTATATCTCGCAGTATCAATTGCGACATTAAAAAATGAGAACGTTCGACAAGGTAGTGTAATTGGGGTTGTAATAATGTAATGACAGTGTTGGTATACTTCTAAATGCAAAACCACAACTCGTCACTGCTGCTTGCGCAATCATCTTCAGCTGCTGAGATGACTGGTGCCTTCGAGACTAGTGGGGCCAAGCTGTTCTCTCTGTACAGGAAATCTAATCCTGGAAACCTAAAATAAATACACAAGGAACAATGACGGAAATTTCACAAAGATTGCAACATATAGTACGCACCCTGCATAACTGACTGCTTTCTTATGTGTAAGTATAAATTGAGTGCATAGCAAGCATATTCAGTGGAATTGGGCTCCACTGCAGTGAGAAATGCTAGAAAAGGTTGGCTGAGAAATAAAAGCGGCAAAAATCGCGCTGTAGCACAATCATTACACCTTTCGTGCCGCAGATATGAACCTTACTTTACCCTTTCAGCTTGCTCGCGCAGGCAAACCAAAAGCGCAGCTCCAAGTTGATAATGTCTAATTAGTTGTATGCATCGACCAATCAAGTGAATGTCAAGTTATATGCTTAAGTACGCATACACACAGCTGCCTGCATGTGTATTTCAGCAGACCTACCATACGGTACTCATTCGATTAGTTTATTGAAAGGAATATAGTACGACGCGCAACAACATACACATATTTTATCTGTATTGCACAAAACACAATGCCACTAAGCATACATGACGCTAGGCGCATTGAGAAGGTATTCAGTGCAGGTAACTTGTAAAATAAGTAGTCTACAGTTACGTATTAAAATGCGAATGATACTAGTGTTCTTGATCTGGCTCAAAATGACGCGATTATATAATGGAAGAATTAGCTATTGGGTCTTTCCACGTCGGACGTCCCAATCATTTTGATGACCATCTGAAATGTATTCGAAAGAAATAGCGCTGAATTTACTGCAATAAGAAACGTAACTGCTAGAATATTTTGCAGACAAATAATTTTTTGGTCGCGTGGCTGCCTCCTGAACTTCACAAAATTTTGTCTGGATGTTTGTGAAAAAAAATATTTCATAAAAACCTGTTCTTCTTCGGCGCCAAATTTGGTGTACAAGTTAGGTGAAAGGCTTAAGTAAAGTGTGTGAAGCTCAGTAATAATATTACCATTTTTCGACTACATACGCCTCAAATAATTTAGCCGAAATGTGTTATATCTGCATTTTCTATATCAGTACTGCCCTTTGAATTAATATCTGAGGAGTGAATACTTAATCCACATAAGGTATATTTGGAGGAAAAAAATATTTTAGACCTCCCAAACTGTCAAACTTTTCGAGAAAAAATCTCGAATTTCACAATATAGTTGTTTTGTCTCTAATGAGACGCAACTTGCACCATCTGGTGGTTGAATTAAAATGGGCTTTGTACCTGAATCGAAAGCAAATAAACAGTTCTTTTCATGTGCCAAATTTTGTCATAGCAATTTATGGTTTGAAAAAAGATCACAGCATATTCACGGAGTGAATGATGATGAGTGGGGCATAGCGTTCGTCCGTCCGGACGCACAAACGGATGGACAGGCAGTCTGACGCGAGTATGGACGCACAGAAAGACTTATGGACTCACGGACAGACCGACACACGGATGCCCGGATGGATGGATGCACAGACGAACGAACGAAAGCACAAATGTACGGACGAACTATTCGCTCCACGAATCATCATTTTGTCCGTGTAAATGCTGTGAAAACCACTAACGCTATTGATTATGCAACTCATAAAATGTCTACATAATACTAGTACGACTACAGAGGAGGGAACGACCCACGACCTCAAGAGCTTTGTCCTTAAATAATTTTTGAAGTTCCAAGTTACCCATTTTGCCATTTGGTCATGCGGCAGCCGACGCCTCGAAGTTCTCCATTGCTATTGACGGGAAAATTAAAAAATTATTTTATTCCTTGAAAAAAAATTGTAAGGATTAAACTTGCCACATGCAAAGAACTGTTTATTTGCTTTTACTTTAGGTAAAATATGATTTTTAATTGGACCATAACATGGTGCAATTCGCGTTTCAATACGGACAAAAATAACAAATCTGTGAAATGAATGTTCTTGTCTCGTAGAGGTTAACAGCTTAAGATGTCTAAAATAATTTTTCATCAAAATATCTTTTCTGTGAAGTAAGTAGTCACAACTCAGATATTCATACGAACTGCAGTATCGCAATGAGAAAATGCATACCTAACACATTTGGCTAAATTCTCTCAGACGTATGATGGCCGAAAATTTGTATTATTATTACTGAGTTTCAAACACCTTACATAAGCCTCTTTGCTTAACGTGTACCAAACTTGGTATATAAAAAAGGAGCGGTACTTGTAAAACATTTTTTTCACAAACAACACTCAAACAACATTATGAAAAATTGAAAAGGCAACCACGTGACCAAAACTTTCTCTCCGAAATATTCAAGCAGTTCACTGTTTTCAGTGCATTAAATCAGCACGATTTCTTTTTTCAAACACATTTGCCACAGCAGCGAAATTGGCTGCCAAATTAGGAATAAAGTGACCCTGTCACTTTCACTCAATGATCATTGCATACTGCTAAATTAGGGCCATTTGTTTCAATCATGCTGGCCGGCTGAGAAAGCCTAACTCCTTCCCTATGCAGCGTAGGCTTTTTAGTGGCTGTGCGTGTTGTGTTCACAGAAAAATACGCTGCCCAGTTTTACATTTTGGCTGCAACACATGCTTAAATATCGTGCAGTATGTGTATAATAAAGTGTTTTTGTGCAACAAAAACTAATAGTACGCTTCACATAGCGAAAATACCTTTAACATCTGAAGTACTTAGCGAAGCGAGGCGATAACAATAAAACTCTGAATAACGAGAATATTCTGAAAGTTAAACATGATGGAAACAATCTGAATAAAATGTGTTCGGACGTTAGCCGTTATGTTCAAACAAGCGTTTGCACTGTTCAAGTAGGCAATTCGACCACACACACAGATGAAAGGTCTGTTCAAACAAAAGTCCAGCTTCAGTGCTCAATCCGCTACACAGGCACGGCTGTCGGCAGTGTCACGCTACGTTGTGGGTGAATGAAAATACCAGTGAAGACCAATTTAACGAAATTGAATGTATTAGCAAGTAGGCAAACTTCTCGAGGCACACATAACGCGAAGCAATATGCTGTGTTGTCACCCAATGCATCAACCCGAGTTATCACGGTAGTGTTATCGCACAAAACGAAAAAGGACCGAAAAGAACGACATGGACAGCACGCCCTTGTTTTCCGTTCTCTGTCTTTTTGTGCAATAAGAAAAAAAGGAGAGTAAACGAACTACCAACATGCCCAAGCGTATGCGTCTTAAATACGGTTGATGCTTAGAGCTAACAGGCGCCGTCCCCACACATGTATTAATTAGTAAACTAAATTTTATGAGCATCACAAGCGGGCCCCGTTAAAAACGGCTGCCAACAAAGGGCACCCCAAAAATCTGTTCAATTTCCTCGCTGAACCTCAGCAATGCACGCTTACTCTGCTTTGTACTCCAAACAATCTAAGCAAACAAACAAATCTGGCGCAGCGGTCTCATTCCCAAGAGCTGGAAAGCGGCCTGCACAGTACTGATACCCAAGCCGGGTAAGGCACCGAGCATCGAGAATCTTAGGCCAATCTCGTTGACGTCGTGCGTCGGGAAGGTGGCCGAGCACGCCATGCTCAACCGCCTCACTGACCACCTCGAGTCTAACGAATGCTATACCCACAACATGATTGGCTTTCGGTCGGAGCTCTCGACTCAGGACGCCATGAAGCTGATCAAGCACCAGGTCATTGGCTCCGGCTCCGCCGACACCAAGGCGCTTCTTGGACTGGATTTGGAAAAGGCTTTTAACAACATATCGCACGCCTTTATTCTCAGGAGCTTGTCTGAGTTTCACGTCAGCAAGCGGGCGTACAATTTTGTGCGCTCCTTCCTTTCGTCACGGTCCACAAGACTGAAGATTGACGATTTTTTGACCCACGAAATTACCCTTGGGCCAAAAGGGACACCTCAGGGGGCGGTGATCTCCCCGACGCTGTTCAATATCTGCATGATCAACCTGTCGAGGGCCTTGAACAAAATCCCGAACATTAACCACACGATCTACGCAGACGACATCACCATCTGGTGCCTCAGCGGATGTGATGGTCAGGTCGAGAGTGCTTTGCAAGAGGCCATCGATGTGACGGAGCGCTATCTAATCCCCACTGGGCTAAGGTGCTCGCCCGCTAAGTCCGAGCTCTTACTGTATAAGAAGAGGCCCAGAGGCGGTTCTCACCGGTCCTGGAAGCCAGCAATGGAGAGCCACATTACGTTATTCACCGGTAACGGCTCCCCAGTTCCGCGGGTGCACACTATCAGGGTCCTTGGAATGTTTATCGAGTCTAACGGAGCCAATGGAGCCGCCGTCAAACGCATTTGTTCCAAGACCGAAAGCGCCCTCGGACTGATTCGAAGAATCGCTAACAGGCACAGCGGAATCAGGGAGGACAATCTGATCCGGATTATCCACGCATTCGTGCTATGCCACCTCGCTTATTCGGCGGCTATGCACAACTGGCTCGTGTCGGAGCGCAACAAAATCAATGCCCTAATCAGAAGAGTCTTCAAGCTGGCCCTTGGCATTCCCGTTCGAACGCACACGGAAGACCTCCTGAAGTTGGGAATCCACAACACGTTCGAAGAAATTGTCGAAGCCCAAGAGTTTGCACAGTTTGTCAGACTGTCTGGCACCCCAGCGGGTAGAGCCATACTCGGCATGCTGGGACGAAACCCCACTGTGGTCGGTCCTGACGCTGTGAAGCTGCCCAACGAAGTAAGATCCAAGATCCAGATTGCGCGGATGCCGCGCAATATGCATCCAACATACAACGAAGCACGAAGACGAGCCAGGGGTAAATCTCTGCTCGCCAGTGCCCGCTTGGACAAGGATCGAGCCTGCTTCGTCGATGCTGCTTCGTACATTCAAGAAGAAGCCTTCTCCTCAGTGGTCGTCGACTGTGATTGCAGAGTCATCAGCTGCGCTACCATCCGCACTTCAAGTTCCAGCGTTGCAGAGCAGGTTGCCATTGCTCTTGCATTAACGGACGGTGTACATGACACAATTTATTCAGACTCCAAGGCCGCTATCAAGGCCTTCCAGATGGGCATGGTGGCTCCCCAGGTCCTACAGATTATTCAAAAAGTCAAAGACCTCAAAAATCACTCAGAACCACAAAGGGTCAAAATTTCCGGAGCCCTTCACTACAGCGTCTCTCATAATCGAATGGTGGTTTGGTGACATTAAACCCCACATATCAATCAATCATTTATAGCCTTTTTCATAACACCCCAAATGTAAGGGTGTAAATGAGGTGTTTTGAGGGTGTTTTATTTACGAACACCTCAAATTTAAAAAACGTAGTGTAAAAAGGGTGTTGATATGGGTAATTTTAATGCATACAGCCGTTTTACACCTTTTAGAGTGTAAACATTTTAGGGTGTACTGTATCTACTGTACGCGCGAGTTAAACCGCGCGAGCTCTATAAGTACATATCCTGGACAAAGCAAGTGAATAGTAAAATAATTCACCACCGTCAGCCTGCAGCAAACACGCACACGACGTGTTACCACCCAATTCAAAGTCTGCCTGTTGACGATGGCGATGCGCAGTTGCTCCGAGACATAAAAACCGAAACCAAAATTTTTAGCAGCACCAACTTATGTATTGTCACGAAAAAGAAGAGACGCCGTATCGACGAGGCTGGGGATGAGATGTATTCAAAACCAGCGGTAATGGCGTGACCGGTTCACCAGCAATCGAGCGGTGACAATCCTTTGTCTTCCTCGTCAGGCGCACACGTGCGTCGCCCCCTAGAACATCAATATATATGCATGTAGCATAACCCCCAGCGGAACAAGCGCGGTCTCGGCGCACCTAATGTCAACGTCACTAGGAGAGTTGTAGAGCTTCAAGTGCGCAACATGTACAATATCGGTAGCCTGTTGGGCACATGAAGGCGACGGGGTGGCAGGATCAATGTCAGATGTTACAGGAGTACCTACACAAAGGGGCTCGGTATGAACCCGTGTAGCGAGAAAGCAGTTTTTCTGACAAGCCAACCTGATCGGTCCGAGACCAGAGCAGTACCAAAGAACCAAGCGGAAACAGTACGTCGCAGTGTCGTTGGTTATACAAGCGCCGTTGCTTCTCCTAAGAGGTCAGAAGGCGAGTACGGGTGATTTCGCGTGCGTGAGCGGCCTGAGTGATAGCGTCCATGGCATATTCATTGGTCAGTACTCCAGAGGACGGTATGACGGTGACTAGAGGCAATGTTGGTTCTCAGCCAAACAGTAGAAAAAATGGAGCGTAACCGGCAGTGTCATGGCGCGAAGAATTGTAGGCAAATGTGACAAACGGCAACGCGAGATCCCAGTCAGTGTGGTTGGTAGAAACATACTTAGTGAGCACGTGTGTTAGAGTTTGATTTAGACGCTCCGTGAGTCCATTGGTTTGCGGGGAGTATGAAGTAGTCAGCTTGTGTTTCGTTTAACAAGACTGCAAGATGTCGGCTATGACCTTCAACAAAAAGGTGCGGCCACGGTCTGCAAGCAGCTACCGTGGGGCTCCGTGTACCAAAATCACGTCCTTGAGGATTAAGTCGGTGACATCTGTGGTGCAGCTTGTTGGAAGAGCTCGTGTGATGGCATAACGCGTGGCGTAGTCGGTGGCCACGGCTATCCACTTGTTACCCGAAGAAGACAAGGGGAAAGGGCCAAGTAGGTCCAAGCCAACGTGAAAGAACGGTTCTGACGAAATATGAAATGGTTGAAGGCGCCCAGTGGAAAGTGTCGATGGTGTTTTGCAGCACTGACATTTCTCACAAACCGCAACGTATCTTCTGACTGAGCGTGCAAGCCCTGGCCAAAAGAAGCGTCGGCGTATTCGGTCATAAATACGTGACACACCAAGGGGACCAGCAGTCGGAAGGTCATGAAGTTCATGTAGAACTTCCGAGCGAAGGTGTTTCGGAATGACAAGCAGCAGAGACGGTCCATCCGGCTCAAGGCTTTGGCGGTATAATACACCATCGTGGAGCACGAATGAGCCATTGGACTGATTGGAAGATGGTGATTCAAGGCGCTCAGTGATAGCACGCAAGGACGCATCATGGCGATGCTCGTCACCGATGCATGTCATTTGCGGAAGTGAAAAGACGCAAGGCTTGGTGTTGGCGTCAGGCATAGTGCTCGGCTCAGCAACCGGGTATTGGGACAGGCAGTCTGCGTCCTGATGTAGGCGTCCGGACTTGTACGTCACCGTGTAGGTATACTCTTGCAGTCGCAGAGCCCAGCGCCCGAGCCGGCCAGTAGAACCCTTCAGTGACGTAAGCCAACATAGCGCATGATGGTCGGTTATCACAGAAAAATTAGTGTCATATAAATATGGGCGGAACTTTGGTAATGCCCAAACAAGACCAAGACATTCACGCTCTGTAATGGAATAGTTGGGCTCAGCAGCTGTGAGGGGGCGGCTAGCGTAGGCGACAACTCGGTCGTGTGCCGGTTGGCGTTGGGCTAAGAGGGCTACGGTTCCTTGACCAATAGCATCGGTTCGGACTTCTGTCGACCGAATGGGTCAAAGTGAGCCTATATAGGTGGAGTGGTCAGTAGCGTGATTAGGTGAGAAAAAGCAGCAACTTTGTTGATACCCCACGCAAATGTGACGTCTTTCTTCAGAAGCTCTGTTAGGGGTCAAGCAATGGTTGCGAAATCTTTGACAAACCTTTTAAAATAGGAGCAAAGTCCTACAAAACTCTGGACGTCATTGACTGATTGGGGTACAGGAAAACTGGTTACTGCACGAATTTTCTCGGGGTCCGGCTGCACACCAGACGCGTCGATAAGGTGGCCCAACATTGTAATTTGCCGGTAGTCGAAGTGGCACTTCGACGAGTTTATTTGAAGGTCTGCAGTGCGGAATATGTCGAGAATAGCTGACAATCGCTGAAGGCGGTTCTCAAATGTTGGGGAATATACAACGACATCGTCAATATAACAAAGACATGTTGACAATTTGAATCCTTGTAGCAGAGAGTTCATCATGCGCTCGAACGTGGCTGGGGCGTTCCATAGCCCAAACGGCATATTCTTGAACTGATACCGGCCGTCTGGAGTTACAAATGGAGTCTTCTCTTGGTCTTCTACGTCGACAGCAATCTGCCAGTAGCAGGAACGTAGGTCTATTGTAGAAAAGTATCGGGCGCTGTGGAGACAATCGAGAGCGTTATCGATGCGGGGTAAAGGGTAAATGTCTTTTTTCGTGATTCTATTCAGATGACGGTAATCCGCGCAGAAGCGCCAAGTGCCATTTTTCTTTTTAACAAGCACAACGGGGGACCCCCAAGGGCTCGAAGAGGGCTCGATAATTTCTTTGGCTAACATCTTGGTGACTTCTTGTTCAATTACTTTACGCTCGGTGGCAGACACTCGGTATGGTCGCCGTAAAATGGGATGAGAATCACCTGTGTTAATGCGGTGCTTGATGAGTGAAGCCTGGCCAAGAGGATGGCTCTCGATGTCGAATATGTCGTGGTATGAAGCCAGAAGGCGGCATAGCGTGGCTGACTTCTCAGGTTTGAGGTCCGGGGCGATCATGAAGCGTAAGGTCGCATCGAGGCACGTGGCATCCTACGAGTGATGTGGGTGCTCGGGACATACGTCTGCCGTAAAACAGGTGACGCAGTCGTCAATTAAGGGCCTTAGCGTGGCGAACGAAATTCCTTGAGGTAGCAATTTTTTACGAAAGCGAAATTGATAACAGGTAATTATGTTCGGTTAGAGGCCAAGTTTACGACGGAGTGTGGGACAGTAATATCACGCACCAGGAGAACGTCAGTAATCAGCGTCACGATATGATCACCGTCGAGCACGGGAGATAGTGTTACCAATTCAACGAATGTGAGAGCTTTAGGCGGTATGCGAAAGGAGTCCGTGGTGGACAGGCTGTTCGGGAGTTCAGGATGAGAATCCGGGAGAAGAGGAAGTTCTAGGCAGAGAGTACCGACGGCACAAACTATCAGGGCAGAATGCGTCGATAGAAAGTCCATGCCGAAGATTAGTTCTCGAGGGAAATTTCAAGCACCGTAAATAAAACGGGGACACGGCGGCCGGCAATACTAACACGAGCAGTGCACATTCCAGTGATGGCCACAGTTCCACAATGAGCGACACGTAGGGCTTTAGTTGCTGCAAGCGTGAGGACTCTTTTGAGCAGGCGACACAGATGGGCACTCATTATGGACACTTGAGCTCCGGTATCAACTAACGCCGTCAAAGGAATACCATCAACATACACCTCAACCAAGTTCGTATCAGTGGGAAGCATCAACGGAGAATTTGGATCAGTCGCAAGTGATGCAGCACTACCTCCCAGAGCTGCATAATCTAGTTTTCCGGCCGAGAGGATCCATAGTTGACCGGCGACGGATAGCGGCATGATTGGGGCGATTGGGAACGGCGGTGTTGAGCTGACGGTGAAACGAGCGGTGGAGCAGCTGTTAGGGACGTCGGCAAAAGGGTACACACCATTAGGTGAATATCGACGGGATTCCTCTTATGGGCGAGAAGAGGAAAATGGGCTCCAGTTCGAGGGCGTCTAAGTGCTGCGGCAGGAGCGGGAGATATGGCCAACTCGGTGGCAGCGGAAACCGATCGGTTTGTCGTCTGCAGTTCTTCATTCCACCGGATTGCGGGATCGTGGAAGAAAATGTGAGTCATGGCGTGGTGCATTTGTTGTCATTGGTCTGGAGACGGGTCGGGAGACAGAGCAGGCCACAGGAAAAGCGAGCTTTGCAGTTTCCTGCCTCACGATGGCTTGAATAACGAAGACCGCCAGAGGCGTTTGTGCGGTGCCTTGGTTGAGTGGATGTGGAGGAAATGGTGCCGGACTTGACGCCTCAATCTCGCATCGAACTATTCGTAGCACGCTGTCCTGCATGGGTGGTACGGCACCGAGATCGGTGAAGGTGGATGTAACAGCCGTGTTTGGTAGCTGCGTAAATTGAGACAGAACACGGTGCCTTTTCGCCATTTCGAAGTGGCGGTATTCATTGATAATAATGTCTACGGTCGTGACGTTGGAGTAGACGAGAACGTTGAAGGCGTCGTCCGTGATGCCCTTGAGTATGTGGCCCACCTTGTCACTCTCTGTCATTTGCTCGTCCACTTTTCAGCACAACGTGAGCACGTCCTGTATGTACGAGACATACGACTCAGTTGGGGACTGCACACGAGTGACGAGTTCTTTTCGCGCTTCTATTTGGCGATCGGACGGGTCCCTAAAGATGTCGCGTAGTCTCTCCTTGAAGGTATATAAGCTGGTGAGCTTGGTCTTATGGGCGCCGAACCAGACCCGTGGGGTGCTGTCCTAGAAGAGTACTACGTTGGCGAGCATCATGGTAGGGACCCATTGGTGTGTCTGGCTAACACGCTCGTACATATGGAGCCAGTTGTCAACATCAAACGCTCGTTGTGCGGAGACGGTACTGGGATCACGGGGGGTGGGAATCGTGAGTTATGTAGTGGCTGGAGCTACAGATGGAGACGCTGACGGGTTGTCATTGGTAGCCATGGCCGGAGACTGAACGGTGCGGCCACTGCGAAGCTTCGTGGTGAAGACGGGGAACGTTCCACCTCCACCAAATATGTTACGGAAAAGAAGAGACGCCATATCGACGAGGCTGTTGATTAGATGTATTCAAAACCAGCGGTAATGGCGTGACCAGTTCACCAGCGATCGAGCGGAGAAAATTCTTCATCTTCCTCGTCAGGCGCACACGCGCGTCGCCCCATAGAATATCAATATATATGCATGTATCAATATAATTTCCAAGCTGTCAAGCCACCAATATATAGTGTAAAATTTTATGCTTGACAACATACTTATCTGCTAGCAGAGCTTCAAAGTCTTTTTTTTGCCACTGACGTGTGCGTGTGGCAAATGCTTAGCCTTCGTAATGCACCTTTTTCTTTTCCAAAGTGAGACGTCATTGCGCCGTTATTGCTACGTTTTGGAGTCCAAATTTGTTACTTTTGCAACATAGATATAAATAAAAAGTTAGGGAAGGGTGTTCGGGCTGTTCTTCCGTATATGACACATCATTACCCCTTTTTATGTTCGTTTGAGGAGCTTTTTTATTAAAAATGGGGCGAATCTAGAACCAAAACATTCTCAAGTAACGCTGCCTTGGCATATACATGCTATGAACGTTTTTCTAGAACAGTAATATTTATAAGTAATATTTTATTATTACTGTTTTAGATGAAAGGTGAAAGTATGAATGAGCCAATTGAGTGCCATTTGAGCTAATTTCGAGTCAGGATTTCGCTCATTTCGCGAAAAAAAAACAAAGCTCCCGATTTGGATCCGCTCGTATGCAACGACAGGCAAAAAAGTACATACAAATGGGTCAGGCCCTCTTTTTTTCTCTTTCTGTCCCCCTGCATGCATAAATCCTAGCAACATCCCTGCTGTGCTATCAGCTTTTTTTAAGCAACACTCTGTCATTCAGCAATAACCTGGGGACTATGCTTTTTTACCGCCAAAGTATGGATCCGCTTGGTTTAATTTCAAGTGTTCAATTTTGTGTGAGCATGTGAATGTGCGATTATCATTGCATTGTAACGCAATAGTAAGAACTGTCAATTACAATGCGGCAATTAGTCAACTACTCTCCATTCTTGTGGCACGGGTACAGTGCGCGAGTGTTGTCTGCGATTGTTCACGTGTATGTTATACGACGCACAAGCATTCATATAAAAGGAATGAAAAAAACAGCAGTAAGTGCCCACAGAGAAATGCAGCCCATTGGACGAGCTCACCCGTGCTTAGCGGATGTGCGCCAAGCTTGTCCTGCGGTGCGGCATGCGTGCACAGCAGCTGCATCAGAGTGAGCTTATAGCCTGTTATTTGTAAACATGCCTGGTTCCATGGCATCGCGAATGCTGCAAACATTCAATTTGAACTGACCAAATTCATAGATCTAAATAACTCACTGAATAAATCAGCGACTTGTGTATTTATGCGAAATACTTTAGTGTGAGAAAATATGCGGATCCGCATTGTAAATAAACCAGGACCTCTGGTACGAAAAACTTTGTGTGATTTTAAATCAGAAAGCGCGCACGAGAGCCTGCCGAAAACCATGTGTAATCGTGTCATATTATGTTTAAGCGCAACATAACCTCTGTTACCGATGTCTATTTCAGAATTAGGGATAAAAAGACAGGAGTGGCAGCAAAATATTTTTCAGTAAGAATACCAAAAAGTCAACCCATGAATTAGGTCGTTGAACATGTGAGGAATCTTCTGAATCATTACATGTGGGATGATAAAATAAATATTTCACATAGCACGATATATTTTCGCGAATGAAACGGGAAATGAAAACAAATGCTGAAACATCGATCTTATCACCAGAACTTTGGCATGCGGTTTGATTGCATACGTTGCGATGTGACATGTATTGATGCTCTAAACTATACGGACATATGGTAGGTGTAACATTCAAGAAAACACCCTTGGGTGTAATTTGCGAACATACACCTCTGGTACAACTAAGAATGACAAATGGCTGTACAAAAAGTGTACTTGCATAAATTACACCCGTTTGCATTAGTTGGACAGAACTAATTAGTGTAAGGTAGGTGATTTATTGAAACACCCACCTTTAAGGGTGTGAAATGGTTTGCAGTGTGGTGATTACCAGTGGCCTCAATTCAGAAATTTTATAGTGGCTGAGGAATATTCGTAGAAAGCACTTTACTTCGCACACTGGACTCATTCGGCTATTGCCACTTGTTAAAAAGTTAGCTGTCCTCATTTCAGTAATTAGTCCCATATTTATTGTTTGTACATATTACCAGGTGCCTTGTGCAAAAGTTAACAGAACGCCACAGGTAGCGCACTGATGCCACTTTTTTGTTATTTTAAATCACATTAAAACATTTCTTGAAACACTCTGTATAAACTCGCAGGTCACGGGATCGAATCCCGGCTGCGGCGGCTGCATTTCCGATGGAGGCGGAAATGTTGTAGGCCCGTGTGCTCAGATTTTGGTGCACGTTAAAAAAACCCAGGTGGTCAAAATTACCGGAGCCCTCCACTACGGCATCTCTCATAATGATATGGTGGTTTTGGGACGTTAAACCCCATATATCAATGAATCTACCCTGTGTAAATATTATATATATATATATATATATATATATATATATATATCATCATCATCAGCCGGACTACGTCCACTGCAGGACAAAGGCCTCTCCCATGTTCCGCCAATTAACCCGGTCCTGTGCGTGCTGCTGCCAATTTACACCGCAAACTTCTTAATCTCATCTGCCCACCTAACCTTCTGTCTCCCCCTAACCCGCTTGCCTTCTCTTGGAATCCAGTTAGTTAACCTTAACGACCAGCGGTTATCCTGTCTACGCGCTACATGCCCGGCCCATGTCCATTTCTTCTTCTTGATTTCAGCTATGATATCCTTAACCCCCGTTTGTTCCCTAATCCACTCTGCTCTCTTCTTGTCTCTTAAGGTTACACCTACCATTTTTCTTTCCATTGCTCGCTGCGTCGTCCTCAATTTAAGCTGAACCCTCTTTGTAAGTCTCCAGGTTTCTGCTCCATAGCTAAGTACCGGCAAGATACGGCTGTTATATACCTGTCTCTTGAGGGATAGTGGTAATCTACCTGTCATAATTTGAGAGTGCTTGACGAATGTGCTCCACCCCATTCTCATTCTTCTAGTTACTTCAATTTTGTGGTTAGGCTCTGCGGTTATTACCTGCCCTAAGTAGACATAGTCTTTTACAACTTCAAGTGCACTATTACCTATCTCGAAGCGCTGTTCCTTTTCGAGGTTATTCTACTTTACTTTCGTTTTCTGCAGATTAATTTTAAGACCCACCTTTCTGCTCTCTTTGTCTAACTCCATAATCATGAGTTGCAATTCGTCCCCTGAGTTACTCAGCAATGTCATCGGCGAAGTGCAGGTTACTAAGGTGTTCTCCATTAACTCTTATCCCTAACTGTTCCCATTCTAGGCTTCTGATAACCTTCTGTAAGCACGCGGTGAACAGCATTGGGGAGATTGTGTCCCCCTGCCTTACACCCTTTTTGATTGGTATTCTGTTGCTTTCTTTATGAAGCACTATGGTAGCAGTTGATCCCCTGTAGATTTCTTCCAGAATGTTTATATATACTTCATCTACGCCCTGATTCCGCAGTGTCTGCATGACGGCTGATATTTCTACTGAATCAAACGCCTTCTCGTAGTCAATGAAGGCTATGTATAGTGGCTGGTTATACTCTGAGCATTTCTGTATTACCTGATTGATAGTATGAATGTGGTCAATTGTTGAGTACTCTGTTCGAAATCCTGCTTGTTCCTTTGGTTGATTAAATTCTAATGTTTTCTTTACTCTGTTAGCAATTACTTTTGTAAATAGCTTGTATACTACAGAGAGCAAGCTGCTCGGCCTGTAATTTTTCAAGTCCTCGTCATTTCCTTTCTTATGCATTAAGATGATGTTAGCGTTCTTCCAAGACTCTGGTACCCTTCCCGTCAGGAGACACCTCGTAAACAGGGTGGCTAGTTTTTCTAACACAATTTGGCCTCCATCTTTCAGCAGATCTCATGTTACCTGATCCTCACCAGCAGCTTTGCCTCTTTGCATGCTCTCCAAAGCTTTTTTGACTTCTTCTATCACTACTGGTGGGGTGTCATCTGGGTTACTGCTTGTTCTTATAGTATTAAGGTCGTGGTTGTCTCGGCTACTGTACAGATCTCTGTAAAAGTCCTCCGCTATTTTAACTATCCTATCCATATTGGTAGTTATTTTGCCTTCTTTGTGCCTTAGTGCATACATCCGACTTTTGCCTATCCCAAGTTTCCGTTTTCAGAGCGTGTTCAATTCTCTCCATGTTATACCTTCTTACATCGCATACCTTACATCTATTAATGAACTTCGAAAGCTCTGCCAGTTCTGTTTGGTCTGTTGTACTTGACACTTTCATGATTTGACGCTTCTTAATAAGGCTCTTCGTTTCCTGGGAAAGCTTGCCAGTAGTCCTGTCTAACTACCCTGCCTCCAACTTCCACTGCACACTCCGTAATGATACTCGTCAGATTATCATTCATTGTATCTACGCTAAGGTTCCTTTTTTCACTAAGAGCCGAGTACCTGTTCTGCAGCGACACTCTGAATTCCTGTACTTTCCCTCTCAGTGCTAGCTCATTGATTGGCTTCTTGCGTATCAGTTTCTGTCGTTCCTTCTTCAAGTCAAGGCGAATTCGAGACAGTACCATTCTATGGTCACTGCATCGTACCTTGCCAACCACTTCCACATCCTGCACGATTCCTGGGTGTGCAATCATTATAAAGTTTATTTCGTTCTTAATTTCGCCATTAGGGCTCCTCCTTGTCCACTTGCGGTTTTCTCGTTTTCGGTGGAAGGTATTCAAAATCCGCAAATTATTGCGTTCTGCGAATTCTACTAGTAGCTCTCCTCTGGCGTTTCTAGTGCCGATGCCATAATCTCCTACTGCCTGGTCTCCAGCCTGCTTCTTTCCTACGTTTGCCTTAAAGTCGCCCATCACTCTAGTATACTGTGTTTTTACCTTACTCATTGCCGATTCCACGTCTTCATAGAAGCTTCCAACTGAAGCGTCATCATGGGTGGATGTAGGCGCGTAAGCCTGTACTACCTTCATCTTGTATCTTTTATTCAGTTTATTTACAATACCAACCACCCTTTCATTCATGCTATAGTATTCTCTCTATGTTGCCAGCTATTGTTCTGTGAATTAGGAGCCCCACTCCCAGTTCTCTTCTGTCTGCCAATCCCCGATAGCAAAGAGCGTGCCCATTCTGTAGCACAGTATAGGCCTCATCTGTCCTCCTAACCTCACTGAGCCCTATTACATCCCATTAAACACCCTCTAGCTCCTCGAGTAGTACAGCTAGACTTCCCTCACTAGATAAGGTTCTAGCGTTAAACGTTACCAAGTTCAGGTTCCAATGGCGGCCTGTAGTCCAGAGATTCTAGCACCCTCTGCTGCGTTGCAGATCTGACCGCCGCCATGGTCAGTTGCTTTGCAGCTGCTGGGGACTGAGGGCCGTGAGTTAATAGACGTATGCATGTGGGAGGTAATGGCCAGATACTTCACCAGGGTGGCCAATCCTTCTCTGGTGAGGGAGTGCGTTCCCGGCGATGGTTACCGGTGAGGCCGCACCCCAGGCCTCCTAATGCAGTTCCATCAACACGCGGATTTTTTGTTCCGGTTGGGAACTGCGCGGTACCGGGATTTGAACCACGGACCTCTTGCATGCGAGGCGGATGCTCTAACCACTACGCCATCGCCGCACCCGCATTGTTATGTTCTAAATGTAGGTTTCAGCGGAGTATCAGTCAAGTTTGTGGTTATTTTAATTGATCGATTTGTGGGGTTTAACGTCCCAAAACCACCATTTGATTATGAGAGACGCCGCAGTGGAGGGCTCCGGAAATTTTGACCACCTGGGGTTCTTTAACGTGCACCCAAATCTGAGTACACGGTCCTACAACATTTCCGCCTCCATCGGAAATGCAGCCGCCGCAGCCGGGAATCGAACCCGCGACCTGCGGGTCCGCAGCCGAGTACCTTAGCCACTAGACCACCGCGGCGGGGCGGTGGTTATTTTTATCAAAATGTTTTATTGAAATGAGATTTGTGCTGATTACTCCTTTAATTAAGGGTCTAGAGAGTACGGAGTTGGGCCTCTGATTAGCCTATGGGGTGCTGTTTATTAATATATTAAGCGGACAAAATTTAAATTCGTTTGTGAGGTGATGTTACCAAATTATTCTTTAGGTGATTAGGCTTAATTTTGCTCACGAAATAGTTCCGGTACTATTACTCCTGTCCTGATGAAACCTGAGCGGCGACAGGTCTACAATTATGGCTTTGCACTGTATGAGTTAGAAGTTTCCCGGTAGGTTATTAGCAAAGTTAAAAGCTATCGTAAGGGGAAAAAAAAGAAAACACGTGCATCAAGACTTTGATCTGACGGGTGTACCTTTCTTTCGAGCAGTGAGCCACCCTCCTCCTCTGGGCGAAGGAAGACGCGGGCGCCACGCGTTCATTGGCGGTTCTCGTTATATTCTTTCTAACTCTGTATCTTCCGGTTACCTTAAGCTATCAAAATTATTTTTACACGAAAAAAACCGGACTATTGTGTTCTAAAAGAAGATATTACCTATTTTTTGGGGGCGTTTGTAGCTCCTTTTGAAAATTTGTTTTAATGAAATGAGCTTTTTGCTGATTACCACCTCAATTAAGGGCCTATAGTGTACGGAATTGGGCCTCCTGGTAGCCTATGGGGTGCG